>JBBPCS010000204.1:13068397-13085893 GCA_037974645.1 Hollardia meadi
CCAAGAGGCAAATGAGTGTGATTGTTTACACCAGCAGCAGCAACATTAAACACAGGTACAACTTTAGATTTTCACGCTCTGCTGTGAAACAGGATAAGATGTGTTCGCACCGGTGCGTTCAGGTGCAAAACCTGTAGCGCGGCTGCTAGGGTGTGTAGTTTGTGCGCTAAAGGCAGGCAGGTAGGTAGGTAGAGATAGGGAATGTTACCATAGTAACGCCAAGAGAGAACCCAGCAAAAGCAGAGTGTCTATATGTGTCCTGACCCATTTCCATTCTCTTCCACAAGTGTTTTGTCTCCTTCACCTTGCTGGTTAACAACTAAAAGCACCTCTCCTTCATCCTTAATGCATTTTCTGAATTTAACAAATGGTTGAGGCTTGAAACATTCATCCGACACGCGTAGGATACAACCCTACAAACTCTCAAGGTGCATTCATTTTCCCTTTTAGTTCAGTTCAACCCAATTCAACTTTGTTGTCCCTGAGGATATAAAAGCCCGATGTGAACAGGAATAAAACATAAATACACAAAAGAATGGAAAACAAAGTAGAGGATAGTGAAGTAATAAATCAGGAGCATTTTCATCTTTTGAGCTGCGCTGAGATAAGCCCTCCTCCGCAAAGAGAGCATAGACTACAGTCAAGCTAATCCACAGCTGCAAAGTAAAAGTTTCTCACAGTAATTTTGCTGTTTAGTGGACTGAACCTTCTGCAAAAAGAAAAAGAAAACTCCCACCCCCGAGTAAATTTCATCATTCTGATCACTTCAGTAAAAGATCATCAATGACGAACATGTAAAACAGCTTTAATTGGCTTGGCAGTATTCATAAGTTGATGGAGTTTGTCGGTATGTTTGTTGATTAAGATCCCCATTAGCTTTTGCATAGCTGCAGCTATTTTCAGGATCCAAACAGTTTGCATGGTGACAATACAAAAATAGTAAAGTAATTTCCTAAAACAGCTGGGCGCTGAGTTTAGGCCCTGTAGTTTTTAGGATATTCAAAGGGGAGTGAGTATTGCATTTGTTTAGGACTGTTTGTAGCTGTGGACTAATCCACGTTTCTAGTGAGTATTTAAGGCAGCAGGTTGTATGTATGTGGGATTAGGTCAAAATAAACTACAGTGCCCATGTTCATGTTAATGAAGCAACATATCTGCCAATGCAACGGTGCGGTTCATTGATGCGTTTTTAAATAGTTTTTGGATGACAACGGCGCTCTATAGCAAAGAGGAATAAGATATATCAGGCTTTTATACACAGACAATACTTGTTAGGAGGACAAATTTATTTTCATTCAGTGTCACCAGCATTATCCTTTAATAAATTTGTCAAGTGATAAGTGGATCTAATTTTAACATCATACTGTTGTTGCATGACAATGATTTTTACCTGTGACCTTCCTGGTGAAGCAATTAATCTAAATTTGAATGGTTTTAAATGCTAGTTTTGCGTGCGGTTGCACTGCGGGCTAAAACAGAAAATCTTCTTGTCAGTCTGTTCGCAGAGAGACACTCTGCTGTTCATCACACAAATCAGTGGAGAGCCCAACCTCACATATAAGTCCTGTTTACGGTCCTCTGTACAATACAACCAAATTTATATTGAAAGCTGTTAAATGAGCTGTTCACTTCAATGTACTGTATTGCAGACACACTTGACTGGTAACCGCTTTAGGCGAGCAACCAAATCCTGTTAGAAATGTCAATTGAAAAGGTCTTGAGATATTAAAAATGTAGTTTTTAATTAAAGGTTTATTAATAGATTTTTCAAACTTTTTTTTTTTTAATTACCCGACCGGATGCCTGAGGCATTTGGATTACAACTTTTATCTCACTCGATTCAGACTGCCTCTCCCCATTCAGCCATTTTGGATTAAAAGTCAGACTTCATAAATGCCGTTCATTAATTCCCAGTGCGGGCAGTTAATGTGAGATTTGGTTGCAACGTTATGGCTGGTCTGAGCGTCTGTTTATTTTTAGATTCTTGTGGCTACTTGGCAGCCCAGGACTAATCTGTCATGGAGGAGAACATGGAGGCAATTTTAATCGGTGTGCCAAAAAAAGATTTTCGCTGCGCTGTGGTGTGTCTGGTTTGAAAATTCAACATGTTAGTGACACATACTGTCACGCTGAATGATGTTATTGACATGTGTTGCATGGAACATAGTGTAAAATTGTTGAAATAAATTAGAACCAGTCTATTATGCATACATTACCGTGCATGAACCTGTGTCATAATATGCAAACTGTCATGATTTGAAATATATATATACAAATATTTTCTGATTTAGATTAATACATGTATTAATAATGTTTTCATGTTCATTAAGACCCAGATTCACAGCATGTCATTTTGGCTTTGGTAATTTGATAATTCAAAAAATTTGTCAGGAAAATTGTGTGGCTAAAGTCAAATATCGATTAAGGCTGGTCTTGCATTGTCAGCTATTTTTTGTATTCCCTATGTCAGATTCTAATTTCAGCAGATCTATTGTCTCAGTTCATATCGTGCATACATGGTGCATATTCCTAATCGAGCATTGCGTTAGCAGGTCACGGAAGTCAAGCTCAGCTCACAATCTCAGCCAAATCAGCTGATCTGAAGCCAGCCCACGTTAGCTGGTTTCTGTCATCATTGATGCCTGCTCTGTTCTGTACCCAGGGGGGGTATTTGCTGCTCGGCTCCCTGCCTCAGGCTTTCCGTGTAGGCACATGGAAGGGCAGGGAGGTGTACTCCCAGAACAGAGCCATACCGCCAAATATAACTTAATGCAAATGGGAATCTAAGTTTGTTTGACTATAGTGGTCCTGACAGAAATGTATTTGCTGTGTCTAATCAAATTACCACAAACAAACACAAATATTACCTATTATTCTAATATGTGATTACTGGTTGAACTGAATTTAGTGAGAACTTGAAGCTGGTAGGGTACACAGACATATTGCACACAGGGTGGCAGGTGGGGGGTTACAGGGGCCCAATAACAAGTTTTAGAAAATTAATGTGGCCCTTTAACAGGGTGGTCATGGTGAAGATCAACAGTTTTGTTGTTGTTTTGTATATGTTCATATGCAAAATATTGGTTACTTATTTTTCAGTTTGCATATTGTTGCTGTGCCCCAATGTCTTTATTGACACTACCACTGTGTGGCGCTAACATCTGAAATTTTCAAAACTGACATACTGTCTGGCTTTACAGTAAATCTAGTGGTGCTACCAACCACTGTGTAGATGGTACTGAATGAAAAACCTGACAGATTTCCTATACACGCTTTGTGTTGTGAACATTCAGAGTGATAGTGTGGATTGTGGACTGTCGCGTATTCACCCTACTTTCCTTTAATCACAAATTATGCCACTTATGAAAAAAAAATAAATAGTGGAGCTTCATTCTAATCCAGCCAAGGTCAGCTGACATTTTTTTTTTAAATTTAAGACGTAAAACATGCAAGTTTTAAATGTCGCCTATTCCTTGTGCAAGAGAAACATTGTGAAACATGCTTTCATTCTCAGTCAGCTTGCTGCAAGAATACTGTTAACACTTAAGATGTTTGACCCAAGCTGCAATGGCCTCTCACCTCTTTATGCAGAATTTAAGTGTTTGAAAGCACACAATACAGTCAAAACATGGCCAAAAGCAGGAGCAATCAATATTGAGTTTTTTAGAATACATAATAGGTTTACTGCTGATATGCCACTGTTAGCCACAGTTATGTAATGCTACTCAATATATCAAGCCCATATTAAAAATAAGGCATTGAAACTGATTGAACCCGTCCAGACACCGTACTTTACTATGGGGCTCAACAGTATTGGCAAGTTCATGTTTCGTATCATTAAACCCTTTGATATTCTCGTCCACGAATTCAATTATACATATCTCTGGATTTTTCACAAAAAAAAAAACCATAATGTCAACTCTGAATATTAAGACTTTGTCTATAGTTACAGTATATGTAGGCTAAACTAAAACATTGCTTCACTTTAGGTGAGAAAACACACAAAGAAACACACACACATGCACACAGAGGTCTGACTTGAACTTTGCAAGAGTGCAAAACTGAGTGTGGGTCTTGAGGGAACAGGAAACGACTTCCCTCCTCCCCCCTCAATTCTGCCAACCCCCCCCCCCCCCCCCCCCATGTTCCTCCCCCTCCTCCGCTCCTCTCCTCCTCCTCCTCCAGCTCCACGCTATAGCAGCGAACTAGGCAGGCCAACTTGCAGAGTGCAGCTCAGCCTCGACAGCGGCTGCTTCCCACTGGGGGTCTTCGGAGAGCATCGCACTCCCATGTGCGCTGCCGTGCCCGTTGGATGTTGAAATCGCGCCGTGCGCCTCGCCAGGAGCCACCATGTCTAACCCAGCCCACGACCCGTTCTACTCGTCTCCTTTCGGACCCTTCTACAGGAGACACTCGCCATACATGGTCCAGCCTGAGTATCGGATCTACGAGATGAACAAGCGGCTGCAGGCGCGCACAGAGGTGAGCCGACCGGGGATAGCCGCGTCCGGTTGGGGTTGCGGTACCGGTGGGAGGGTAGCGGGCTGTGCTGGGAAGAGGGAAGGGACGTAAAGAGAAAGCGAGAGAGGGGCTCGCGTGGGCATACAGGGCTGTCAATCAGGAGATGTGGATGTGATGCCAAAGTGCCAAACATTCCTGAGGTGAAAGTAAACAGGCTCCGGTGTGCAGACTGCGCTGCAAGAAATATCATCTTCTGTTTCAGGGACGAGTCTTAAAATCTAAATTTTAGCCCAAAGTGAGAAAAAACAAAAATGATGTGGAAGAGATGCTTTGAGCAATTTGCTTGTTTAAAAGTCATTAGCCTACTTAACTCTCACCTAGTCGATTTGAGTTGAGTGATCCACCTAAAGTGGGCATCACTTGTTATAATACACTTTTAAAATCGCGTGAAACTGCACTGTAAACATGTGAAATTAGCCGTTTGAAGATTTCAATCAAGAGTGTGATACTTAGATATTAAAACAGAAAGTTGTTTGTAAACATAAGGAAGTGAAAATTATAAATGTCTGAAAAACTATTCAAGTCTAACCAGGCGGCATAGACTGAGGCAAAGTAGCCTTCTAATTCATTCATTTGCATACATTTGCATATTGCCTGATTTTTACATATTTGCATATTGTGCTTGGTTGGTTCAAAACTGCAACAGCTCGAGCCAAGCAAGCCCAACAAGAATGTAGAGAGTTTGCCTGGTGGTAAACTGGTTGTGGTGTAACTGTTAAAGCAAAAAAACAATGTATCCCGTGATTCACGATTCATCACTGAGCCTGTGGATGAAGCCTTCTCAAAGAAAGTGACCCTGATTGCGAAATACGGTGATCATAATATGATTGCTTGAGGGTGAATTAATTCCACGTCAGTTTCCTGATGCTTCAAGCAGTTGAGCGCTCAGCGAGTGTCATTCAGACTGAACCTTTGATGATCCCACTGTGAATTATATAGCAAGCATCTGTCTTCAGCATCTGTTCTGTGAGCATGAATGTGTGAATCTGCAGAAAATGAGTTCATCCAACATGTCAGGTTCTCCTCGCAAGACATCTTTGGGCAGCAAAAAGATAGCAAGATGCAAAAAAAGAGAGCATCCTTTAGCAACCTAACTGTTCACTTTTTGAACTAGAGATGCGATTTAGGATTATTTTCATTATCAATCAATCTACCAATTTTGTCTTGGTTTATTGTCTCATCATTTGGTCTACAGAATTTCGCCAAATAGCAAAAATGGCGATCACAACACCCCCAGAGCCCATGGTGACCTCTAAATACTGCCTTGCTTTGTCCGGCCTGCAGTCCAAAACCCAAAGATATTCAATTTACCATCTCAGAAGATTAAGAAAAGCAGAAAATACTCACAATTGAGAAGCTGGAACCACTGAATTTAGCTGTTTTTACTTTAAAATTTCCAAATAGGTGCTCTCCCTCAACCCACTAATCAGTTAACTAATTGTTCCAGCTCCAAATATCTATTTTTTTTTTTCTTCAATAATGTCACTTCAGGTTGCTGGTGGAGGCTTTAAAGCTGGAATTTGATTCCCACGGAGGTGTTTTGAATAAATCTGCCATTAATGAATTGATTTGATGCGGAATATTGGAAATCCGTGTTTTAAAGCCGGAGTCCAGCTGAGTTACTGCAGCAGCTTGCAGAGTGATGCTGACTTTCCTAAAAGAGGACCTTGCGACTTCAAGCAGACCAAGGCAATGTTGCTGAGATGCAACGGCCCAGTCTGATGCATTATTCATGTGAAGCGGTCCAAGCCCCAGTAAACCTCAACTCCCGTACCACACATACCCACCAAGTGCAATCACCATGCATACTCACACACACACACACATGCGCAAACTCACGCGCATACACATGTACATACATGCACACACGCAGACATAACACAACCTCTTAACGTACCACCAGACGTGTATACAGCACAAACAAACATGCGATTGATGATGGTGTGAGCAGACAAACACATGATATATAGACACACATCTGCTTAAACTATCCTCTCAGGCTAATTTTTTTTAATTGCATACTCATATATTTGTTTTTTGTTCCCGTTGGTGTTCAAATCATCTTCATTCCGTGCCAGCATCTTCATTCTCCTCCTCATCTTTTTCTGTCTTTCTTCAGCGAAGCCAGAAGTGTGTAATTCTTCTTTAGCAATGTGGTTATTGTTTTGATGAAAATGCAGGTGGTGGATATAATGAGGAAAATGTAGTGACTTATAGCAGCAAATAAATGCCTTGAGTTTTGTCTGCATCCAGATGTGCCAAACAGTTCAGGCTTTTAACAAAATTATATAGCAATTATCTTCATGAATGCAAAAGTGCAGCCATCAATCTACACAAAACTATTGCGTGTGAAAAATATTTGAGGCAGAGAAAAAAGATCGTAATATAAATGTCCCTTGACCGAGCGTCACATATAATGTCTAATTGTTCAAGAGGGAGAAGGAAAATTGTGCAAAAATATTGTATATGCTTCATGGAACTGACTGAAGGTGTTTACTTCCTGTAAAGCAATGTTAGCTGCTGGTCACCTAATGATGATGAATGGTCATTCTGCTGCTCACTCCATCTCCTATAAGATGACTTTATAATTTAGGAACTAGGCCGTGTCAGTATCAGTCCAGGGTCACGATGATGTTGTTCCGAAACACGAAGTTTGGGATGTTTCCTGTACACACACAAAAAAAAAATCTGGATTCCATTACAAGAGAATAGCCGAATTGTCCTTTTGGGTAGTTTCTTGAATATTTCATCAAGGTTTTGCTGCTAGCAACCGTTGCTGTTTGATAGAAACCGCTGGCAGTGAGCTGATGCTTCAAGTATGAGTTTGACTAACTCAAAGATATTACAATGTTAGCCCATGTGATTTGTTGACATTGGCTTTACTTCCTTATTGTTTGGGATCCCACAGACCCTGCTGCTGTATGTCTGGGTTTGTGAGTTTGATGAAGGAAACAAAATACAGAAATCAGGACAGAGCCCTGTTATTACACCAAACACAGACATATTTTATGTTTTATATGTTATATGAGCTATGCGCGAACACATCTATTGTTATTTGGTTTGCCTAAAAGCCATTCACACACCAAAAAAAGTGCCGTGTGTTATCACACACACGGAGACATTACTCATGTTTTTGGGCAGTCTGATGCCCCTTTAGGCGTCTTATGAACAGCTCTGTCACACTCCAATAACAGGAGTACAAACAAAGAAGTAGTCATGCATATAAAGTACTATCAACACCAAAAATGGACAAGGAACATATGAAAATTGGATTTAACAGCATTTTGCCGCTCACACAGAAATAAAAGGCATTTTGTGGAGCGAACTTCTGAAACATGTCATCAGTTCAAAGTCATGCTTATGAGCCATTCTCACGAAATCAGTAAAGGTTGCAAAGTATTATGAGGACAAAACAATGTTAAACATGTTTTTTGAGCTGTTAAACAGAACGTTAGGGTTAAACAGTAATACTTTCAGACTGCTTTAGATTATTAGTGAAGGCTTCTGTTGTTGTCTTGTTATTGTAGAAGAGTCTCAGTATAAAAAAGTATATCCAATAATATGGAGTTCTTCTGTTGGGCTTTAGTCTGAAGAGACATATTAAAGCCATTCTTTGACTGGATTTGTTGCTGTATTTTCTTGATCCAGCCAAAATGATTCCAAGCTTGCAAACAGGAGCCCTGTCGGAGCCGTCACCCAAGCAAAGATGCTTAATATCGTCAAAAGACAGCAATTGTTAAGAGCAAGAATAGCTCCGAGCGTGCTTAACACCGTGCTTGCCGTCAGAGCAAAATGAGTCACCGTAGTTTGCATTCGTTCTGAGAAGCGACTAAGCCTTCGTATGACACCACCTTTTAGGAAAGTGTTGGAAGAGTCGAATTAAGTCACTCCTCTGCTTGAAAGTCTTCCATTTGTCTTATTCATGAGTGTGCATTTGAACTTGCTTGGCTGGTGGTGCAACTGCCGCTTCACATTGGCAGGCGCAGGACTCAAGGACTTGACACTTGGAGGAGACTTACGCCCAGAGGAAGTTAGAGACTGTACAAGTGTAAGTGACATCTATAGCCAAGGCTTTATGCAGTTAATTCCTCGGGGAGCGAAATAACACGTTGTTAGAATTAGACAGAGACGTGTTATCCTGTTGTTGTTTTTTTTACTCTTTTGATTTCTTACACGCGGTGTTGTTGCGTGGACTGGAACTTTTACTGAAACATTTTAAAAGCCAGTGAAATGAATTTTACCAGGAAAAAAACCCCCGTCTACACTCATACGCTCATGCCATTATTCGTGCCATTATAGGCAGTTAAAGAGGCAATTTTGATGTTGTATAATGCATTAGAACGGTTGTTTTATGGTGTTATGTACTTTACGTTGGGGTGTGCACATTATCTCATCTATATGTCTGTTTCCTACGAGCCCCAGAATGAAAAAAAAAAAGTAAAGTGATTTAACTATAAGTAGATAGAGAGAGCTACTGTGTAGGGCTGCTAATTATTATCTTCATAGTCTATTAATCTATTAAAACAGAGAGAAGCTGTGAATCCTGTCAAAGGGGAAGTTGTATTGAGAGAATGGTGTTGGAATATTTGCTTGAAAAATGATATAAACAATTCATTGATTATGCTATTATGCTGCAACTAATGATTATTTTTTATTAATGATTCAACTGCAGATGTTTTCTCCCATGAAAAACTTTACTGTCAAAGGTCACAATTTGTTGTTGGCAGGTGACGTCCTTAAATTGCCTGTTTTGTCCAACAAACACTCCAAAACGTGACAACAGTTCAGTTTAGTGTCTCATAAAATGAAGCAAAGCAGCAAAATCTGGAATCGGAGAACGTGTGGGATGATTTTTGTTCATGACTTGATGAAGATTCATCATTTATTCTCTCGCATTTATTTTTCATCTTTGCTAGAGTGATGATGATGATGATGATGCCCACCTTTACGGTTTGAAACGCTAATACTGGTGATGTTTTATATGATTTCTGCTTTCAAATTCCATAGTAGATAGGAATATCTCTCATATCTAATGTCTCCTTCAGGCCCATTAACAAAACAAATGTTTCCATTTTTAGGTGAGACCGTTCCCTCCCAGAAGGACAGTTTTTTTTGTCCTTTCTCAGTAACAACCTTTCCACCTGCCATGCAGTCAGAAGCGCACATGGAAATAAGGAGGAATAAAACCTAACGACACAATAAGTCCTGTGAGTTTGTCTGGGATCAGCGCTCACCTTTGAACTGATAACTGTACTGCAGCGTTAACAGTCCTGCTCCTCCGATGACACGGGGTCTGTTTCTATCCCAACCTTATTACCTGCTCCATTCATACTTATTACCTGCCTGGCTGTATTTCTGCGCCAGGCTGACTGCTATCCCATTACCTTCATTTTACACAATGTGAACCCGCTGTGACCTGGCAATCTAAACAGGCTTTGATGTGGATTTGATGCTATGCATACGGTGTGGCCACATTGTTTCTGTGCCGTCGCTCGAGGGGCGCTGGCCTTGCCGTACGGAGGCACCTGCGATGATTTGTGGGGGAATTTGACACTTAAGCGTATGCAAATGAGGCAGCGGATTAACATTCAGAGGAGGAGCTTGGTCGACCTCAGCCGGTGTAAGGCCATTAGCATAGGAGACATTAATATTCAGCAGAAGAGAGCGGGGACACAGAATAACACTGTAAGTAAAACTGCAACACAGAGGTTTAAACAGGAGGAAAACAAAAGCATTTTAATGGAGGTACCATAATAATAGCCACTGGGCTGCGTTAAGAAACCCCTCTGCTGCTGCTGACAGTGGCTCTAATGGTCACACTCTCCCTCAGTGGATAGACATGCAATCAGTAACAGTGATTGGCAGCCCATTCATTGGATTCTTGTGTCTATTGCACATAGTTAGTCTCATTCTCATTATTCAAATGGGCCCAGAGACCTGACTCATTGGCTTGACTGTGGAACTGGAAGAACTGGAGTGTTCATTATGGCAGAATCCCTTGTTCCTGTCAGGGCCAAAGTGGATCTGTTCCCATCAGCACTATGTGTCAGATTGACATGAATAGGCTTATGATGTAGAGGTCAAGTTTGTACTGAGCTGTTAGGTTCACAGAGAGGGATTAAAGATAAGCCACCAAGACACCCAGAACACAGCAGGAGATTTATTTTAGTGACAATCTGCATGCAAAAGATCAAAGTTTGTACTTTACCAGACATTTAAACTTCAAATAATGATGTTTGGTTTATAAAGTGTTAGAAAATAGTGAAAATCACTTCTCAGGGTCCAAGCTGATGCTTTCAAATTGTTTATTTTGCACAGTCAACAGTCCCTGATATCCCATTTATTACCACATAAGACAAAAAAAAGGAAACAATCTTTACATTTGAAAGGATAGAACCAGCAAATTTCAAGGCCTGAAAAGTGATATAATCAGTGAATTATCAAAATGATTGCTGATTAATTGATGATTGACTAATCCTTTAATCAATAATTGTTTTTGCTCTACAAGTGATCCATCTTGGGAGGTATTTCCAAGCCATATTCAATGTTTAAAACAAAACCCGCATGTTAAAATGCATCTTTTCGATCAGCTCAAATCCCAAACGAAGATGTCCAAATAAAACATCCACATAAAATCATGAAAGAGATTTTTTTTTAAATAAAAAAAATCCCAATTGAATAAAGAAAGCAGCTAATCAATAACAACAAAACAATTTCAATAAATAGTTCAAATGATCACATATTATATTAACAAAATAAAAGTGCAATTACAGTTAATAATTACAACAACACAGCTAGTATAAACTTCATGAAATCTAAGATGTTGGTGCTTTAGTTTTCCTGTAAGAGTGATATCAAAACTAGAGGTTAATAAATTAGTCGATTAGACCAAAAAATAATATGCAACTTTTTTTTGATAATCCATTAAACATTGTTATTAATATATTGATTAATTCAAATTATTTTTCACCCAAAATGCCAAAGTTGCAGCTTGTCATGTGTGTGTAGTTGCTGCTTTTCTTTACTTGATAATAAATGAAATGGGTTTAAGAGTGCTGCTCATTTATTTAATGGAATCACTTTGGGCTCCCGGAAATTTTGCAGTCGTTTTTATTTAAACATTTTTACAGACCGAATGAATAATACATGTAGAGAAATGAAGTAAAAGTGCAGATATTTTGCATTTCTTGTATATTCATTATACGTGAAAGCATCGAGTCCAGCTGGGAATGTGCTGTGCGCAGCTTATTATCTCGTCACGACATTGCACGATTTGTGCCAGACCTTTTATAATTTCTTTCTTGAAATACATAAAACAAAAACTTCCTCCCAAGTGAGATACATTTCAACTTTTTTCAAGAACTACAGGACTTACTTAAGACGTGGAAACACTGGGTAACACAGACATTTTTTGCAGTGTACGTTTAAAACGGCTTGAGAGTAATTACCAGAAAGGTGTAGAACATCAGAGTGCCCTTATCTGAACCATTACTGTTGGATTTATCTACCATCAGGGAAAACAAGCCACTGTAGGTATCACTGAAAAAGGCTTTGCATGTGTCACGGCTGAGTTTTAATCTTTTTTTTTTTTTTAATGATGTAAAAAGGAACACAAGCCATAAAAATGGTGAAGTATGTTGTAGGTGTGGTCAAAGGGCAGTGTGTCTTCTTGTATTGATGTTTAGAAGTTCTTAGTTAAAGCCAACATCAGTCGAATACATTTAAATGAAGGATCATCAATTATGTTCCCTCCCACTCACCAAACAACAAAACAAACATAACAGTAGAGAATAAGTCCTGACTAAGCATTTCTTCTTTACATGGCAAGGACTAAAGAGTATTATCATTTATTTCTCCATTCTCAATTATGTGTTGTGCTTGTGATTCACAGACTTATTGAGAATTAAAAGACATCTTTGTGGACGCATAAAATGTTGCTCAGAGCTCTTACATCAATAACCAAAACATTTCATATTTTCATAACGCTGCCAGTCACTGAAAGACCTGAATCACATTAGCTTGTGCCTGCATTCCTCTCGCCAAATTAAAGAAAAGCACATACAGTTAAAGGTCACAGGAGACAAAATATGAACAACTGATACTGTCACAACAATAGTGACACTGACACACAAACACATTCCAAGAAGGCATACGTGTAGCCTGCATAGCCACTAAATTTAAAACAGTATCTTTAAAGCGGCTATAATCAATAAATCAATACAATATATCAAATGACAATGTCTCACTATGAAAGGTGTCGCTCACAGCTTATTGTTTAGCTTTCTGGCCCACGACTTTACTGTTTTGGTTCACTCTCACGGCGCTCACAGTGAGGTTTTCGACCGTGGCAGGCAGCTGTTTTCTGCTCAGCACCAAACAGCAGATGTTCAGAGGAAATATACGGCAAAGAGCCATATTTACCTTAGTAGAGGGTAGACACCAAAAACAAACCAAGTTTGCCTGGGAACTGGCTCATTGGCAGTAGTAGTATTTGCTATTTAGACAGCGATTGGCTTTCGTATTTGTTTGAATCTCAGATTTTTGGGAAGTGCACAGACATCTCCTTCATCACTTTTCTAGTGACAAACGTTAAACAGATTCAGGTCAGACATTTTAGGGGATGTAAACATAAGAAAAACACATTTGAGTGGAGGGGGTCTTTAAATAAAAGGCCAAACATTGGTGATCTGAAATGGAGCTCAATAAAACAGGCAATAAATATGAAAAGAAGTCTCAAAATGAACAATTTAACAATACATATGAAACAAAACCTTAGAAACTACATCAAAAACACAAGTGTCACATGTCATTCAGAAGTTTCACAGCCGTCGCCATAAAAGACATTATAAATGAATCCATCTTGCCATCTTTAACCAGTCGTCAACACTTTTTGGACCGCTAAAAACATCAAAAGGTGCATTATCTTCAAACTGAATATGGTTTGAACACTCCTGGTTTCCTCCAAACCTTTTTCCAGTGAATCAAGAAATCAAATAATACATCAAATCTGACATTCATCTAAATGATAAGTTCTGTGTTTTCCCCGTGTCAAAGCAATGGAGTTATACTGCATATGTAGGTTATCAATTCAGAATGGGTATAGTGTAGCATTAGGATCCTGTAATTTTGAGTTTCATTCTTTAAAATCAAAGATATTTTCCGTTGAATTATAGTATTAAAAAGTGTCTTGTCTTGTTATCTAATTGAAATATGAAGGGGGTAATCATATTTTTATTATTAAACTAAGATTCACAATTGTTACAACACCTTTAATGCATTTTAACACAAAATGAAAATGAAATAAAACGCAAAATAACGCAAAATAAAAATGAGAGAATGGCAAATAAACACATCTACTACGCAGGAGACATATTAAAAAGATACACAACTGCATAAACATGTTTGGATATGATTGATGATGATTTTATGTGACACATATTCACACAATCTCATTTCACTATGTTGGTCCAGTAATGTCACACTGTACATGGGAATCTCCGGATGTTCCCAGAAAATCAAAAAAACAAGGCCTCCGGTCAAACAATGAGCGTCAGTCACATCCAGCAGGATGCTCGGACAATAGACCCACCTTTTTCCTGGCCCTTTCCCATGGTTCCTTCCAGGTTGCACTGTCGCTCAGATAACAGAGGAGACAGACGGGCCTGTAGTCTGTCTATGTCCTGTTGTTCTCGCTCCTCGATGTGGTCAGATCCATCCCCAAGTGAAGGGGTCATAGGTTGGATCCTTGCCTTCAGCTGATGGGATGAATGGAGTTGAGTGAGACGTTGAAACCTGCCTTGAGGGTTGTTTTTCAAACTATTTATGTATCCTCAGATATAATACACAATGCATGAAACTGCAAATTTAAACAGCAACTAGACTCTCAAATTTTATTGCAACTCTCTGTGGCAGAGCTC
Organism: Hollardia meadi; assembly: GCA_037974645.1. Taxonomy (NCBI): domain Eukaryota; kingdom Metazoa; phylum Chordata; class Actinopteri; order Tetraodontiformes; family Triacanthodidae; genus Hollardia; species Hollardia meadi. The sequence continues at coordinate 13,082,836 of JBBPCS010000204.1, forward strand.
AAAATTAAAAGTCAGAATATGTTGTTTGTCCATGCACTCTAGAATGACACATACAACGGTTGAAACTTAAGCAAAGTGACCAAGACCTTGTGCATCAGGATAAGACACGCGGGGTGCGAGGCTTTGCGCATCGGCTAGAGACGCTGAAGGGAAGGTTTTGTGCGTCTGGATAAGATGGAAAGGGCACATGACAAAACATTGGTATGGGACGAGCTGTGATGAGAACGGGTTGCAAACCAACTGGTTTCTTTTCGTGTTAAAGGTGCAATATGTATGAACGAACTCCAAACAAATAAGAAGCAGCATATCACCAGAGTAACACTAACCGTTGCTAACTGTAGCTGCCATTAGCTAATTAACTGAGTCAGCTGTGCAGCCAGCGGTCCTATCTGGAGCACCAGGGAAGTGTTGGTGTTTAGGTTACTCTAGAAGCTTTGGGCTGCTGGGAGGAGGAGGAGTTATTCAGTACCTCGGACAGTGGGGACCTATTGGGTAATGCTGGTGGGGAGCAGCGCTGGAATGGGCACCGGAACGGGAGCTGGACAAGCGGGCAACGGAACCAGGTTTAGCAGTCTCTCGGCGAACACGCTCTGACTGGTTCTGAACATGATCTTTAAGACTGACGACAGGTTTGAAGACAGGGAATACAGTACCGAGGTGATTCGCAACGGCTTCAACCAGGACTCCGGGGACGGTGAAGACACGGCTGGTTCAGGCCACGTAAAGGAGACGTGTGAAGTGGGAGAGAGGCAAGAGGGAGGTCGAGCATCAGTCAGCGCCAACCTCTGGAGGATGAGCTCTTTTATCAGAATATCGTCTCCTGAGGTACAAAATGGTATTACGAGACAGGAACTGCAACACAATACAGTAGCCGTTTTTGACTTAATGTCAGAACTGTTATTTCCTCAAATTCAGTTGAGAAGTTTGATGAATGTTTGAATGTTTTAAAACCAAATTCTTACATATTGCACCTTTAAAGGCAATTTCCAAAAATTGTTAGACGGTTTATCGGCTTCTGGTTCTTGCAGGTAATCTTAGACATTATCTGTCTTTGTTGGGGTGTATTCTCCATATTTTGCAATGTTCGTTGCTAACTGAAGTGATGACAAATTACTGACACGCGGGAACGTTTTTGTCAACGTCATAATTTTTAGCTGAATTTTCACCTGTTTTGTGATCTCTATATTGTCCTAACTGTGCGTCATCCAATGCTTTTTTTCTTTGGCCTCTTCTACTCCGTTTACTGAAGTGGGTGGACTTCACTTCCATACAGACACACAATAAGCTGACCGAAGGACATTTACTTTTTGATTTGCTTTGATGCCACACACACACACACACACACAGCTTGTAGAAAGCAGTGTAACTTGTGCTGTATATTAAAGCTATTATTAATATTTCATTATTGAGCAGAAAAAAAGTGCAGCACAAGATAGAGTGAACACGGGAGAGACACCTTGTACTTGAGATTAGTTTCACCAAGAGCCAGCCTCCGCTCTGTGCTGGTTTCTGGGTGTTTCATCATTTTGCTGATCAGCTGTTTGACTCTGATGTAGTTTACTGTCTTTCCTGAGAGATGAACTTAACTCAGCTGTTGTGAATAAATAATAAGCGGACTAAAGAAGATTGCTGGGACAGACTGCTTTCATTTATTTATTTATTTTCTATGTGCATTTGGTCATAAAAACCATGCATGCTCTCCTCTAGCAACCACATCTTCCAGGCAATAGCCATCTCTAAGTCACAAGCTGTTTGCCAAAACATCCCGCATGTAGCCGAGTTGTGGCTTTACTGCAGTGTCATCAGCTATGACTTTGTGATATTCACCAAATGAAATCAAGTTATTTATTTATTTATTTTGGTAAATATTGCACTGACAAAGCCTAGTTTCCCAGTCAGTGTGGGCACAAACAGTGGGGAGTATTGGGCAACAGATGAGGATGTGTTTCGCTAACTATAGTGACACAGCAACAGAGCACTTAAACTAAACAATATCTGATGAAATCCAGTATTGATCGAATTTCTTGTTAGGCGGTGGGTGGAAGTATGCAGTTTGTTGATTGTTTATTGGTCTAATTAGCTCAGCAGTGGAGAATCCCGGCTTGATGGGTAGAATAGTGTTTGTGAGTCCAAGTCAAAAGCCTAATCCTCATCTTCCTTTTGATTTTAATTTCTCATGGGGCCAGTAAATAATTTAACTTCCTTGCTTTGTCATTCACACATTTTGTTGTTTTATTGTTTTCATCCTTATTGATGCTTGTCGTCGCTGAACATGGTGCCCTTACCGTGTGTCTCTGCTGGTGATATTGATTTAGTTTTGTTTGTCTTCATTGAATTGAGACGCATTTTACCCTGCTTGGTTGTTTATTGAACCTGTTCACATTTTCTTTTTCTTTAATTCAGTTTTGTGTGAGCTCGAGTGATTTTTCTCTTAATTAATTGTTTAAAACTATCATAGAATCCAAACTAATATCTTCAAAAAGCCTGTTTTGTCCATGACCACCAGTCCAAAACCCAAATATATTGAATTTACGTTCATTTTTTTTGTATAAACAGAGAAAAGCTGCAAATCCTCTAATGCAGTGATTCCCAAGCTGGAGGCCTGGATCCCTCAAGAGGGTCATAAAATAAATCTGAGGGCTCACCAGATGATTAATAAGTTAGCAAAGAAATACATAACTGTTTGAAAAGGTTAAAAAAAACAAAAACCTTTTTGCTTGCTTGATGTGCTCACAAAGTTTTGGAAGAACTAAATAAAAATGTTTTGGCATTTCATCAAATCATCAAAATTGTTGTTTAATTTTGTGTTAATCATCTGATTACTTTAATTAATAGTTTCAGCTCTAATTATGCGCTGTTTTGACGTGGTGCTGAAATTCATTTTTAGGAGTGTCCCACTTGTCAGTGTGTGTGGGGCTCAATCCTGCAGTCATTGTAACAGCTCCTCGTCATGCATGTTTCCTGCACTAAAACAGTAGGCAAACGCCTTCTGTGATTTAACCTCGACCCTAAATCTGTGGTGCAACATTAGTTTCTGACTGCTGCTTGTAATTTCTGA
>JBBPCS010000204.1:13088023-13108356 GCA_037974645.1 Hollardia meadi
GGGAATTTAAACCTTTTAAAAACCCCCCCCCCCCCCCCCCCCGCATGCCCCACCCGGAGATGAGGTGCGATCCATATGAATCAATAGTGCCTTATCGGCTGACAGCCATCACAGCTTCGACCATGCCAGTTCACCTCGGAGTGGGCCTGATTTGTAGCATTTGACAACAAACATCGTCACGCCACATGGTTCGTCAGTGAGTCCGCATGCAGGCATAAATGACGGCAGGACGTTGACTGTCAGCTAGCACTCGCAGAGAAGACGGCAGAGAAGGGGAGGTGGATGTAAAGAGAGACAGGCAGAGATAATCACAATAATCTCATGGGATATTTGAGGATGGAACAGTGCAGGCTTCACTTTTCATAGTAAATATGTGTCATTTATAGGTTTATAACCTGCTACCACAGACAGGACAAAAGGAAAGCTCCTAACGTTTTAGGGATTGAAATTGAAGACAGCATCCACAGCACCATGAGACTCTAGAGTGACTTTGTCAGCTTCAGCCAGAGGATTCATCGCTTGTGTCCACTGGCCAAGCTTTAGCTCTTCTCCGGCCAGCCTGGCTCAGGTCCAGCTTCCCGTCCGTCTTTAGATCTGGGCCAAACCTGGCCGGTCCATGGCTCAGCCAGCCATGTTTTAAAACTTGGCGAGATGCTGGCCAAAAGCTCCAGATTGGAGGATAAATGGTAATTGATTCTAAATAGACTTTTTCCCTGGATATAATGGAAAGGTTTTAAGCAACATTTATCTTTATTAGCTAGTGCGACTAAACGCATATTTACTTTACAAAACAAGTGATTTGAAGAGGAGCAATGAAACTGACAACTGCCATTTGTTGTATTGTCGCGAATGCTGAAACTAAACGCTGTTCATGTCGCATTAAATGTGCTTTTTATTTTCAGGTTTCTGTTGTCTGGCTGGGAGCCTTTTCAAACGAAACCATATCATCTATGGTTGTACCCTACTGGCACGGCTGTCAACTCTGCTCTCTGTGAAATTCATGCTGCTTTTGGGTGATTGTAGGCCCGGGCCAAATATTAGTAGAGTGTGAAAACGAACTACATTAGCTATAACTGAAAATTTGATGTTGTGAAAAGGTTCAGTTCCAGGAAAATGCTTGAAAACAGGGCAGGAAGGGCACAGAGAGGGACAAAATTGGAAAAGTATAGTTAAAGTGAGTCTAATTAAGATATCATATTGGAAATTAGAGGTCACTGTGAGTGAAACACTGTTTAAATCAGAATAAGGGGGAGGTTACCTAACCCTATTCTGTAAAGCTGAATGGAAAGGATTTTAAGGAAGACAGTGTTCTGTAAAACAGAGAAGTGGGAAGTAAAACACTTTTCATTAAAACAGTAAGAGGAAGCTTAATAAATACCAGAGTCTATAAAACAGAGAGATGGGAACCCTCAGGATGACAGCACTTGAAAAAATTATCTCCAACACTAAATTCAGGCAGTTTAGGCTATGTCAAAATGGGGATCATACTTTTTCATTAAATCCTCTAACCTGCTTTAGCAGGAGGAGATGCTCAACAGAGTCAGCCAGGTGAAACACTGTTTCATGCTTGGCACCAGAAAAGCAGTGTGATTGGTGATCTTCAAGGATAAAACTTGTAATATTCTGTGTTTTTTATTGATAAAAAAAAAAAAAAATTGACAAACAAACCAAAACAAACAATGGGCTGAATTTATGTTTATTTTTGTGTATCAAAGCCCGATTTCGCTTATCAGGCTCTAATTATTAGGCGCTAATTTAAACTACTTTATACTGATGGGTCGTTTAATCTGGATCAATACATGTTAGAAACTCTGTGAGTGAAATTAAAAGCTGCAACTGTGAAATAAATGTAGTGGAGTTCCCTGTAAAATGTAGTGGAGTTTAAGCCTATAAAGTGGGCTAGCACTAAGTATAAAATAGGCTAGCATAAAGATGGAAATACTTTAAAATACTTGAGTAGCGCACAAGAACCTCAAAATTGTAACCTATTAGCCTTCCCTTCTTTGACCGTAGACCATTTGACCATGTAAATATGTCAATAACCTTTCGTTTGGTCAAGGAAGTTGAGGTCAATGCTGAAAGAAATGCCTGTTCATTGCAGTTAAAATATTCATTTTACAACTTCCTTCTGTTGACCTGTAGCGCTCTATTGTCATTAAGTAAAAAGAGAGTGTAGTTAAATAGTATTAGAAGATTATAAGGTCATGTACAGTTAACAAATGTGGTGTTTTTGTTTTCGTCTTAGCTCACATTGGTGTGTTCAGACAGCTACAGAACCGTAGCTGTAGTGCTTTATTCATCCTTGAAGCTTAAAGAGATGCTGGAGCATAAATCAGCCACACCATTGCACCGGGTGACATGTTGCTTCATTACAGTGAACATTGCCGCTGTGAGTTGTTATGAGTTGGTCCCACATACACCATCCCGCTGCTTTAAATTCTCACTTTCACACCAAATATGTATTAATCCATGGTTAAAAAGTTGTTAAAAAATATATTTTTTTTAGGACAATACCAGCGTTATCCTTTAATGCTATGCATGATATTTGCCACAAGAAATTGTGGGAAATTTGATCTGGTATGCCACTTTTATTTTGTGATATTAAAACCTGCTCAAGGAGCACAGTATAAAAATGACTGCAACTGCACAAAGCATTAATCATCCAATGTAGAGAGCTGCTGCTGCTGCTGCTGCTGCTGCTGCTGCTGCTGCTGCTGCTGCTGCTGCTGTGTGTGTGTCTGTTTGTCTGTCTTGTTGACCCATAGCTTGACTGTCAATCGCGGGAGTTTCCGCCCCCTCATGGTACTGGATTATGGGTTGAACTCAATCTGAATGCAGAGTAGCACCAGTCTCCCTCTCTCTCTCTCTCTCCCTCTCTCTCTCTCTCTCTCTCTCTCTCTTGTCCTGGTGTGTGTCACTCTTCTCCGTCCATCTCTCTGAAATAGATGTATGCACATGAAACAGACACCACACACATGCTGGTTGTTCACACCTGCTGATTCTCACAGTATGACACAGTCAGTCAAACAGACGCTCAGACAGACACACATGGCAGCTCATGCAGTTGGTTCCCAGTGGACAGCTAGCTGGTCAGTGGTACGTGCACATACACGCAGGCTGCTGCTACTTGTACTATTGAATTGTTTCGTCCTTTAAACAGTTGCTGAATTACCTAATGGGAGCAATATCAGTTATATGGTGCTGAAATAACTAACAGTTGTAATTTCGTTGAAAGGAAAAGGTCAACTGTTTCAAACATTAAAAGGCCATAACTGCTGTACCGCTGCTGTTGTTGTTGCTTTTCACGAAAATGTAACTGTTTTTGTTTTATTTAATGAACAACAATTAATCATTGAAGCAAAAAGGCAAGAAAACATTGGCGGCCCCCAGCCTCCCAAATATAAAGATCTGCTGTTTTTCCCTGTTTCACGTCATTGTGAATTTAAACAGGCAAACAAGAAATTGGAAGGTGAGAAATTTTGATTGCCATTTTTCACTCTTTCGAGATTTCATAGACCAAGTGATTCAACAGAGGATCGAGAAGTTAATTGATTACGAAAGCAATAATTAGTTGCAGCCTTTCCTTGATTGAGGATGTATCTTTTTTCCAGTTGCAGCGTCATCTTTGAGGGATGATGTTTATTTGAACAAATGGATTTTGTTTCTTTTTACCAACTGAGGCAGCAGTTTGTGCGATACAATCTGATTCTTTCTGGTGGAATTTTGGACAAAAAATATTACATTTGGATGAAAATTGTGGAACGTCTATTTGAAAACATGTTCTTAACAGTTTTTCTGCTCTTCATCTTTCTACAAAGGACAAAGTCTTGCTCTCCAAAAATGACTCGTAATTGTTAAAACTCCAGTGTTCTGAGTCTCGGTTATAGACCACAGTTCAGGTGATTGGTTTGCCAGACAAAAGACCTCCCCACAAATTCATGATCACCTATTGATTAACCAGCTTGATGAAGGTCCAGGTTTAGATCTTCCTAACCACATCTCTTCCTCTTTGCATCAGACTTATCGTGTCTGAGACACATTGACCCGCGGGGCGCTCCGGGTCGCTGCTTATTGGGCTTGACACTGCTCGATGGTGACAACGCTAATTGTCAACATCTGGGAAGTGCTTGCCATCCCTCAGCTCTGCGCAGAATGAAACGTAGTGATCTGTCATAGCGTGTCAGAGGAAATTAGCATCAGTCAAACACCGGTAGGTGGAGGGGTGAGGGCAGGGGGAGTGGGGGTTGCACCGCCAACATTATCTGAGGTTTTCGTGAGGAGGGGGGGAGAGGGTGAACGGCTGTTAGGGGAGTAATTTCAGGGCAAAGAGATTTACAGGAGCGCGTTGCCTCACAGAGAAGCTTCCCCTGCTATGAGAAAATGCTTCTGTTTAGCTTACTGCTAGAAGTGTTACAAACAAAAGTTCTACTGATACTAGCTAATTTTAATACTTATACAAATCCCATTGCATCGACTACAACCTACAACCATGTCTAATAGTACTACTATACTGAAGCTACGACTCCCAATGATGCTGTTCCGATTGCTTCCGTGACTGTTTCTATTACCACCATTGCTTCTACTAATACACTGTCACGCCTTCAGCTTCTACAATATAATTATTCCTAGTGTTCGTCTATTTTGAAAATTTATGTGAACCACTTCCATTGGTTCAGTAACACATAACACAAGCCCACGCCCACCACCGCTACTCCTACTCCTACCACTACAAATAATAATAAAAACGAGGATGATGATACATGGTACAAGCTGAAGGTATCATCGCCCGCTGTAAAAAGTGAATTATCAAGCTGTTGGCCCTCAGTTTGTAATTCAGGCTTGTAAAAGCCTCAGGCAGGGCTCTCACAAAGTCATGTCTTAAGAAAAGTACAGGTTATTGCCAGATTGGCTATACATCGACCTGTATTGAAGGCTTAGGCCAGCAGCCCACATCCTCTTTGAGATCACTTTTTTTCACAGTTGTAGACTCATTTTTAGACGCTTTAAATTCATTTATTGTAGCCATTAGCCTTCTGTTCTCATCCTTCCATATTGTGATGTCCCTGTCATAATTTGCTTCATGCACATGATGCATTTGACATTTGTTTCACGATTCACACTTGATCGTCGAAGGCCTTTGTAAACACAAACAGTGATTTAAATCAAGCTCATAAAAAATTCTATTTAATGAAAAGGAACAAACAAGCCAATCTACAGTCAAGGGAATACTTGCCCTGCTATACAACTATACTGACGATGTTCTTCTTTTAATCTGGTCTCAGAAAACCCTGCATTGCCACAATATCTTTGTCCTATCAGAAAGAATCAATATTGAATTTATGTAAAAAAAAAAAAAAAAAAAAAGCTCAAGAGCAACAACCTGGCTAAAGGAAATGCACTGGGTTATTAAATAATAGAAGAAAATGAAGAGTTTCATACCAAACCGAGGACAGAGTGGTGCTGGCAGTGACATGCTTTTACATACTGCATTGATTTTGATTAAAACATAGAGTGTTGATGAACCCCGAGGGAGCCCTGCTTCTGTCTAACTGTTGTAAATCTTTTTGTCCTTCAACAGGAAAGTGACAGTTTGTGGTGGGACGCCTTTGCCACAGAGTTTTTTGAGGAGGACGCGACTCTCACCCTCTCCTTCTGCCTCGAAGATGGACCAAAGAGATACAGTAAGAGTCCTATCATATTTCAGTAGTACAAGTCCATAATTCAATATAATTTGACGAAAAGTCCCTTAATTTAGTTTAAACCTAGAAGTGAGTTTCAATAAGAAATATCCTAAGCTCGATTCATGGTTGAATGGGAGAAAAAAAAAACACATCTTATTTGGTATTTCCACTTTGCTTCAACTTAATTTGTCTTCTTCCAGTTAAGTCACTGATTAGCTACATTTCCCCAAATACCTTTAAACACCACTAAGAAAAAAAAAAGAAGAAGTTACCTTGAAAAGAAAAGTACCACTGTCACACATTTCTGCATTGTGCTCGTCTGAGTCTCTGTCAGTGAGAAAAATTGGTATCGCTCCATCTTAACAATAGGTTTCTCTCTGCATGTGATTGCTGAATATTGGCACAACGCCACATGTTATGTCTGCCAATGTGAAAATCTCATCACAGGCCTCTATTGTGGTCTGTGCTTTTTAAATAAAAATGTAAATGTAAACCACAGTCTTGAAAATGGGCAAATTATTGGGTATATCTGTATTGAGACACTTCACAAAACATCTGCTTTTGTGCAAGATCATAATGGTAGTGCTTTCTGACACTGTGTTGTTGCTCCTTACCGAGAAGACTGCACAGCACTGAAAACAAGCATGCCAGGCCAGGAGTGTAATGGAAGGTTGTTGATCCGGGGTCCGTACGGACCCTTTTTTCCTTTATGCTAATTCGAAAAATAATCCGATCCGTAACTCAAAAACCATGATATGATCCGTGAGTTTTGTGATCCGTTGCACTCCTAATTGGTGGTAGTAACTCACCAAAAACAATAGTGGCTAATTTTTTTTTAACTTATTTGACACCTATTTCTTCACCTTTCTTTATTTAACCCCTTGCTGGCACATGGCCAGTGTGCCAACTAAATGGAACTAAACCACTTTGCCACTGTTGTTGCTGCAGGTTCAGGTGCATGCTCATTACACAAAGCAACAGTGGGCATGCACGCATTGAGGTGCCGACGTCATCATTTCGCACAAACATGAGTGGTATTGATCACCTTCTGTATCTCTCAGAAATAAAGCAAATGAGCGTATTTCAAAAAAAAATGTTAACCAACTGCTTTAGGTTAAATTTCCAGATAGGGAGATTTGTTAAGTTCTCATAGGCTCCTGTTTAGTGTTGTGTTTTTTTAAAATGATGCAAGGGCTTGAATTTCAGGAAATATTCTCGGCGTTTGATTCTGTGTACAGTACATGGTCGTCAGAGCAGAGAGGCTGTTATTGAGTTTGTGATATTGTCCCCTTCATCTCATCTGCATAGGTTCATGTTTTGATATTTGAAGCATATTGAATATCACACAGACATAGATAAGGACATGGTGCGCTGAAATGAGCAGATGTGTGTAGCGTCTGCTGTGGTTGTGTGTGTTAGCGAATGTGTGATTCAGCTCAGCCATGGAGGAGGAGAGAGAGAGGGAGAGAGAGAGAGAGGAGTGGAGGATTGTTGTGAACTGGGACCTGGTTTGCTTTTCAAATGTAAAAATAAAAATCCCCAGTGGTGTAGAGACGGTAACCCTGTTCCCCCGGGAATGGGAGGTTTAACGCCATGGCGATGATGACTCACCACCAGTCGCAAGCATTCCTCGATTCACATTCAGGTGCGCTAGTTACACACATGCACAAACGCACACACACACACACATACCATCCATCCAAATCTTAGGCTCTTGTCCTCCATGCTAACACAGCTTACCAACTGGCTTCATTTCAAAAGTGAGAAAACCAGGAAACATAAGCGGAACAATTCTTGTATTACCTTGAAGTGATGGTTTGCACTGTGTGAATGGATACTGCCTATAACACACGTCACACAACACAACACATGAGGACGTAAATCCAGTGAAAGGCTCAGTGAAACGTGATACGTGTCAGTTTCCAGGGTTTCTTTCAGTGAATGGTTTGGGTTTGAGATATTTTTGCTGAAATACAGCCACATGAGGTGTGACTTTTTCACATCATAATGGGAGCCGATTAAAATTCATCTCACCGTCTGCCTTAATGAAAGTATCACAACTTCACTCCGCCAATAAAAGTGAAGAGAAAACCAGAACTTGTAAGTAGTCTACATTTAAACTGAATTCTATGCAGCAAAGTCTGAGTGTGCACTAAATATGATATAATAATTATGCACCATAAGCTGCAAGGCTTTTCTGTGTGTGCACACGGAGGAATAATGTATGTAAATGTAAATATACTAATATGTGTCTCAGCATGTATCTCACAGTGTTAGTTGCAGTGTTTTTAGTGGAAAAGGGAATTCTATCTAACTTTTCTCCCTGAAGCTTTTTTCTTCACCTTTTCTATTATACAGAATCATTGTTGTTGTCTGTTATCAGGGGTCTTTGGACTCCTGCATCCTTTGCTTTTTTTTTTTATTTTTTACTCTCGGCGGTCCAGAAATTTAAATTTAAATTCTGTACAAGGGCATCAGCTAACTGCCTCAAATGTAAAATGTAAATGTGACCGCCAGTGGCCTCACTCTGAAATAATATTTGCTTGCAGCGCTGTGAAAAGTGCATATATATATATATATATATATAAACGTAGTTATCATCCCGCAGGTCAGAGCAACACTGACCAGTGGAGATGTGAGGGCGTAGGAGGTGGAGAGTGGTTAAAAAGGCCAACCCTACATGTTGGAAGAGCTACCCCAAAACAAAAGGTCGTAACATTTTTCAGTGGAACAAAATATTTTCTGACAGTTATACTGATTAGGACAACGTGTTTAAAACGAAGATCTCAGTATGCAGGGCGATGCATTCTGGATGTGAATCCCAGGGCTAAAGTGGTGTAGTGTAAACACATTTGTGCTTGTAAGGCCTATTTTTCCCTCCATGACATTTGTTTTGTCATTTTTAAGCTGAAGAGAGAATATTTGTGTATTTGAAGTTCAAACATCCTAAGCAAATTAAAAGGGCAAGTCATTTAGTGTTTTATTGTACAGCTACAGCGTGTAAAACACATATGCTTATATTTGAGGGTGTTTTCATTAAAAAAGTTGATCTAATATTCCGTTTAAAACAGTCATAAGGTATTTAATATTGCATTAAGACAAATTCTGTATAATATATGGAGGTATAAGTGTAAGAACTCTGAACTGAATTGTTTTTGAATCATACAGTAGCTTATACGATAATTACAAGGAAACAATCCTTTCACTCCAGTCTGAGGTGCTCTAATTTCATAACCTTCACCGGAGGAAAAATTAGAAAAGCCAATTTAACTAATCTGTTTTGTTTTTATTGCATGGACCTGTGTTAAGGTGTTTTGTAACTCGTCTCCAGCTGGTGTTCATTGTGGCTTCTCAGAGGAAATACATCAAATTGGAAATGCCTGTGTGTTAATTGCTGGAGTAAGCTAATGCATTTGTGTCCTACATGAGCACTCTTCTTTTTCTTTTTTTTTTCCTAACTTCCAATTCTTTATTCCTTCTGACAAATTTAACCACGGATGATTAATTAGTTGATAGAAAGTTAATTCTCAGTTTTGATACTTTAATCATTCAAGTCACTTTTCAAGCAAAAATGCCAAACATTCACTTTACCCTACTTCTCAAACTGTGAGGATATGCTGCTTTTCTTTTTTTTCCCATACATTTATTGATTTAATCTTTTGGGTTTTGAAATGCTGGCAGGGTAAAACAAATTGTTTGGACACGCCACCTCAAGCTCAACAATTAACACACCCAAACACAACATAATAGTTAAACAGATGTTTATGTTGTTGCTCATAAAAATAAGGAATTCACTCTTTTGTCTTGGTGCCTACTGTATGTCTGCACTTCACTATGTTATCGTAGTGATTGTGTGATTCAAACCAACAACCTTATGGACACAAGCCTGTTTTTTGAACCCCCATTACCTTGCTTTGAGCCTTGATAAATCCACTTCACTGTGTATGTACTGCTGAAACAATTAGTACATTAAACAATTTGTTTTCAACAGAAAACTAGTCAAATAATTGAGAACTGATTAATTGTTTCAGTCAAGATAAAACCTTAATTAATCATTGATTCTGACTTTTCAAATGGGAGGATTTTGTTACTCTTTCTCTGTGTAAACCCCTTGTTAGCTGAATATATAATATAAATGGTTGGAGAAGACAATCATTTTGATGTCATCCCTTTTAGCTCTAGGAACTCTAGGCCGAAGCTGTCAGAAAGGGAGAAAGTAGCCTCAGTCTGTGTTAGATGTTTGATATTGAGATATTGCAGGGTTCTCACATTATTTTGCCTGCTACTATGCATTTGACAGACACCCTGGCAGTACTTTCCATGTGGCTCATCGATTGTGTTTTTTAGCAGGTCCGTCATGTCAAATGTGAGGATTTACTGCTTTTAATATTGTATTTCACAATGAACCGACAAAGCAATGTAAGAAAACAACCAGCAAGTTGAATATGCCATCTTGGGCTTGGGAAACTGATGGGCAGGCTGCTACAGTATCTCAAATGCAGTACTCAATGCTTCAACAGACAGTTTGGTGAAAGGGCAGATATCAGATAGGCTAAAGAGGCAGAGCATGTGGCTGCTGTCTGAGTATTTTCCCACATGTGTGTCACTAATAGAAAGCAAACGTCACCAGATCGTCTGTTGTGTCTAATTGTAATCTTCATGTATCAGGAACAATAATCACGTCACAAGACAACATAACCAGCTTATCAAGAGAGATTGCATTATTTCCTGCCTCCCCTTGTCCTTGCAGATCTGAAGAGCACTGAATGTGAGTAGTGAGAATTTGCAGTCTCCGATATATCATAATATTTTATAGCATCTTTGGAAATAAAAGTTATTAAAGGCTTGTATTGCTATGACTGTATATTACTTTGATAAAAGTTTATATTTTCAACGTTTGCCTGTTGGCATGGCATTTCATCTTCAGGGCAGTAGTGTTTTGGTGCATTTTTGAGTACCCCCACGTGTGTGAAACAATTCTCTATTGGTGCAAGCCAATTATTGCTTTCTACACCAAACAATCAGGAACCCTATCTAATTATACCCCCGATTGCCATGGCCTTAACATTCGCCCCAGTACCTTGTCTGGCTCTGCAATCTTTGAGCCATCTGATGAAAGCTGCACTCCATGATGCAATCAAAGAGCAAGGCTCATTTTAGAAGTAGTTCAAACAAGAGAGGGAAAACTCCTCATGTTTAGTGGGCTGATTCAGGGCAAACAGTGAAAGTGATTCACGACACATTTACAATTCATCTAGTTATTCTTGCATTGCAGCATGCAATAATTGCAACATGCAGTAATTGCAGCATGCAATAATTGCAGGGATAAAATGACCACAGCTAATAATCTTTAAGCGAGAATGAGGATATAATGAGGAAGAAGAAAACACAGGGAAACAGCTTTAATATGAGTGAAGGAACGAACCATGCTGCCTCTGCCATGAAGTGAGCTTACAAGAAACTCACTTGGTGCTATGAATTCAAACTGAGAAGTGTTTAATCAGTAAACAGATTCAATCCAGTTGGAAATGTGATGATGTTCGTATCTTCGGTCAATCTTACGTATACCAATAACATAATAACGGGCAGTTTCAGCAACCATAGTTTAGTCTAAGTGTATCTGAAAATATCCTTCTAATACATACCGTAAAACATTACTTCTTTTGCATACTTTAGTCACAAGTCACATGTGTTTACTCTGCAGTAATGACCAGCACACTGTACATCGTCCCATGTATAAATCTGAAACAAACATCGTAAAAGGTTTCTTTTAAGCCTCAAACTAGCAAGAAGATGGAATGCTTTTTATAAAAATTTAAAGTAGGTGAAAACTGGGAAAAATATGTCCATATTATGTCCCTCACTTGGGTGAGTGCTATAAAAGATCTTTTTTTTTTTTTTTTTGTCTGAAAATGACATCAAATTCAATTTATGGCCACTAGGGGGCAGAAAAACAGAGAGAAGCTAAACAAAGACACAGCCCTTTCATATTATCACCTTATATTGTTGTTATGTCCCATGTGTTTGCAAAATTTGGCCAACCTACACATTCAGCAAACCTGGAGCAGCATTGTCATCCCCCTGGAGCCACCCTAATGGATACCCGACGAATATGAGCCGAATATTTTCGCCCCTGTGGCTCTGTTTTGGTCTCCACCATCTCCTGACAAAAATATATTCATATTTAGCAGCTAAATGTCCCATATTGGTCACCAGCTAGTCACCAACTGTGTCTGTCTATTTGGTGCTGGCAGATTAATCAATCATGAAAATAATCTCTTAGTGGCTGCCTTAGTAAAAAACAAACAAACTAAACTGAATCTTACAGTGAATGTGCTGTAAAAGAACGCGCTAAAAGAGGCTAAAACACAGCATAGAGGTGCAGGGTTGCATATGGTTTCATCAGTACAAATGACTTCTTTGACACAAGTACTCATGTGTGTCCTTTCTACATGATTTTATGACGATGTGAATGGGCAGCTTAAGTCAAGACCTCTACATATCTGAATGACAGTGTTAAACATATCATGCCGTGCCCCTAAACATAATCTAAGTGATGTTTACAGAAAGAGTTCATGAAAGAATCTGAATGGAGGTCCGGGATGGAAGGATAAGTCTAGTGCTGTGATCTGACTCTCTTTCTGTTGAATAAAAGATTGACAGTGGAGGGTCTGGTGAAGGGCTTGTCGGAGGGGGCCTGTATTGTTGAATTGTGTGGAGGAATGAAAGGAAGGAAAGGTGGAGTCCAAAATGAAGGTATGGGAGCGGTGCAGTGTATGTGCATTCATGTGTTGTGTATCTATACCTCCGTATCTGTATCGCCTGGTTGCCGTGTTTTGTCTGTATGAGCATTGTGCAGGCGTAAGTGAATGTGTGTCGGCGTGAGAGTTAAAGGAGGATCTCAGTGCTTCTGTGGAGGGGGGCTGCTTTGAACAGAGGAGGAGGGGAGCGGTGTGCGAAGCTGCTTTACAGAGAGATGGATAGGATGGATTGAAGGTGTAGAGCGGTGATTGGCAGGCGGGATGATGCGGCCCTGGCTCAGCTGCAGCACTGAGATGTAGGCTGCTGCTGATTGACAGTCGAGCCGAGCCTGGGAACCACAGTGCTGGATCGGCCACAAAGAGAGACAGAGGGAGAAAGAGATGAACACGGAAAAAATGACAGATTTAAACAAAAATATGTAGGCATAACATTTTGTGTGTGTTCTGTCCGTGAATAGTTCGACACTGCCATCTGTTGTAAACTAGGCTTATGGTATTTCTAGCAATTGAAAATGTGCTAATCAAGGCTCCATGTGTTTCACTATAAAGGCAAGAAGAGAATGATGACGAGAGAAACGTAGAGAGTAGGAAACAGGACCGAATGACAGCTCACCCCTCAGAGAAACATACGGAAAGCACTGCAAGGGTGTAAAAAATCTATTTAATGTACCTTCATGATCAGGCAAAATGGTTTTCAGTGTCTGAATAACAAACACTACTCTAATACAGAGAAGTCTTAGGCTGTTAGTAATGTTGGATTGTCATTATTAATACATTTTTAGTTTTTTTTGTTTTTTGTTTTAATGCCCATCACAACTTTGCAGAACCAAAAGTTGATAACTTCACATAAATGACTTACACGATCAAGCAATTATAAAAAAAAAAATTGTTGTTGATTATTTCTGTCAGTCAACCAATTGATTAACGAACAAACTTTTTAAAGCACTACTTCATTTTCTGCTCAATTGCTGTCATTTAAATCTAAATGTGGTTCGTAAAATATCGGACCTTTTTCTTCACAGAGGAAACTCTTGAGTTCTTTTGAGGGCATTTTAACGATGCTGATTGGTGAAGCCGTGCGAGGTGCTTGACTTTATCCTTGTGTTAATGAATCTGCTTTAACATAAGTTAATTACTTTTTCCCATTGCTTGGTGATCTAAGTTTTGTGTTTCCAACCCTGTGATAGACAGCTTTGTGCTCTGGCCTTGGATACAGGCGGTGTGTGAATGACAGTCAAGCTGTAAATACCAGCTTTGTGAAGCTCACAGCAGGTTTTGATGAGGCTGTGGTAAATCAAAAAAAAGTCTTTGTCTGTCAGTAAGTTTTGACCAGAGGTCTACACAGTCTGCAGAGATTGACCATTACCGCCTGCTCCCACACGACCACCAGCCCTCTCCTGTCTTGCAACAATGCTTTGTTCTGATATTCTGTCTGCCCCATCATGCAGGGGAAATATGCACATACCCCTTGTAGATTTGTTTTTCTAAATCAAAAGGAATGCTATTACAGTTACTGAACTATTTAACAAGCCACCTTTAGAAAATGTGAACTGAAAATAAACCTGCCTAAAAACAAATCTGCTTAAGTGTGAGTCATGGATTATTTCTCTGATAGTTCCTGTAGTTTCTTATACACACCAAACCAAACAAGATCCTGGCAGGTCAGATGTCAGAGTCGGAGTATTTACAGATCTGATTTGAATTAGAGATGGTAACTTAATGGTAGTGATGTTTAAAGTGAGGGCACAGTGTAACGAAATAAACTGAACTGTGATGTTATTTGGCACCGTAATCCTAGGCACATCAATAATGTTATGGTTGACGATGACAATATATATATATTTTTTTATTATTGTGTCATGCATACAGATATGCCTATACAGTGCATGATTTAATTACGTGCTGTCTGATTAAATATTGCATAATTATACGACAAAAAGTATAAATTTATAATCACATACCTTTCATAATCACATTTTTAGACCTTCACGTCTACACTACAACTCATTAGGGTAATTAATGAAAAAGAACAATTGTAACCAGCAATATATATCAAACTAAGAGTGCATTTATCAATACAACTATCTTCTCCTACTTTCATGTATCTTCCTGTGCTCATCGTCGATGATAATGCTGACTGGCTGTTTGCATAATAGAAAACATTTCCGACACATTTGCTGTTTTAAATTAATTAATAAGGGAATACATTTCAAAGCGTAATTGCCAGTTTGTTGTTTTCTACACTTTCTTGCTGTAAAGTCTGCCTGATGGAAACTGAGACAGTAAGTTTGGCCAGTTAATGGTTTAGTGCAGAAAAAAAAAAAGGGAAAAAAAAGTTTACTATTTCTATTTTTTCACTCTGCGATAAGCCTGTTATTGTTGCCTCCCTGCAACTGCTCCTCTCCTCTGGGTTGTGCAGCCAATCAGATTGGATGCCACAAGTCTAAGTTAGAGTTAAGTAAGGTGAACATGGCAGTGGCTCAAGAAAAAGTAGGAAGGGATATTTATTTCATCATAGAGACTCTTCCTGATTAATCAATCTCGTATACTGTGTCCTTTTCTGAGTGAGGCCGGCTCATTTTAAAGGCACCAACGATCATCAGAAGCAGATACAGTCGATTCCTGTGGCAAGGCAGCGACTTGTAGCTGCATGACAACCTCCTTTCAGGTCCCTTTAATATATTGGCAAGACAAAAGAAAAGGATATGTTCCTGTCATACAATTTTCCTTTTGTGTTTTATGTTTTTATACCTTTTCCTTGTTCCTGCTTGTAACATTTGGAAAAACTATTAGAATAGACAGGAATTACAGGAATGTCGCGATCATGTGTTTTAAGTACATTCATCGTCAATAATTGAAAGTATTTTGTTGCTTAATTTGTTGCACTATATTAAACATTTCACGATAATGAATATTTCAAATGAGTTACTTCTCTGTATGCATGCAGAGTTTATGAAAACATACCAGCTTCAAATACAGCCGTGACTCCCTGTGTGCTAAGTGAAAAACAATTTTTAAATATTACACCCTGACATATTGTGGCTAGGTGTGAAACCCTGTAACCTTATTATCATCTTCCCTTAATCAACATTTTGCAGTCATGCCAATCAATAATAGAGGCTCGATTTGATGTGAATCCAGTTTTTATTTCTCTTATTCTCTTGACGATTTTTTTTTTTAATGCAGTATGTGTGAATCTGTGGGTGTAAGCAGTGTGCGTTCTATCTGAGTCTGGTGAAAATATACAGCGGGAGACGAGCAGTGGCTTTGTTGGACTGTTTGACCAGAGAAGAAAGAGATAGGCCTGTTAAAGACATAATGGGGGTTCTTCTGAGGCTGCTGGGAATCGTAGCCTTCTCGTCCTAAAACAATAGCCAATATCTAAAATAATTGACGCCTACTCTTTCGCAAAAAGCCTGCTGGCTTGACACTAAAGCACATTAGGAGGTACCTGCAATACATTTTCAACAAAACCAAACAGAGGACTCCGTGCAAATATTTTTGTGTGCCATTACTGTTTTCATGCGTGCCATTACTTCGTTTGCACCAAGACAAATTTGTTTATTGAGTGCTTTCAACAAACTACAGACAACAGAGGGCACGAAGGACAAATAAAACATTTACAGAGCAGACAGCGTTTTAAGCAATAGCACCCAAGTTTGTTTGCATTTGTGTGGAATAAGAAGAACACTCTAATTTTGGAAAATAGTATGCAAGTTTCTCCAGTCCCAAATTTATCTGAAAGGGACCTGAACTCAACCTAGTTTCTGTAACAGTAACATCCGAGAGGTCCTTTCCTTGTTAGGATTATAAGCATGACAGCGAAGCACTGAGCTATGACGTTTAGCCGCTGGCAGGAGGGCCCATAATTTACCATAAAACACTTCCTATTAAGTGTTCTGGACTTTTTTTTGTAGCACATAACTAATAGCTAAAGACTTTTCTGTACAATGAGTGCAGAGTTTAGAGTGTTAAACAAAAAACAAGGTTCTCGGTTACCAAAAGAATCAGCATGGCATGTAGAAAAGTATAACTAGGCTTTTTAACAGGCTCATCATCAGGCCTGGGCTTATATGTCTCAAAACTGAAACTGGATGTCAAGTCAGCCTTGGTGTCCATGCAGCGCATTATATATGGGCAATATTGGAAGTTAATTGTATCTGAAAACATATCACTTGGCTGTCTGGTTGCAGTGTTGTGATGTTGTCGCATTAAATGATGAATAAAGTATTATAAATTATTGTTAAATGCCATATGGATTAAGCAATATCTCGGTGGGTACGTGTTAATAATTCTGTTTTATACATTCCTGTGTAAAAAGTAGACTTCATATGCTTTAATATGAGAGTGTTCCGTGTTTAACAGGCTAGTTTGTTTGTTTTTTAAGCTGGTGCTTGAGTTGTATTTATTTTTATGCATAAATCCACTAATCTAAAGAAAATTTGTTGAGGCATGTATTATAGCCTGACAGATACTGGATTTTTTTTACAGTTACGCCACATAAGTGATGTGACTGAACTGACATACAGTAAGTTACTTTAACCAAAAGCAGGATCTTTTTCTAAACCTAAGTTTAGTAGTTTTGGTGCCTGAACCTAACCAAACTGTGACCATTTCGCAATGTTAATAACAGTCCAAAATTCATAATATGTCATAATATGTAAAACCATGTCAGCAGGCTTTCTTTTGAATCGTACGTTTTACTGTTGCTAACGTTTTACTGACCGCAGAGCCCTGCATCTGCAAAAGTTACTTGAGAGGTGTAACTAGAGTGTCATAGTTTGTAGTTATCAGTAGACTTGTGATGCAATAACACACTCTTAATACAGACTATGTGGAGAGTTGGGTTGGGTTCCAGGTGGCCTGGATCAGGGTGCATTGGGAACCATTGTGTGTAGCTAACAGGAAAGGGGGAACAGCTATCGGAGGGCACCAGCTATCCGTGAGGATGGGCAGGTCCCATGGCTTCCTGTTTCTCAACACTCTGTGTGCCCCGGAGCAAAACAAAACCAGCTTCCCCTTCCAGTTTGAGAAACAATAGATGTCGCAAACAACCCTCCGCTACTTCCATCATCTTCTTCCTCTATTCCTCCTTCCACTCTTTCTCTCCCATGTTCTCCCCCTCTTTCTCCCCACTTTCTCCTCTTGCTGTCCGTTCTCTACACAAGTCATCCTTTTCCTCCTCTTCCTCTATTAGTTTATCCTCCAAGTCATTCTTCATTTTGTATCCTAATCATTCCTTCCTTGCTTCTTCTTTCACATTTCCCTCCTTCATTTCCTCTCTCCTCTCCTCTCTCCCTTATCTCTATTATCCTTTTCTGTCTTCCCTTAACCTTCTTTTCCTCATTTTCCTCCATCTTTTGTCTGTTTTACCTGACAGTTAGTCCATGTTATATATGTGCATTTCATGTAGGGTTGGGTAAAATAAATTTCAAACTGGTTTGATATTGAGCGATAGACCAGACCGGGCCGGTATACCGACTTTTACCACTGGGCAGTGAAAGTGACTCAGTGGAGCATAATGGGAATCCATGATTGAGAAATTAGCTTCAACAAAAAGAGCAGCTCTGACACGTCATATTTTTATTTCTCACGACAACTTTTGAGGGAACGTGAGAGAAAATGGCAGTCGCTACATTTCATGTGTGCATTGGAACCGCAGAAAAATGTGCAATATGTGTCGCCTTGCAAATGAAGACCACACTTATGCTGATTATCTTGTTTTGTTGCTTCAAAAAGGGTGAAGAGGAAACTAATAATTAGATATTTATTTTGTTAAGAAATATTTTGTACAATCACAACATACAACAATACAAATTGCGTGTAACATAATGCGATTTTTTTTTGAGGAAAAATGAAATTATTTTTCCCTTTAAAGAGCAAAAATCCTGCTGCATCTTCAAACTTAGGAAATGTTGGTATTTCCAAGTCGTTGGGACATTTCTACATTTCTTTTAATAAATGTAAATAAATAAACATGAAATTGCAATTTAAAGTATCCTGGGAAAGTCTTCCCATGAGGTCTCTGACACGACACGTCTGCGATTTGTTGCGCTGAAAAGGAATTTGTGAATGTTTGCTCCGAGTCACGATGACAAACATGCAGTTCATGAAAAAATGAAGAGTGGAGTGCAACATGAGCTTTTAACAGTGGAATATTCCAGAATGGTCAACAAGATGGGCTCTGAGAGAAAGAGAGAGAAGTTTTATTAATAATGAATAGCATTTTCATCCGCACACTGGAGAGTAGAAGAAGAATTCCACCTGGAAAATATGCATTGTACAGTATGTATACCACACACACACACACACACACACACACACACACACTGAGATTCACACATGCTCATATACATACGCACAGTAAAAGCGAGAGTAAGCTCACGCTGATAGAAAACACACAAACACAGTGAGGCAGCTGCAAACACACACACAAAATCACAGAGTGAGGGCACACCTGGACTCAACATACAGAGGCAGTAGACAAAGTATTGGCATATGTACAAAAACACACAGTGTGCGAACACACACACACAGAGAAGCACACATTCACAGTGCAAAGTTATTGACACATGGAGAAATCCATATTTATATATAATACAGTGTGTTGGAGATCCATCAGTCTCCACAGTCTATGAAAGGGTCTGCACTGCTTTACTTAAGGTATTAAATGTTTATGTGGTGCCTTTTCATCCCTCAATAACTCTTCTTTCAATGCACATGCACACACTCTCACAATGGCAGTAACAGCTTCCCAAACCAGGTGAGGAATTCAAAAGTCAAAATATTGTATGAAAATGTCCTTTTCCATCTTGTTGGCTCATTTTTTTTTTTTTTGGACAATAAATGGGACAGAAAGTACACAGTTTTAGTTTGTAGTACAAATTGCACTAGTGAGTACCTCATGCTATATATTAAGTAACAATGAATTGCAGTCTTCTAAAACTAATGAGGGCGGCCGTTGCTCAACAGGTAGGGTGAGTTGTTCGCTAATTGTAGGGTCGGCAATTTGATCATCAGCTCCTTCTGTCAACATGTTGAAGTGTCCTTCACCAAGATGCTGAACACCAAATTGCTCCTGTTGATTAGACTGGTGCCTTGCGTGGTACCTTGCCGCTGCTGGTTTGTGAGTGCGTGTGGTAAATAGCTTGCCAATGCACCGTATGTGCTTGTGACCCTTTGAAACGAGGCAATGTCCACTTGTTCTACCCCTCATTACATGACGGGGCTCCTCAGATTGTGCTTTTAAATAGTTGTTTAGGAAGTCACTCATATGGCAACTTGGTACCCTGTTTTTGTGGCTGTTTTTGCATCAATTGGTGGAACTGATTAATTAAAAAAAAAAAAGTACAAAACCAGTGGCTCCTAAAGATTGTGTCCACCCCTGTACCCCAAGTAACCATAACCTGCCCCTCCCTTAAGTGAGCTGCTGAGAGCCTAGCAGGTATCACTGCTTCTTTTAGATCAGAGCTCGATTATCAGAGGCCAAACAGAGCAAAGCGATGCTCATTACCATTGATTGTGGCTCACCGGGAGTCTCAGTCACACTCAGTGTGTGTGTGTGTTAGTGTTAGTGTGAACTGTTGATTCACTCTATGAGGATCCTGTGATCAAGCGTTTGGCATCTGCTCGAGTGCTCTGCCTCCTGCAGTGTGGGACGAGTTTGTCTTAACTTATGGTGAAGTTAAGAGTGCTGGCATTTTTTTTTTTTTTTTTGTGTCAAACTATTTGGTCCACTTTTTATGGTGTGTGTGGTGGTTGGTGTGGTGATGGGGGCTGTCTTTGTCTTTTCCTCCTCTGCGTGTTGTGTCCTCTCTACGGAGCTGCGCCCTGGGGGTGTGTGTGTATTTGTGTGTGTGCGCGTGTGTGTGTTTTGGGGGGGGGGGGGGGG
>JBBPCS010000204.1:13127812-13148311 GCA_037974645.1 Hollardia meadi
ATATATATATATATATATATATATATATATATATATATATATATGTATGTGCTGTGTTTGCCTTTAGATTAATTACTGAGTGTCTATTCTCAGATCTTGATATTCAAGATTACATCACTGGTGATCGATTCATCGACTAATCAACTAATCTTCTCAGCCATAACATTAATTAATTATACACTCATTGCACACACATTAATTATATGTGCATTCATGCATAGAAATATACTGTATGCTATAACCTTACCGTTGTCAAACTCTCACCTCTGTACTTACGGTCATGTTGAGTGACTGCATATACAGTCTGTAAGCAGCTTGTTGATATTATTGAGCATATTTAGACAACTGTGGTCCTATTAACATTCACCAGAAGTGGCCCGAATGCTCCTCTGTTATTAATTGATTGTCATGTTAGGGTACAGTATTGAATAGTGTTTCAGCAGCAGGACACCGTTATTCTTTCTTGCTCTTTGGAGCTGGAGATCCCATGATCTCAGCCCCGTTGTGTGGAAGATTTATGACCCTGCTCTTAAATCAATGGGGACTCTCTGTGAAGGGCCGTACCATTTAATGGACCACATTTTAATTCAAGGGGATTGTCCTCCTTTTAGTTTTCATAAGGGAGCACTATTTAGCCCCAAAAAAAAAAATATTAGATTTTAACCAATTCTCTCTCAGTGTGTAGGAATAAATAGCTTTGTACGATATAATCTACACTGGAATCTGTGGAAAAGGGCTGCCTTGGTTGCATTTTTTGGTTTATATATCTCTGCACCAGCACCACGAAGACAAATTCCTGCATATTTATTGAACTTGGCAATTAAAGTGATTCCTACTCTGATTCTGATTTAGCTGGTTTGCCAATTTATTTATGGGTTACAGAGAAGCAGAAAGCTCGCGGTGGGGAATAAGAGCAATAGTGGAGGCGATGCTAAATACACAGTTGGCAGTATGGAAAAAGAAATCAATAGTGCAGCATTGTTTAACTGTAGGCTACAGCACCTGGAAAGTATCAGAAGAAACTGGCTCACCAGCAAACACAGTTCAACGTATTTTACTGCTGCTGGGTATAAAAACATAAATCTCCAAAAAGTACACTTTCAGGAATGATGTCTGGAATTACTTTTGTCCCCACCCATCCATATACACATAATGACCTTGATTCATTTCATTTCAAAGGAGGAAAAGAAAACACCGAAGTCGCAGATGTTGCTTTTTCACTTTTAAAAAGCAATTTGAGTATTAGTGGATTAATTGCAACGTCCCTTCTTGTAATTCAGCATTGGCTGAGAACCATGGGGTCAAGCGATGCTAATTTTGCAGTGAAAACTTGAATGATATGCAAACATGTGTTTACAACACACAAATGTTGCTTTAATGCTTTTGCCCCTGTCAATTCCAAAACTAACAATGATGTATCTCCAACGTAGCAACTTTTTTGTGAGCTAAGAAGTCAGCAGAAGCCCTGTTTACAGCTCTGCGACAATACGTTTTTTCAGATACTCAAATGGTTTTTCAAAGGGTTTCTTTAATTTAAGAAATAGAAGAATTTTCTCCACCCATAAAGGAACACTTCAGTTTATCTTGAAAATTACAGATTGGAGATACATGGGTTACACTGACACAGATGGTTTGCACCCACAGTTTAAAGTTCTTGGGAAGGTGTTTAAAATATCATCATTCCTTGCACTCTAAACTCTGAGGTCAGCTGTTGGACAAACTGCTGTTGGAATTGTACTAAATAATAATGTAAAATAAAGACCATTTTCATTGTCCATTAAATACCGAGGATTATTTCCAAACATTGCTGTAGTCTAATCCACACTTATCTAGCTCAGACATGCCCATTATCCAACTGTGCAGATTAAATCAAAATAAAATAAGAAATAATACATACATTAGCCCTTGGACTATATAAGTAAATAGTGCAAATATTTGTGGGAAAGAAATCAGAGAATCTAGTCATGCAACTCTTGCAACCATGATATGTATACAGGTAAGCATCAATAATATACAACTTATATATAACGATAATATACCCGTGTTAACACAGTAATGATACAATACTATGAAATATACAAAACAGAGAGGAATAACATGATACAGCATAATATGACATAAACATACAATAATGACAATAATAAGAATAATTATTATGTAGTTTTATAGTAATATAAGTAATATAATGCAATGCACAGGAATAAAAGTATTAAAATATGTTATTGCAACTCTTTATTTTTCCCGTAGTGATAGCAATAATATGATAATATGAGATATGTAGGTTCCATCAACAAGGTTCAGGTGTACAGTGGTGAAGGGCTTGTTACAATGTGCAACATTAAAGTAGTAGTAAAATAGAAGTATTGTTGTCATGATGCAACAGTCAGGTGCAGATGTCTTTCAAAAGTTGCTTCATTTGTTCTAATCATGCATTTTTAATAGTAGGTCTTAAATCTGAGATACTGTGAGATACATTATGGAACGAAACTCTCTCTATATGTACTTATTATAATCTCAGTTGGTTGAATAACTCAGGAAACGCACCATTGCACAAAGAGCGGAAACATTATACAGTACCCACATTTTCAGCCGAGACAGGAGAGAAGCAGCTCTGCTTTCAGGGGTTTTTGGAGCAGTCGAGCCTCTATTTATTCCCTTTTTTTTTTTTTTTTTTTTTTTTTCCGACTGTGTCGGAGTTAGCAGTGTAGCACGTGACTAGCTGGGGTAGGTTAGTGGGTGAGAAGTGGGGAATGAGGGTGAGGAGGGGGGATTGTGGTGGTGGGGTGGAGTGGGGGGAGTGCAGCATGGCCGCTAGCCTCTTTCTTGCTGATCCTCAGGAGACCATCTGCGCTGAGGGCATTGATTAGAGTGTGTCTGGTGGGATTACATCTTTGCCGTTGCCATGCCAACTAATCAGCTGATTTTTTTTCCACCTTCTCTCTGTCTGTCTCTCCATTTCTCTCTCCTCTCTCTCTCCCTGGTTGTCACAGCAACGAAATACGGGAGAAGCGCAAGGGCCCCGGCAAGCGCTGAATTCAGCTAAAGGGGCGAAAAAATGTTGTCTTTTTTTCCCCCTTCACTGTTTCTCTCTCCATCTCCCTTCCTCCCTCTCTCTCTCTCTCTCTCTCTCTCCTCCTAATTGGCAACTCTCTCTGACCTGAAGTTCTTTTGTCTCTGGTGTAAACACACTCCTCTCCAGATTACATTTACTTTCACATTTTAGTAATAGCTGCATGGTTATGAGGCCAAGGATGCTCTGAATAAGGGAAGCGAGCGTAAATATTGGGAGCATAATAGCTCGCTCCATGTTACAAAATCCTTGAACAAATTCCAAAACAGAGACAAAAGCAATCCCGCATTAAAAAAAAAAAAAATCTAAATCACGCCTGGTCAATAAACGCTGATTTCTGTTTTGTCTGCTTCCAAATCCGCTGATGGCAGCCTGCCAACTGGTTTAAGATTATTTAAAGAGGTATCTGGCTGAGGAGGAATGTAAAGTAACACTAACTATGTGATCTTTGTCCAGGTATGTACAGAGGGTCGTTTGATACTGGAGTTTGCCTTTGATGACCTGATGAGGATCAAGACATGGCACTTTACCATCCGGCAGTACAGAGAGCTCATTCCCCGCAGCATCCTGGCCATGCACGTGAGTGTGACATCATTACCATGCGACCAAAAAAAACAGAAAGAAAAGGTGTCACTTTTTTGGGATCCTAATGAGGGTCTCTGCACTCCGCAAAGACACGTTTTAGAAACTATTCACAGGCATTTGAATTTTAAACGCCAACGAAGCAGTTTGGAGGGATTTTTGCAAACCAATTTATTTGCAGACTTCAAAGGCCACTGAGGATATAAAAAAAAGTGTCTTGTCTAAAAAGAGAGAGAGAGAGAAAAGACAAGGTCGAATGAATAATCTCCTTAATTCCACTAAGTGTAACACACATTTAGTCACTGGAGCTGTGAAGTGTAGCCGGAGCAAGCAGAAGGTCGTCTATTTTCAAGTGATTTTGAACTGAAACTGCTGTTCAGGAAACAGAAAATTATTTCTTTTATGAAATATAAAGGAAGCCAAATTCTGACATACACTGAAACTGACCCAGCCTAAACTCATGTAGTCCTGCAGTAAATCCCTACCTTCGTGAAAATATTAAACTCATATATAAACATCACAAACTTGCAGCCTCAAAAGTGACCATTAAGTTCATTCAGCATCTCTCTAAAACAGTTTCAACAAAAACCTTCAGGACTTATTGCATTGCACTGTATTAGACCGCGTTTGTTTTAGCCAGGTGTACCTCATAAACTGGCAACAGAGTATGTATATTAACGATGCTATAGTGGTGACTTTTTAAGTAGAGATGGGACTTCAGATTTCACAGTCTGATGTTTTTATAGCCCCGTGGTGCTAACACCAGTGGAGCTGGTAGCCGAAGATGCTAAAGCTATACGACACTGTTTGACAAGTATACACTGTGTTCTGGCCAGTGAATTGCCTCATGACGTTATAAGTGAAAAATAAGTGTTACGTTTAATGTAACGAGTTGCATGCGTGAGTCTGTCTCACCACCAAGCGTTGAAGAGGACTGATGAGAAAAATCAGACATATTGGGACACTATAGAAGTTAACTCCGGAGACGACAAAGTCATGTATGACATAACGTTACCAACATTAAATATGTCTGAAATGCTGCGTGCGAGAGACTTAACTTTTTTGCCCAGAAGGTTATGGTTGTGTCGTTCAAAGCAGGGCTCCGGTGCGATCTTATCCCTTTCGGTAGTTTTGTAATGCAGCCTTGAACTACACTGTCTTTCTGGAGATGTTGCTAAATAAATTCATACTGATATATCCGTTGAGTCCCATAATAAACCCAGCGCTGAATGTCTTCTGTGATTATTCATCATTAACTTTTTTTTCCCCAGTAACATTCGAACAGGAACTGAAACGTCATAAAAATGTTTCAACTCCAAACCCTGAATCACTCCTCAAACAATCTTCTATTTTTAAATAAAAAATAAAATCAGTTTAATAACCTGTGAAGCACTTTCATGAGCCGACCTTACGTTGTTAGAGAGATTCTTCTTGTGTCAGATAAGTTTATGTTTTCTTTCTCTAAAATCTCATACACCCACAACAATTAGACGAGCTGCCTTGCTCCTTATACTTTCAACTTTCAGTTTAAAAGAATATAAAATGCTTTACATAGGTACAGCTTAGCAAAAATAAATTACCAACTCAATGCCGGACTTCGTAAGAAAATGTTATCCCTCATAAATTTATTAGGAGATTCACCAGAGGAGAAGTGGGGGGCGAGCATCCATCGCACTGTAGCGATTTTCATTAAGTAAAGCTTCAGTGCTCAGTTTTAAAATCCATCAGTGATGTAGCCTGTGAGAGAACATAAATCACCTTTTTTTTCCTTCATATCATTAAACTTTTCAACTCAAACTTGTTTTACAGCATTGATGGCCCTTCCTCTTGTGTACAAGGTGCCAAATATCGCGCCAGCATGTTGCTGTTTCGGTAAATGTCCTGTCATGTTTGAAAAAGTTGTAGGGAGCATTTACATAAAAGTCACAGAAGACAAAAACCATCACAATAATTCACAGAAGCTCTTATATGATTGTTTTTTTTTTTGTTTTTTTTACTTTTCAGCAGTGATATATAATACATGCAGCCAGCATTTGCTTGATAAATAAAACAAGATTTATTCCCAGTATCTATTGACCCCCATCGACCTAAAGGTGTGCGTCAAGAGGCAGCTTCGCCTGTATGGCTAGCTTTTTTTGGGGGGGCCAAATCTTCATATGAATTTCACTCACCAATAAATTGGCCCCTCTGGGTATTCACACTAATTCCTGGAGAGTGGGATATTGTGGGGTATTGTGGGTCCTGGGCAGCTCTTCAGTGATTTGTGTGTGAATGTGAGTTCACTCTTTTGATCGTTGCCTGGACTAATCAAAGCAGACACAGACACATGGGAGTCAGAACAGGAAGGGTGCAACTGCAGATACCGGTACAGACACAACCACTGTGGAAGGTTCCAGTTTTTGATGTGGGCTGAAGTACTCTTAGTCTCTCATGAGGGACTATTTGAAAAAAAAAGAAGTTTGCTCTTAGTTTTCAGTCGTTTATCATAATTGTTATAAAGATTTAAGCTAAAAAAAAAAACAACAACTCAGAAACATAAGTCAACAGGAACTACTACATATGATGACAACATGAGGTTGGAAGTATGAAAAACTAAATAATGGCCGCACATACAATGACAATAAAGCTAGTAATACAACTGTCAATACAGTTTTTTGTAATTGTGCAAAACCATCACACCTGAGTGATGAAGCCAGAGCCAAAGTTCTGCAGTTCCTGTAACGCCCACTAGATGCTGACTTGAGAGACCCATCTGCATTGAAGTCACCAAAAAAAATGTCAATTGAATTTTCAATCGGACTTCTTGGTCTATTTTTTTTATTTTTATTTTTATTTTTTACTTATTCTTACATTTTTCTTGACGGTTGTTGTAATGGTGCTTGTTTCATGACAGAGTTAAGAGAAGTTTTGTGGCATGATTTCTTGATTGACTGTAGCTTCCTTAAGTCAACCTTCAGAAACTTTTTGTTAATGTCATGCTTAGTTCAAGTTCAGATTATAACTTTAGTGTCCATAAAGGCAGTGGCGGAAATATTCTTTACTTGGTAAAAGTAAAAATAACAATACCACATTTCAAAAATACTCAATTATATGTAGAAGTCCTGCAGTTATAATCTTAATTAAGGGAAATTACAGAAGTGCAGAAAACTATACGTAAATTAAAAGTACTTATCATGCTGAATGGCATATGTTTTATTTGGCGATCAAAACAACATTTTAATGTTGTAGGTTGTCGAGGCTAAATTCATTCACAGTTAAGCTGTTCTATTTTAACAACCTATATTTTAAACAACTGATCATATGTTTTTTAATTAATTTGCAAAGTACTTTGATACTTTAGCTGGAAAACAAGTGTATACACTTATTTTAAGCCATGGAAAAAAAATAAATAATGAATTTCCTCGCTTGTAAGGTGATAAAAATACACAAGGACAGAAAAACAGATAAAACACTATGGAAGCAGCACATCATCTCAGGTGATGCGTCCCCTCCCAAACACCTGCTGCACCCCCCTCCCACCCACACATACAGTGTGTGCTCCCTTTTGCACACATAAGGTAGAGCAGCAGTGCTGAATTCAAACAGTTACATAGAGCTAAATTAAAATTAATGGCAATAAAACATTTACAATCACAAATAATGCAATGTGGCAAAGACGCAACTGCTGGTAAACACGTTAATAGCAGCAGTAACACAATCTACAAAGAGACGTTGACACATACACAGTTTACGCACTGCGTTGTGTGTAAATGTTTGTTACGCCGACACACAATAAATTATGTTTTTATCATACATTAATGTGAGCCAAGCTGGATCTAATTCTAACTACATTAAATATGGTTACTTTAATCCACAGCAGTTTCTCATATTTTATAAAATGAACATATTTTTTGTGTCTTAAAAATCTTAATACAAATAAACTTAAAGAGTGCAATATTTTTCCCTCTGACATGTAGTGAAGTAGAGGTACACAGTATCATAAAATGGTATCCCAAAGTACCCCAAAATAATACTTCAGTACAGCACCAGTCAATTGTGAACGTGTGCTCATAAAGTTTGTATACTGTTGTTTGTCTCGTCTCGGCCCGTTGAATGAAGTTTCTGTGCTGTCGCTGCACCATATGTGCTCATATTTACTTTTGTTGCTCCACAAATTGTTGATACGTGGCTCCACCAGTGCTGCCAAGACAAATTCCTCTACAGTACGTTTAGACTAATTGTACCTGTTGAGTAAGTAGTTCAGACTCTAATGGTCTGCCAATAACGCACACTAATTCAGTTCTCCCGTCACTCATACTGGTCTGCTGGCGGCACAGAAGTACTCCCTCTCATCCCTCTTGACTTTCTCGACACAAAGATGCGGCTGGAGATAGAATTATGCATTTTTCATGAGGCAGTGAATGCAAGTGTGCTCACTGCTCCTCCTCAGTCTGGGCTATGTTTTGCTCTGTCAATACCTACAGCTTTTTATGATTTGACTGCTTATTCTCGGAGCAGCAAACAAGCTTAGTGCATAATCATGTGTCTTCATGAAATGTTTTTTTTTTCCCCCCAACGATCAGATGTCATCCTATAATTGCTACCTTGGCTTTTCCTTTGCTGCTTTGTTCTTATTAAGGATTTGTTCTTTACTCCTACACATACTGTATAATCAGAGGGTTTCCATGCATTTTCTATTTTACAGTCGGTTTATTCAGTGCCGATTTTTCAAACACATTTGGATGTGGTGGTCATTTCTGGTAAATGATGCAACTACGGTCTATGGTGAATGATGCAACTGTCAAGTGGACCACATTGTACTTTAGCTCTACTGTATACGCTTCACAAAAGCAAAAAGCACTTAACATTATTAAAATTCAGTTAAGATATGAAATTGAAAATGTGTGGAAGTTTAAATGGAAAGGCAAAGTAACGTTGATTAATTAGCCCACAGTTTGACATGAGTGTGAAACGAAGGCCTGACATACTTCCATTTAGCTTCGTGGCACAACAATGTTAAGTCGTTGCATTTATGGCTTGAGGGTGTGAATGTGTTCGTTGTTCACATGTGCATATTAATGCCAATTAGCCTAATTGCCTGTAGATAATTAGTTTATTCACCGTCAGTTGAAAGCAAACATGAGAAAATATAGTTGTGCAATATATAGCCTATATATGCGTTTGGTCTTCATTGTCATTTCTCTGCTGATGACTTTAGGCACAAGACCCTCAGGTGCTGGAACAACTGTCCAAAAACATCACTCGTATGGGCTTGACCAACTTCACCCTCAACTACCTCAGGGTAAGTGCGTGAGCGTGTGTGTGTGTGTGTGTGTGTGTGTGTGTGTGTGTGTGTGTGTGTGTGTGACAATGTCTAAAACTGTCATTCTGCTTTTGTTCTTGTTCTCCTTACACTTTAATGTACACAGAGGAACAATTCTTGTCCATTTTAAATGCAGTAATTCATGTTACTCATATTTAAATGTGTCTAGAGAGCATAAAGATGTTTTTGTTATGTAGAATATTCACACTTTGTCACATTTAATATGGTCCTTGGCACAATCACATTACCTGCTCTGCACATTTACATTTATAGGTATATTCAGTGTTTCAATGTTAAAGTTCGACTTAAGTTTCATTTTCCAGATATGCTTTTTCTACATTCTCACATTCACTCTTCACTTAATGTAAATGTGAAAAGCTTATGCTGTTATTTATGCGGTGAACACGTTTTATGACTGTCGGGCGTTTGAAACCTGAGTGTATAATTTCATGGCATCAAAACAAAAACAAACCCCCCCCCCAAAAAAAGTACTTATTTCTTCTTTTCTCTCTGCATATACATGCTTTTCTACCTGACCGCGGCAATATAATTTACGGAAATAGGAAGCATAAGCGGGCTGAATACATTAGTGATTATTTCACAGGGTTTTGTTTGTGTTATTTCGACACCGTAGTTGACTGACAGCTACGATTTCCAAATGGGAGAGCAAGAGCGAGCGGGAGAGAGGAGAATTAATTGGATACAGAAAATTAGCATAACATTAATGAACGCTCCCTGTTGAGACTCATAATTGTGAAATGGCGCGCGAATCTAGGAACGGCACCTCGGCTGCTTATAATAACTGAGCGAAGAAAGACACACAGAGAGGGAGAGAGGGAGTAGAGTGAATGCTTTTGTTTTCATATCACAATGATTTTCTATATAGAAAGCAACTGTTATGCCACCGAAAGAGAGCGCACATAATTCAAGTATCTGTAATTGCACACTTAAGATTTATATTCAATCCTTATTTTGGTGATTCAGATGGTCAGTGCTTAGGGAACGGGACAACATGCGTTTTGTGGGAGAGGTTAAGGTTTTCGTGTGTAAATGTAAATAATATTTTGAAGAATGGCTGGCATGGCATTGCCTCGGTGGTCTAAACCCGAACTATTTCACATGTATCTTTCTGCTAAATGAGGAAGTGGCCGACTTTCCCCACAGCACATTGTGGCTTTATTTCAAATGCTGCAGGAACCGTTCGTTTTAATGAGAGATTTAACTTGAGGTTTTCTTTATTTCGGTAACAATGAAAATATCATAAACTACACTGACCGTTGCACAAGCTTAAAGGTGATGATATTTTCTTTACTGCATTTGCATTTTAAGCCTGTGAGCATCAAGAAGGCAGAAGTTAGAATTGAAGGGTCGGGTACAGATTCAGTGTTTCATTGAGGTTTTATTGTGTCCTGTAAAAGATGTGGTTCCTAATCTTTTGGGCTTGTTACCTTTAAACTTCTGACGAGTGTATTTTTCCCTTAATAGACCGCTTTCTTTTGGGTACAATTTGGAGGCCTGAAGAGAAAGCTTTACGATATCTCACAAGATTACGGAAAAGTCTTCCTATACCCCAAAACTCCTCTTATGATTCCTTTAGATTCATCTTGTAACCCCTTCTGGGAACAACGCTGTGTGCTCACTCTTTTTCATCATATCACAAAATTTGCAAATATTTTTCTCCTACTCTTATCCAAGGATGTCAAAGTAATTACACCCTTTCCTCATATTAAGCTGACAATGATATGTCGCTGGAATAGGCCTTTCCCAGCGTTTAGCAGTCCTTCCAAAAGAGACTGACGGTTTCCTGGCTGAAGGGTTACAAACGGCCTTTCTCTCGCTTTCACAAACACGCTTTTTTATTTTTTTTTATTTTAATTCATTTGTAGTATTCAAGCCTTTCCATGTACTGGAGCTGCCAGCTTCCTACTATTCAGCCTGAAAATAGCCCTTGTTTTCAGGCTGAGAGCCAGGGCTTGTTGGCTGAGCTGAGGAGGGATATTACTGTGTCAGGAGGGAACTATCAGAGTAGAACAAGGGATTAGTCTGCTACAGGGATGTTCACTTTACCTCGAGCTGCATGGCATCAAAACACTGCCGTCCTAACACGGGGAATAGCAACAGACATTACTATGTTTATGTAATTTGTCGTAAGCAGCTGAATGTACGTTGTTAAAATGACTAGTTTGAAACCCGGGATGGGTGAACAGCCCCTGGTTTGAATATCCATCATGCGGAAACATGTCTGCCAGGATTCCTGGTGCTGTCAAGTGTTTTGTATAAAAGCCTCAACACATAGTTGTAGGTAATAAATACTGTGCATGATTCTCCTTAAAAGTTTTTTCATGCCTCTGCGCCAGCGAAAGACGTGGCCGGGAGCATTATGTTTTCAGGTTGTCCGTCTGTCCGTCCCGTTCTTGTGAGCGCGATATTTTAGGAACACCTTGAGGGAAATTCTTCACATTTGCCACAACCGTTCACTTGGATTCAAGTATCAACTGATTACATTTTGGTGGTCAGGGGTCAAAGGTCAAGGTCACTGTGACCTCACATCAGTCCTATGCTCGTGAACTTGACATTTCAGGAACGCTTTGAGGGAATTTCTTCAAATATGGCACATAGGTCCACTTGGACAGAAGGATAAACTGAAGGATAAACTGAAGATCAAGCTCACTGTGACCTATTAAACACATTTTTTGTCATAACTTAAGAATTCGTGTGCTAATTATGACTGAATTTCACACAAATGTCGAACAGGATAAAATGATGACGTTTTATATCCCAAAGGTCAAAGGTCAACTTTCACTGTGAAATCATAATGTTCTGCTACAACACTTTTCTGGCCATTATTCAACACCATAACTCAGGAACAGAAGGGGAGATTGTGACCATATTTTACATTTGGTGACACTAACCTTGGGTGCCCAACTTGAAACTGACTGTATAGATCTTTGAAGATGTGTGTGAAGCATTTTAGAATTTCAAGCTTCTTTGCAGCAACATTTGAAGCATTGTAGCCCACCATAAGCCCTTTGGTTTGGCTGAAACTGAGCTTCAGGTGATTGTCGTTGCGCCACGTGATTAAGCGCTTTATCAGTCACTAC
The DNA here is from genome assembly GCA_037974645.1 of Hollardia meadi. Lineage (NCBI taxonomy): Eukaryota > Metazoa > Chordata > Actinopteri > Tetraodontiformes > Triacanthodidae > Hollardia > Hollardia meadi. The sequence goes on from JBBPCS010000204.1 coordinate 13,139,868, forward strand.
ATATATTATACGAGTCTGGACAGACGCGGATGGAAACTGCAACTTGATTGGTGAGCGGAGGCATACAACCGTGACGCAGTAATTCTGGCTCTTTTTACCTCCAAGTGGCTGTACAGAACGGCGAAAGACAGGATGAGCATGTTGATGAGAATTGACATCAGAAATGTAGGGGTGGTGGGATGCTGAAGGTCAGATGAGATCATTTGAGCATGCAGTGAATGATTAACAGTCTCCTTTCTCTCAGTAAAGACTGCCAAAGTGCCCTTGAGCAAGTTAGCGAACCCATGCTTCTTTCACTCCAGTAATTTTGACCTTACATCATACTCTGATTGGGAAACACTAAAAGCAACCGCATCCGCTGCTTGCCTGGTTAGATATAGAGTAGCTACCGTATGTAGCTACAGTTGCCACAACCCCTGCTGTCTCACGTTAATGACATTTATTATATGTGTTTCTAGTATGTTCTTCTGTGCGGGATTATTGCTTGTGCATCTCCAAAGAAATTTCTACATTAAAAATGTCTTACATTAGCCTTCATGTGACAAAGTGCCCTTGTGAACGATTGTAACATTTCGTCTGCATCTGGTAGCGATGTTATAAAGCCCCAGTGGTGAGATGGGTCAATTAAATGTTGGACTTGTGGTGATTGTATAGATCTTTGGTTCTGCCCAGTTGAAAATGTGTGCGATGCATCCACATATTACAATCTGTAGCTTCTATGTGTTCTATCAGAATCAGCTTTATTAGCCAAGCACGTATCGTACACTGGACTGGAATCATACATGCCATTATAGTGATAACTTCCATTTCATCAAAAACGGTTATTATTACCTTTTAGCAAATTTCTTCAAAGTCTTAACACGTGACATAAGTCTGGACAGACGTGGATGCAAAGTTCAACTTTACCGGTGCACAGAGGCATACAAATGTGAGGTGGTAATTCAATTTTTTTTCAATTGAGAGAAAGATAATTAATGAGTGGGATATTTTACAATTAAAAAATCAACTTCTCTGTACTCAAGTAATGTTGATACTGTTATTAAATCACCTCAAACCTAGTTTGGCATTTCTTTACTGCAACTAGTTGTTATGTATCAGCCAACATATACACAGATACTGATAGCTAATAAGCTAATATTTGTCTGGCCAGTTTATTGGTCTAGCTCTAATCGTAACTGAATGCTACATATATACCGGGGAAAGACTTCACTACATTGTAAATCACAACATGCTCATGAAAATACCTAACTTTTAAAGTGCTTCTGTTTGTGTTTTGTATATGCTGGGCCCTTTCTCAAAGAAAGAGAAAAGTCTGGGAGAAAAAGAAAACAGTTTTATCCACCTAGTAGAAAAAGTTGCCTGGAGTTTGATCCCGGTGTTATCGTGTGATTGGTCCAGCAATAAGACAACCTTATAGCTGTCCAATCACTGTCTTCTGACTAGATCAACAAGCATTTGGGTGGTTGCTGCTGTTAAAGAAGGGCCAGCTTGTAATGTTGTCCAGATGTTATCTGGCTAAGCTAAGCCTAATGTATTTAAGATGACAGGCTGACCCCCGGTTCCTCTCACTGCAGATCACCAGAGATTTACAGTTTTCTCCAGACTGAATATTGTACTTAAGGTCTTTTCGCTGGAAAATATTGCTGGAGTACGCTGTGGGAACGAGTGACTGTTCCGTGCGTCCGTTGTGTCGAAGGAGGAAACAGTCCGATAAATGTGTCTATGTGTGTATTCACGCATGAATGTGTCATACACATGTTGTTGTGCAGAGACTGCTCATGCTAAAAATCCATCCTTCTGCTCATCTTTCTCTCTGTATCTGTCTCCTTGTTCTTCTCTATCAAGCACTTGACAATCAACCTGTTATTTAAAGGTACTTTATTAGTAGCTTCTATAAAAAGTACATTTACTGCACAATTAATCACTCAATGTCAGTCTGTGGGTGATTAATTGAGCAACAAACTAGTTTTCATGGATGTTGTTTTGCTTCACCTTGATAAGCGGCTGCAGCAGTGGACACGGCACTGTTCTCATGAAATGTTGAATAAATCTGCTTTAACTGACCTCGTGGTTTTTCCCCGTTGTGTCTACAGTTGTGTGTCATCCTGGAGCCCATGCAGGAGCTCATGTCAAGGCACAAGACCTACAACCTCAGCCCCCGGGACTGTCTCAAGACATGCCTATTCCAAAAATGGCAGAGAATGGTAGCCCCACCAGGTAACTACCGAGTAAAACACATACATTTACTGTCCATGAGCCTTTTGAAAGAAGCAGTTTGGGATAAAAGTAAAATTCAAAAAATTAAGGAATATGAGATATACCTGCTTCCCTAAATAAATAAGGATTATTTGTCCAAAATGACATTAAACCCAGTTTGAATGAATTGCAGCCAAATGTACATTTAAAAAAAAAAAATTTTATGTTGTGGATCTAGTCTTAAGTGTTAATCACCCCCTCCACTGAGGTTTAACTGACTTCCTGTCCTTTAAAAAATGGATTTTAATTCTGTGCCATCCCTCACGTTGCAGGAATAGGAATGTTTTTTCTCCGACCGTGTTTTTATTGCATCCTTTATGTTTCCAAATTTGCCATTATATGTGTTAATCCCTTAAATATATTATACCTGTCAGGTATGCGAAATTAATCAGAATTCAGGGCTGCCTCTTGAGTCGCAACCTCGCCAATCTTAACGGGCCTCTCAGCTTTCTATGATTGATGTTTTAAGGACGGTTTCTGAAAAGTACCAGGCTTAAATTGGCTGTGCGGTCTTAAGCTGGAGAGAAAGAGTAAGCTGAGTTTTTTTGGACACATCGGGGTGGCTGCAAATTACAGCAATGCCCAGCGAGGCATGACGAGATGTCTTTAAAAACCAACACCAGTCAAAAAGCCTTTGACTCAGACCTGTGTAACTTTAATTAAGAGTGCCGAGTGTAATCAGACTGGTAGATCCAGCTCCCCCGGCCAGCGGCTCCCCAGTGTCGACGACGTTCTTCAAAGAAAAGAAAAAAAACAGAGAGGAAAAGAAAAAAAACATGGAAAGCATTTTATGAATATAAAGTCTGAGGGTTGAAAAACTTGTATTTCTGGCTAACTGTGCACTTGGAAAGAGAACACAGCTTGATATGAAATCCTATGTTCGTGATAGAGTTTTATATGAAGCACTATGATTTGTGAGAAACAGCGTAATGTGTTATGTAGTTTGATATAATATGCAGCTTTATGTTGGGTTTTTTTTATATTGTCTGTGTGGTAATGCTGGTTTTGGATCCGTAAGTTTCTTGATCTTAACTTTTTAAATATTAAATACAGTAAGTATAATGCTTTCTTTAAATCAGGCCTCCTCGTGTGTTTTACTATTTAAAAAGAGTGTTTTTCAGGGTCATTTCATGTCAACTGTCTATATTTTGACATGAACCTTGCAGTTTAGCTAGAATTGCGGTTTTCCTTATTGGTGGCGTGTCATTCCCCTTTTCCTGCGATTCTTCTCCAGCTTGGAAACTGGTTGGGATTTAGCCAGGAAGGAAGTCACAGGCACATTTATGCTCTGATAAGTCCTTCTGGTGGAAATGGAAGTGATTTTAGTGCGTCACCGGTTCAGCATCGAAGGAAACCGGTCGGATAACAGAAATGATTGTCTCTGACAATGGGCTCGCTCTTTTTGCGCACACGTCTGTCAAAGTCAGGAATCGAAAGAGAAAAGATGCTGACAAAAATTCCCCCTATCGTTTTGCCTCTTGATATACAGTTCTAGTTTTGTTTGTATCATGAGTCGCTGGTCGTTGTAACTGAATATGAAAGCATCTCCCTTGGTGTGATTAGTAAGAACCTCGAAAAATGTATTTCAATTTCAGGCATGTGTTTGAAGATCACAGCAGTGTTTTCTTGTCTCTTGAGATTAAAAGGAATGGTGTTTTCTAACAAATGTTGGCAGAATTTGCAAACTCCTGTATCCGTAAATTATGCACTACATAAATCATTTTGTAAAAACTAGAGCAACCTAGATCTCTATTTAACCTGTGTCAGTACGTTATACCTTTTTATTGATGATTTCACTTTTGTTTTGATTGCACCTTCAGGAATTACGTAGCCTATAGCTCATAATTGGAAAAAACCTCTTTCATCTAACCATAAGTTTCCCATTGGTGTTAAGTAGCGTCTGTATGGCATTGAATGTTCAATTATTTCTCCTCCTTTTCTCTTCTGTCATCTCTGGTCTCATTCTGTCTTAAATTGTTAAAGATATCATTTAATCACCTGAATAAAATAAAACTGATTTTGGCTCCGGTTTCAGCTGGACACCCACAGAACTTCAAAACGGAAATATTTCCCACAAATCACAAAAAAGGTATCTTCTCTCTTGCACTGTTAATTGTCTGAATTCCCATAATAAATCAACATTGTAGTGCTCAGTGGAATGCCATGAAATACATTTTTGTGTGCAAGTCCATCATGGATGCTCAGCTGCATGTTCGAAAACAGTACTAAAAACCTTTTGATATAACATAGGCAGGTTACATAGAGAATCCTGAATCACTGCCTGAAACAGGATGATTAGAACAGTAACAAACTCATGCTCAGCAAATCTGCAAATGTGCAAGAAGACGCGTAACAGCACATTCAGTGAGGCAAACATGAATGTGTCTTCTCTCTCAGCAGAGCAGCTTTAATCTGGCTCATGCTATCGAGGAACTTTGCAATCCATGCGGCGCCGAAATCATTAACAAATTTACATTACGTCGAGCATCAGGGTCCATTGTTGAGCATTTATGCAAACGAAGCAGGGGTTCTTTCTTACTAGTGCATGTCTTGGGAGATGTTAGTGCTCTTGCGGTTTCACCTCTGAAGAAAACAAAGCATGAATCATTGTAGACTAGTCGCTGTTGTCTCTATAAAATGTCTGTGTGTGTGTGTGTGTGTGTGTGTGTGTGTGTGTGTGCGCGCGCGCGTGCTCTTTTTGCATGCATGCATGTACACAGGAATTTTGTACAATTTTGCCTGCATGCCTTTGAGCCTCCTCATATAATGTTTTCTGCCTGTAACTCTGCTGTGTGACACTGACACACACACACACACACACACTCTCTTTGCACACAGCATACACCCCTACACCTTGTCTCCGTCTGTATGCATTATGTTCTTGGCATTGCCTCTGTTTCCCTTTGCTGGTCGCGCCAAAGCTGAGCCCGCCCGACAGACAACCACGAAGAGGAGGAAACGGAAGAACTCAGCCAGCAGCGCCAACAGCAGCGTGGGCACCACCGCAGGCAAGAAACGTAGCCCCGCCACCAACTTCAGCCTCTCCAGTCAGGTACCTGTAAGCATCAGCTCCACTCGGTTTGCCTCCTCTTTTACTTTTTTCTATGACTCGTTATGCATGTTTACAGGGTTACACACAGGCGTGAGAAATTCCTAATGGTATTGCAGCTATTAGGTTTAATTCATTTTCACAAAAGAGGGAAAATAAAAACACCAGGAGGAGGAAAAAAGAAACTCAAACCTGTGCAGCGAGACAAAGAAACCTCGAGGGATTTGCATGAAAACATCACCCCAAAAGACAAAGGGAAGATACATGAAATATCATATCGAGACACAAACGACATTAAAAATCATCAAAGCGGAAAATAGTACAGGAACAACTAAGATTATAAAACACAAGTAAAGGTGAGGTAGTATCATATCACTAACTGGAGATACTGCATGTAGCTACTCCCTCAGTGTCTCTCCGAATACACTCTATAGTTCAGAATATGTTTGCTTAAAAAAAAGACCCAGCTGACCCCGTTGCTCAACCAAGTGGCCGTAGCCTAGAGGTTTGAAAAAAAAAAAGGCTTGAGTCTCACGTCCATATGGGAAAATGTGGGAGGGGAAAGTGACTTTCGGCCCTCTCGCATCCACCACTGTTAAAAATGCCCTTGACCAAGGCACTGAACTCACAGCCGCCCAGAGCACTGAGTTTGCTTGTATTCAGAAGCTCGGCATGTCTAGAACTGTGTGAATGTAAAGCCGCTGTGAAAGAGCCCTGGATAACTGGCTCCAGTGAAACAGCCTCATGTGTATCAACTGCAGCCACTTCCTGTGCCATTCGCTCATTTAGCACCTGGTAATTGATTTCTGATAAATTTGGGGGGTCAAAAAGAAACATCTGTAAGCTCAGCTGCTCCAAAAAACACTGTTCTGTATCGTATAATGCCAGGTTGTAACAACAAGAGCTCGCCCACTGGGATTTTCGATGCAGATACTAATATTTGCGAGTAAAAACTAATAAATAACTCAGATATTTACATTTTTTAACAATAAGCTGCACTTATATTGTAACAATAAATGTAAGATGACAATATATTTTGAATTGTTAACTGTAATTTCTTTTCTTTTTAAAAAAAATCATTATTTACAATACTTATAGATAAACCAAAACAACACAAACACAAAACAATAAGCCATTATTGTAAAAATAATATTGGCATGTCAGTGTTTGATTATATAGATTTTTAGTGGTGAAAACATACATGTTTAAAATAAAAAATAAAAAATGTGTCAACCATATGTTTAGACGGTTGTGGGCGCTTTTAAGGAAGACAATTTTTGTGTCTTTAAAATTTTATTCAGCATTTCTGTGACTAAAAGTACTTTCATCCATTGTCACCCACAGACTTTAAAATGTTATTTTGATAGAAAATCGTCCATAACATAGACGTGAAGGATGAGACGGTTAAACTATTATTTATTTGAAGATTATCTTATTACATTGCTTACATTTAGAAAATCCTTAGTGAACAAGCTCCCTACTTTCATGAGCAGTGATCAGCCAAAACAAAGAAGTACAGATAACAGTATATATATTTTAACCTAAAACTGTCAGTCAAAAAAAGTAACCCGGATAAAGATAAGTTCAGAAGTATCCGGCCCTGTGACTCATATGCGTACTGTGTTTCAGGGTATGAACGTCTGATTTTGCTGCATGTCTCAATAACAGCCCTCTTGACACAGATTGAGGTTAAATGGCCTCTTAAACAGTTGAGTATTACGCCACATGCCCCCTCGAGGATTGGATGCTGTTGTGACCGTGTTCTCCGTGTGCACTGCTCATTACACACATACTGTATTACATTTACACTACCACTGCATTCAGTTTATTGTTCTGCAGCCACGCTGGTGCAGCACTCCGGTGCGTTTGAATACAGGTCATTCCAGTGCAGCTAAAAGTGTGCTGGTGCCAAACATAACTGGGAGTTGTTGGCGTTAACGAGATTCAGGTTGGCATTAATGCGTTTATCTTGTACACAGGACTAATTCTGCTTAATGGGGAATTAAAGGGTGCCGATGCTTTTCTATACTCACAGCGTGTGCAGTATATCCATCCAGAAATGGTGTTTGTGTACCATTAATTTGTTTTCCCTATTATGTTTTGAAAGAAAACACAATTCCTGCCTTGATTGTGTTCTCCTGCAACTCTGATGTAGGAAATCTTTTAACTTTTAACACCGGAGAGATGAGACTCAATATTTTACCAAGAGCACAATCTTTCTCTAACTTGAACTTAGAGAACTCTTAACTTTTTCTCCTTTTTTTTTTGCTGCTTTATATTGCTATAAGCAGAGATAATATTGCAAGAGTAGATATTGTTAGAAAAACCACTAAAATACATTGCCAGTGAAGATGTTTTGTGACTCGGCAAATACGTTCATTGACGATGTTTCCACATTATGTTGGTTGAGAACGTAATACAGAAGTATACAAACATGCTTCAGGAGACAGGGTTAAATATCAGGACGTTGTCGAACTTGTAGAAGCTTTACACGTCCAATTTGGACATGATTTTAATACTGAATGGACTCCCAATTTTCAACCAGGTTGGGATTGTTCATCTGCTTGGCGTTTAATGCTGGAAAACTTAAATTTCTCAAAAATCCTGGCATTTTTACAGTATTTCTAAATAAGGAACACACACACACGGGTACACGTACTGTACTGTCCCTCTATTTTTTGCCCCATGGTTAGCTGTCTCATCAGCTTTTCCCTCCTTCTCTCCGTCTCACACATATATAATGTCCATCATGCACACAAATACACACAGCATGCGCAATTGTTTTCTCTCCAGGAGGCAGTTTGGCTGTGTGCCAGCTCTCATTATCACCGATATCTGTATACACTGTCCACCCCCAGCCCCTTTCTCTGTCACATGCGCACACTCTACACCATTATCCCCCCCTTCCCACGCACCCACACATACACACACACACACACACACACACACACCACCCGTACCACTCAAGCCTTGCATTCACACGCCTCTTAAAGACTGGCAGCGTGGCTGGTAACATGCTGGTTACATATGTTGCGTGCCTGCTGTCTTTGTCTGAGAAGTTGTTCGTTTGTGGCTGAGCACAAGCCTACGTGAGCCCAATGACAATAAGGAGTGGACCCTCGCGGCGGGGGTGGGGGGG
>JBBPCS010000204.1:13148411-13168333 GCA_037974645.1 Hollardia meadi
GGGGGGGGTTACCAGCGGCTGGAGAAGAGGAGGTGCGGAGGAAGGAAGGTGGGGAGGTGGGTGTGGTGAAGGGGGACTTTAATAAGATGTGCAACACTGACCTCTAGTGGCCTGACTTTAGAGTTGAACATTTGTTGTTTCTTCTACCTCTAGCAGCAGGTTTTGCACACATTTCTCATGCTGTAAGCCAGTGTCATTCTGCCTGTTGTGGAGTGCAAGACATATTATGGACTAAACGCATAATTAACAGTCCATCCGTTGTTTCTCAACTTGATAGATGATAGACTGAAGATCATTTGAGGATGACCTCTTTAAGGTTCTGCATTAAGTTAAGATGAAGACGTACACGTCTCAAACGACGCCTGTGCTCGCGTGGCAATTAAAAAAATATCCCTGAACTCATGCTCAAATTTCGCACATGAGTTCAGGGATTTGTGCATTTTGGATTTTTACAAATTTTGCACAGTATGTGAGTGACATAATCCAAAAACTCAGTTCTCAGCTATTTTAGGAAATTATTGAGTCTCTCTCCAAAAGAATAACTCTATAGTTGTGGTTTTTCTTTTTCTTTTTCTAAATTTCATTTTCAGTAGTAACACGTGTACTCGGAGCTGAGTGCCATAGACAGGATAGGGAAGATGGAAAGCATTGAGATTTGTTGACAAGAACAAATTATCACCAGCCTCCTTTAAAGTTGTATTTTATCATGTTAGCGTGAAGCCAAAAAACAAATTAACAACTAACAAATAAAACAATATTTAAACTAGGCTATACATTCTGGATGGAGGGATGGTAAACTTGGGGTGTGCATCAGGCCAGCTGTCTAAACTTTGTCATCATCACAATCCCACCACGTCCTCTTAAAATTACCACTTGTTGTCTTGGAGCAAATATGTCCTCCAAGCTACTCTCTGCTAATCTAAAAATATGCCAATGACACTACTCAGTGAATGAAATGAACATGGAGGCATTCATCGCTGAGCTGACTCATTCAAAGCTTCGCCGCTTAGCTAGCACGAAAGCTAGCTCTTAACGAGATGAGTAGACAGTATTAATTAGCTCACAATTAGTGCTCCCCAGTCTCAGACTAGCCACCAGCTGTTGTCGTCTAAGGGATTTTTTTTTGGGGGGGGGGGGCCCAAATTTGGCCAGAGGTAGGTTGACAGGCCTCCTCACAGGAACAGATGGTGAATGCAAGGCTTGTTGGCAATCAGCACGTTTTTAGCTAATGACTTAATTAGCTATGCAAATTGACAAATCAGTGTGGATATTGTCATTTAGTTGAAAAGCTCACCTAAATTAATTAGCCTGATTAAGGCATAGTGGGGTGTAGAAGTAGTCGCTAGGGGTTTTTTTGGGGGGGGTGGCTTGGATAAATAAACAGCCTCTCCCCATTCATGCTCCTCATCCAAGTGTGCGGATGGGGTGGTTGTATGTGTGTGTGATTAGATGTCTAGTTTTGTTTGTATGCATGCTGGATGTGATCATGTGTGTTTGTTCTGTGCGTGTTTGTTTATCTCTGTGGGATTTTTGTGACAGTACACAAAGAGTTGCATGCTTTGTGGTTGTCGTGTACAGTACATGGGGTTTGCATTCAAGTGCTTTTGTCTGTTGAGGTGTGTTTTTGTGTGTTACGGTGTGATTGTACAGTAAGCTAATCTGGGTTTGTGTGCCAGTGCATGTGCACGTTGTGGTGGTGTGCGTCTTGCAGAGGGGATGGATGGGAAGACCGAGATCACCCAAGCCAGGCAGCGTTGACACACATGGCCAGTGAAGCGTGCGCTCCATTTAACTGCACAGCTTCTTCCCAGGTTATGGTGGGTGGGCGCTGGGGCTCGCCAACAGGGAGGTGCTTAACCAGTCAAAGGAAGATGAGATCCACAGACTCAGCACACACAAGGAAATGCAGCAATGATTCAGAGCTTATTGATCAGTGTTTGAATTCACAAATTACACTCCAGTGATTATTTGTAAACTAAATCTGAGTCACATTGTTCATGAGGTGCAGAGGAGTTTGCCAAGCACACACTGGTGCATCCCCTCCTTAAGAATCATTGGGATTCCTTCACATGACAACAGTCACAGATAGCGGTGGATAACAGATAAATCTCTCTCATTCCCTTCTTTGACCCGCTGCAAGAGGGCCATCTTTGTGAAATATGTCTTACATGATGAGTATTGATTGGGGCGGGTACAGAGCGCTGGGGGAATCTGTTTTCTCCTACGGGAAGGTTTCATTTGCACAGAGTGCTTCGAGAGGGGTCGATCACATGGATGGGTTCACTGGATACGCCGATGTCTGTCCCAAACACACACAAACTCCTACTGTTATTCTATAGCAAACAGGAGGTCTGTGTTAAAGCAGGGAGATACACACCTCCCATCGTAGGGGGTTTGGGTGCTTCTTAGCTGGGACACACACACACAAATACGGTCAGCCACAACATTAAAACCACTGACAGTTGAAATGAATAACATTGACCATCTCGCTACAGTGAAACCTGGCATTCATGTGGATGCCCAATTGACACAATCAAGCACATCAAGCAGCCCCTCCATGGCACCGGCACACCCCGATGACATTGGTCCCCCAGCAGGACAATGCTTGCTGCCACACCACAAAAGCTGCTCAGGAACAGCCCGAGGAACGTGACAAAGAGCTTAAAGTCTGGACCTGGCCTCAAAATGCCCCAGATCCAAATCTGATTGAGCTACATGGAACGTACCTGAAAAATTACAATTCATGGAGTGCTGTTGGCATGAGAGGGTTTACATTGTCTGAAACAATGTTTGGGTGGGTTTTATGGGTCAAAGAACATCCACATGAATACCAGGACCCAGAGTTTCCCACTAGAACATTGTACTGTAGCCGTGATCAATGTCACTCACTTCATCTGTCAGTGGTTTTAATGTTGTGGCTGATCGGTGTATATCAGCAACTGTTAACACATTGTAAATATTTGTCTTTATGACCTTGTAGTAGCCTATTTTTAGCCCTCAATTGTAATAAGTGGTTGATTAAATTCTAGATTAAATGAAACAGACAACTTGCATATTCATTCTTATGCCTTCATCTGATATTCAGACGGTACACTGGTCTTAGAGTTAGATGAAACAGATATGCATTAATTTCTTCTCTGATGATTTCTGACACACTTTAGCATGTTAATTTGGAATTACCCTGAGGCTAAATATGGATAGTACTGCACAAAACTGAAAACACATCCCAGGTCCCTTTGTAAGAATAAGTGTATGCCAGTTTTAAAACTGAGTTTACAAAAATCTAAAATCGGTAAGATAAACTAAAAGTGGGTTTAGCGAACAAAGACTCAAGCAAATTCAACAAGAAGAAAAATTAAAGTGAACTGTGTTACACACAAACAATATCATTCAAACCCATTCAAAACCCTATTGGATAAAGAAAAATGTACGGTGGTCTACCAAATAAACAAGGTTACTTTGCTCTATCCTTGAAAACAAAATTATCCTGACCTCATTGTATCTAAATGCTAGAATTAAAAGAATAAAAAGTGTTCTTTTAAGTAACACAACCGTGAGTATAGCAAAAAAAAAAAAAAAAAGGACACAGCTTGAACATCCAGTTTGTAAATTTGCTCTCCCTGTCTCTGCCTCCCTCCAGGACGTGATGGTAGTGGGCGAACCGACCCTGATGGGCGGCGAATTTGGGGACGAGGATGAGCGTCTGATCACCCGTCTGGAGAACACGCAGTACGACGCCACCAACGGCCTGGACGACGAGGACGACTTCAACAGCTCCCCGGCTCTGGGCAACAACGCCCCCTGGAGCAGCAAGCCCCCCGCCGCTCAGGACAGCAAGCCTGAGAGCACAGCGCCCCAGCCTTCACAGTAAAACAAAAGAAGAAGAACAGAATCAAAACAGGCTCCATGTGGACTGGACTTTTTAACCTCTCCCCTTCCCCTGATGGAAGTGCTTCTGCACCTCATAACGTTGTACTGAATCAGAACCCCCGACTGCAAACTCACCACTGGCATGTCCAGCCAAAATACATCTGGATATTTTCTTCTTCTCTGAATCACTGTAACATCTTGGACAACACTGAGAACTGGCAGCATTGCACAGCAATATCCACATGTCAAAGACATCAAATGCATACGAGCCGTATGCAAGTGTAATGTAAAAAATACCAAGGTGTCGGGATGTTTTCAAGAATGCATTGGAAAATTGCAGATCAAATTCTCCTCCTTGGACCCGCAGATACAAACCTCTCATCTAGTGGAATACTACAGCTGTGATTGGTTGGCCTGCAGGTCACAAGTCATCATGCTGACAGTAGACAGTGGGGGTGGGAGAAGAAGAAGAATAAAAACAGCAAACAAAATGTCTCAGAAAATGGCAAATTCAATGTGGAGAAGGCAAGTTGTTCTTTTTAACAGCCAACAGAGCCAATGGAAGCATCTAACCTCATTGGAGACAAATGAAACATTGTTTGAGGCAATTGCATTTTTATTTGAAATTCAGTTGGCTGTTGGTTTGTTTCTGCCGTTGCTGTTTATTTCCACTTCCAATTAAGGGGAAATAAAAGTTCTCCGCCGCTATGGACTCCTTTCAGACGAGGGAAAATCGTGTCCTTGGATTGTTTTTCCACTTAACTGCGGTCGTCACAGATAGTGATTTCATGCAAACCAATTTGATTGTGTTCGTAGTCTGTTGGTATTTTGCTTCTCTCAGAATCCTTTGCAATCACGTTGTAATTTTGCCGATCAGTATGTGAACTTTGCCGACATGCATTGATGCGTTAATGTTTTGGTTTTTCCCTCTTCGAAAATTGGACTCCTTTCCCTTTAACGACCTACTCCCAAACTGATACTAAAGCCTTTTCCTGCATGATTTTATAGGATTTCTATTTCGTTTGATATATGTACTTTTTAAAACACATCAGTCTGATTTACCTTTTGGGTTCGTCAGTTTGGGAACACTGTCACAAGGTTTGTAGCTCTGTAAATAGAGGTGGAATCTATTTTGTCCACTGTAAATCAGCCACTGAAATCAGTTTGGATATGGCAGCTGTTTTGTTTTGTACAAGAGGTTCAGATTTCTGTAGGGTGGTTTGGATGGATGCCAGTTTGCCTCTAACTCTCTAATGTTTCCCGTCCTCTTTAGCTAGTGCAGAACCAAAGCCACAAAGTTAAAAGTCACATAATCATATTTCTTGTATATTCCGTGACACGGGAAGAAAACGATCTTACATTTTAAAAAAACGACACACAGGTAAAATCCCATCCACCCCACAGAAATGGTTTGAGATCCCTGTATTTGTGTTCACAATTGTTCTTTAATCTTGAATTGAATTGATATTATATCCCTGATCTCTTTTGTTGGACTTTTCTTTGAAAATGGGCAAGAAGACAACGGCAGATGTCTTTACACAATTGGATCTTATGGGTATTTATTTGTGCATTTGTAAGGAAGCTAACACATTTCTAAATATGTTTGAGCTTAGTATTATTAGACACCATTTGTACATTATATAGCAGAGGTGTTCAGTGTCATATCTGATGTCTGGTATGTATGCTTTATCATTATGTGTGCCAATAAACCGTGCTTACAAAGGAGTTGAATTTGGTTTTGGTTACATGCATCATCCGTGCGTGAAGAATCTGTTTATTTGGATATTTACCCTCACCGGTTAACATGAAACAGTTTAACTGACAAAAAAGTAATTTCTCATCACCATATCTGTTGATTGAGAAAGTTTAATACAGTGCTGCTAAGTGGATGTTGTTGTGAGTCAATTTCAGTTGCTGCTTTGCTTAAAATAAACTTACTGATCTTTTTGGGACAGGGAACGGGCTAAAGTTTCATTCCCACCTACATAATAAAAGACAAAAATCTTTACAGTTTCGGAAAATAGATTTCTGGACTGAAATTGGTGTTTCATGCTCTGCTTTCCTTGTTCGTGCTGACAAACAGTGAAAGAAAATGATTGAAGGTTACATCCGAATATTCCCTGCATCTGTGATGAGGTCCAGCAGAAAATCATTCCAACCTGAACGTCTCATTTTGGCACCAGTCAAAAAAAAAAAAAGAACTCAGAACTGCCATTTTATGCTGATGCTGAAAATGTATTGCAGAGCATCTAGAGAAGAGTTAGGGACAGAGATCAATAGACCAGAGTGCAATGCACCCAAGACAGGTTATGTTTTATGAGGCCATGATCATAAACATGATCCAGTATTCAAACACTAATTCACTGCCTGGTTTCATTTATTCTCATGCATTCACTTTTAATTAAAAAAAATCTCCCCTGCTCCTTGGATGTTATTAAAAAAGAATTCTGGGAAATGTAGGAAATCACTACATGATGAAAAGGTTTACACAACTGCTTCTCTTCATCACAAAATAAGCCCTGGAATATGATGAGAATATTGAGTAGGTTGGTTATATTTGTGTTGCTTCAATTAATCAATGAATGCAGAAAATAATCAGCAGATTAATCTATAATGAAAATAATCTACATGAATAAATAAATAAACTCAAGCAGTAAAATCTTGCTCTTACACTAATGCATAAGTAATAATATGATATTATATATAATAGTATTAAAGTCACAGGGGCATTTTTTTCAGCATACTTTTAATAATTTAAGTACATTTTCCTGATTATCCTTACATACTTTTACTTAAATATCATTTTCATTGATGGCAGAGTATTTTAATGATAGTTATTTTTAAAAAAGTAAGTGAAGTAAAACCTGGAACATGAACTTCTCAGCTAGGTTCTCCAGATTAGTCAGTAGGAACAGGCCTCGATACTGTTGTTGGGTAAACTTTAAATCCAGAACGATTTGATGGAGCTTTGGCGACACCACGTGGACAATTTGTAGTACTGCAATAATAGAATTTTTTTCCGGATTATTTTTATCCACAAACTTTATTAATGTTACTACTCCTTTGTATTTTAACATGAAGACTTGTATTTTTATTATTGTTGCATTTTTTAAAATAGTAGAATACAAAAATGCGTATATATATAAGATACATGTTAAAAGCCTATATAGCTACAGCTTATATTACTATTTATGCCATATTCAAACAGCTTTTGACAAATATTGATTGAAGCTTGGGGTTAGACCATTTCTTTATGCACGTGGGGTTTTCCTGTAATGTTCATATTCTTATTATTATTACATATTGATAAAAGTTGCAGAAATTGATCAAGGTCTTTGTCCACCTAAGTGCTAAATCTTTTTGTCTGTTGGTCTTTATTGAAATAAACAAATTATGCACAAGTTACTTGTCCCATATAAGCCTAACAGATATAGACAACGTAGTCTATAGGTTATCAAGTTAAATAATTTAGGCTAGGGGAGAAATATCATTAAATTGTCTAAAGCTAAATCTTTATAATTTACACAGCTTTTGGATTTATAAAGAAATGATCTAGTGGATGCAGGTGTATTGTTTGATTTGGGTGTATTGATTTTATAGGGTGCCAAGTAGCACAATTCTTCACAATAACATAAAATGTACAATAATTATAAAAGAATAATTTCAAATAGTCTCATAAAAGCAGGCAAAAGGCAAAATATGTCCAAATCTTTTCTGATTTTCAAAAATATATATTTTAGCAGAGTAAAATCAAGGAGCTAGGCTACTTAAAGCCGTACGTGCATACGGCGTGGGTTGTTTTACATGTCGATGACGTTGCACGGAGCGACGCGACGGCAGTGAAGGCGGCCAAAGTAAAGATGGCGGACTTGTCGGGGACCCAGCTGTCAGAAGAGAAACGAGCAGAAACTGAGCCAAAGAAAAGACAAAAGCGACCGTGGACTGATTTGCACATGTCGGGTAAAATCGGTATAACCACGGAACTACCAGAAACATTGGGATTTTACGATATAAATGCTGTCAGGAGGAAGCAACGGGAGCACTCAGCAGGTAACGTTAAAGGCCCCCCGATTGACGTTAATAACAGTACAGCTAATAAACCTTAGACTTCCTTAATGAATTATTTTTAGTTTGCTAGCTGTGTACGTTAGCATTATTTCTATAATTACTTCAGAAATATAATACTGTAACGATAACCATCATGTTATCTAAATCTAAATAAGTTATTAAAGCTTCAGGAGTAAATTGCTAGATTGTAAAAGCTGAGTCGAGAACTGTCAACGCTTGTTGTTTAGCGTTACAATTAGCTTAATTAACTTGCTAGCGTTAGCTGATAATGAACTGTCCCCTGGGTTCAGGCTCACTAAACCTGCCACTAACAACAACAACAACAACAACAACAACAACAACAACTCTGTGACTGACATAATAGTCATTCTTTGAATCTAATTATGGATATTCTCTCTCATTATATCTAGCTATTGTAACGCTACTCATGTCCAAAGTATAAACAGTGCCTTTAGCGGCAGCTCACTGAGGACTAGTGTTAAACATTGCACACAAACAAACAAAATAACCTGTGATGTAGATCCAGTGTCCAGTTTTTACCGCAGGATGTGTATAAATAATGCTTTTCAGGTGTTGCGCCAAAATCTGTGACCTACCAGATTCTGTGGCCCGATGAATTTCTACAAACATAAAAAAATAAATAAAAACATTACCTTCTAAAATGGGGGCTCCATAGCCAACCACGGCTACTTGTACCCCCCGGGGGTACTTCTTCAGTTGCCAGGGGGCACTTGGAAAGATTGAAAATATAAAATATAATTTGTATATACACATTGAGTCAGCTATAACAACTCATTTAGGTGCTATTGCAATTAAGAGTGTGTAAAAACTAGTTAACAAGCAAGCAGAGGAGAGCTTGCTAAAAGTAATCAATAAACTGTTGAAATAAATCACTAAAGTAATGGAAAAATGGTTGAAACATAGCTTTTGCCACTCCATGTGGTTGTAGTACAATTGCAAGCTTGACCAAACTTAAATATTTAAACTGTATGAAGATATTGTAACATCCAATATTACATAATTAATAGTAATATAGCATCCAAATTGAAATGGGAACATAGCTGATGGTGTTGATGAAGGGGTACTTGAGTTGATCAGACAGGATTGTAAGGGTATGTCTTACCAATGCACTAAAGTATTTAGACAGGGTCCCAATGGTAATCTTAAAGACAAAATATAACCCTTTAGATGCAAAGGGGGATCACCAATTTTGATAGTTGCAGAAATTTAAGTTTAGGGCCGAAACAATTAGCTGGTGTAAAGAAAATTAGTGGACACCTATTTTAAGCTATCAGTTATTTTTATTGGTTAAGCACAAATGGGCAGCTTCTTCAGTGTAAGGATTTGAAGCTTCTTTTTTTTGT
Source organism: Hollardia meadi (assembly GCA_037974645.1). Classification (NCBI taxonomy): domain Eukaryota; kingdom Metazoa; phylum Chordata; class Actinopteri; order Tetraodontiformes; family Triacanthodidae; genus Hollardia; species Hollardia meadi. The sequence continues at coordinate 13,157,714 of JBBPCS010000204.1, forward strand.
CATATATGACGGTGCACCAAATTCTCAGATGTCAAAACCATCTAACTATTGTGGAGGCACTATCATGTTTGCTAACAGCCTGAATCTTTGACTCGTCAGTTTCTCTGACATATTATTAAATTGCAAATGGCATTGACCAGATACAGGTGATGTGTCGCTCCAGTTTAATTTTCTCGATTAATTCATCAACCCATATGGCACATTTAAATGTGTTCTTGTTGAATCCGACTCACATCCTTATTTGATCCTGCAAGTTGTGAATTTATCTCAAGAACCAGTAAAGGTTACATCTGTTAGTTAAACACTGCTGACTAAATATTGGACAGGAAGAAGAACACATAATAAGCTTTTAAGAAGCAAATTTGCTCAAGAGGGACGATTCATAATTTGAAATATTTAACATTTTTTCTTGGGGTGCTAAATATATGCTTGAGCCGATGGGATATTTCTGTCATTAATTCCATTAAACCCCAATTTGTTTCAGGTCTATGTGCTAGACTTTAACAGCAAAACTGTCGAGCCAACGTTATACTGTTAGGTCACTTGATGTTTAATGTGCAATTAATGTATCTTTGTCTTCAGTTTAGTAAGTATGATATGTTTGACAGGTTCACACAGGTTGAAGTCAAGTGCCATTTAGGATAAAGTCAGACTGAGACAAAACCTGCAATAAAAAGTTTCCTTTTCCATGTATCTGTTAACCACAGTGGAAATGGATCTTGTGAAAACAAGAGATATTGATTTTTTTTTTATTTTAATATTTCTTTAGAGTTTCTAATAGTTTAATTCAGTCACTTTTTCATTTTGAATTAAAGATGCAGTCATTTACAAGGCAGCTGACAGTACTGTATTATCATATCAGTTATAAAGCAGTCACATTTAGAGCTGAATTATTAGTTGGTTGACAGAAAAACAATTGGCAGCATTGTCTAAACAATAATGTCTAAATTTCTCTAATTCCAGCTTCTCAAATTAAATATTAGCTGTTTTTCCACAGTATAATAATAAACTGAACATCTCAGTGTTAAGGACAAAATAAGCAATCTGAAGATCTCATCTTGGGCTCTGGGAACTTTAATGGCAACTTTTCACTTTTTCTGACATTTCATAGACCAAAGGATTAAGCAACGGATTGTGAAAATAACTGACAGATTAATTTAAACAAAAATCATACAGAGCCAAATGTCTTTCATTGACTTCACAAGCGCAGTATCTACGTACTACAGTCTAAGAAACACTTCACAGCTCTTATTAGAGCTGAGGGATATTAAATCATTTATCTTTGCTCACTACAGCTTAGCCTTTCTTACCATCAGGTGTGCATACACTGCAGCTTATGAACTTCTTTTAAAATACAAAAATGTGAAATTATCGGTTATCATGTCGGTATCGGCCATGAGGAGGTAAGTATTGGTTATTGTTTGAAAAAAAAAATAGATATTGTCTATCCCTGAAGTTTATATCAGAGTTACAAGTCACTTAATTACAAAACACTCATCACTAGGGGTGTCACAATTTCGATTTTAAATAAAAAATTGATCAAAATGAGCCTTCAATTTTGATTATCTAATCAAACGCAGGATCAGCGATTCTCCCAGTATTTTATTTTTTCTCCACCCTTGCCAACTTGCACGCGTCCGGCGCACCTCTAAAGAAATAAAACTTAAAAGACGTCAGCTAGCTTACTCGCCGCCTTCGGCTGCACTTCCAAACACTTAACTGTGTGCAAGTCTTTTTTTGTTGTTGGTGGTGAATATTATTTGAACTTGCCTGTCTAGAACCTGCTAAAAGCCACCAGGATAAAGTCAAGCCATTGTAAAATAACCCTGTCTTTTTTGAAAGAAATTTAAATGAAAGACATAAAACCAATAATCTCTTGATCTTTACAAATCCAGATGCAATAGTCTTACAATGGTCAGTGCTGGAAAAAAAAAATGAAATCGAATCATGACCTTAAAAAGACGAATGAAATCGTGGATTTAGAGAATCGTGACACTCCTACTCAGTATGGTCACTTTATTTAAGAAAAGTCATCTTATTCATTTAAGAAACCTACTGTATATCACAAAGAACTGCATTTTTCTTTTATTAAGATGTATTCATGGTGCAGTGAATCACAGAATGTTGTTAAACCCTCAGTTTTCACCATTTGGAGAAGTTTCCTTGTCTTTCACTTTGCAGTGGACACTAAAAAGGTTGGCAGTCTCACTGAATTGATAGCTGTGGGTGTAATTGTTGTCGACAATGACATTGTGGTCACACTGGTTGTCTAACATTGTTCCAGATCCGTCGTTGCCGCGCTTCGTTGCCGCAGAGCTCACCAGAGGCTACTTCCTGGAACGCAATGAGGCCAAATACACCGAGCGCAGAGAGAAAGTTTACACATGCATGCGCATTCCCAAGGAGCTGGAAAAGGTACTGCATAATACAAGTCCTGAACTCGGCTTCCCTGTTTCTCTTCATTTATCTCCACCTGTCCATTGTCATTCCCACACAGAGGGAAAGGTCATGTTGTCAGTTTATAGCTCACACTCAGCCCATAACTGATTCAAACTGAGTCAGTCCTAAACCTGATATTCCCTCTATATGTTCTGCACTAACGCTGAACTGACAAGTTGATTGGACAATTTATCAACTCCAAGCTTTGTAATAAATTCATTGTTTTGATCATTTATAAAGTATATAAAATAAAGATTTGTTGGTTAGAGCTTCACAAATGTTGAGCTTTCTTTCTCCATTAAATATTATTGTAAATTGAATTGTCTTCTATTAGCCATGGATCATATTAAGTTCTCAATTTTAAAGCATGACTTTATATTATATTAAGTGATTCATTTTTTTTTTTAATGGAATAATAGAAGACTATTCTGTAATGAAGCTAATCACTGGCTGCATTCTGAAGTACACACAAACATTTGTGCATGCACACATTTTGAAATTTTAATGTATATTAAACAATATTATATAAAAACATTCTATTTTTTCCGTGTGCCTCGCTGTAACCATTGTTCTTCTTGTGAGCCACTAGATGGCAGTGTTGAACCATAAAATGTAGATTCACCTGAGTTGTTTGCTGCCTCGGCTTTACATTGATGTCTAGTAATAATAATAATCAATATATCCTCATCCTTAAAAGCACACATTAACATTTAACCTGTTAATAAGACTGACCCAAGTTTTTAAATTGCCACTATACATGAAAATCACATTTTTTTTAGTCTCAGTGATGGTGATTAGCTTTCACCTGACTGTCTTTTCCTTTGATGAAAAGGAGACCGAACATGTGTGAAGTCCTCAGTAAATAAGAGACGTCACTTTTTTCAGCTAGAAATCCTTTGAATGTAGCGCTGGGCACCGTTTAAAGAAATGACGATACAACTATCAATACCAGTACCCTTGAAGTGATACCAATAGAGTGCATCATGTGATAGCCATGATGTAAATGGAAGCATTCAGTTGCTTAAAATGCCGCCACTACCAACTACCAACTCCGTCAGATACATCGTGTTCAACTTCACCACACCACAGACTGTATGGGTTGTAGCTGCTGCAGTAGTAGGCCAATCACATGTCGCATTAAATTGAAAAATGGTTGCCGTGATTGGCTGTGAGGAAGAAGAAAAAAACTAGATACAAATGTAAGTGAATGAAGGTTGTGTGTAGGTCTTATGTAAATGCACTGATTGACCTGCATGACCTTTCCTGTTTAATATAGTGTAATGTACTTGTGCTGTTGTTTTAAGCTCGTTGGTACACCTAGTTGGTGCGATGTCATTCAGTACTACATTGGTTGCGATCGTTTCAACTGCAGGCCTCTTCTACATGCGGCTCACCTGCTGTTATGAGATTGCAGAATTCTTAGTAGGCTAGTAGAATTGTTGAAAAATGAGGGAAAAAAAGTTGTTTCCATTTCAATAAAATATGTGGGGAAAAAAGAAAGAAATAATCAATTGAACTTTATTCTCTGAAATACTTTAAATGTACAAATTTAACCAGTCCCACATCTGACAGTCATTGTTTGACTTAGAGGTGTTGCTGTGTGACTTTTCCAGCTGATGATCTTTGGCTTTTTCCTGTGCATGGATGCCTTCCTGTATGTCTTCACCCTGCTTCCCCTCAGGGTGCTTCTGGCAGTGCTTCGTCTCGTCACCCTGCCATGCTGCGGTTTCAGGTAGGAGCCACAATATGAGCATTATTTGCAAGGAGACCGTAGTCAGATCAATAGGCCTTCTGTGTAATATTTGTGTCCAGTGTCTGAAATTAACTTTATGAATTACCGGCCAAGTTGACGGGAAGTTTAAAAACTTCACTGCAAGCATAACTTTTGCCAGCCAAAATGTATGCATATTGCGTATTTTGTATTTAATTATTAATAAATACTAAATACTGCAGTAAAAAAACTAGGGAATTATCAATTATTTATTTTAATAGAATCTTTAAAATCTGTCTGTATAGAAATGAAGAAGATATTATGATTTTAGCATCTAATTAAAAATGCTGTAGTGAAAGAACAAGATAGTAATGATAGATGTAACTTTCCTATTTTAACCAACCCTCGTGGCCTTTTCAAACATAGATTTCTGAGTTTAGGAGTTGCTCTTGAATGCACCATGAAGCCCCTGTCAGAGCCCTCGCGCTTTGCTGTACAAAGTGATGTAGACTTCAGAGTTTACGAGGTGTACATTAACGCACCATGAATTCCCTGTCCTTGTGTCAAACTGACAAAGACAGCATCCAGGAGTCCTAAAAATGACAACAAAGCATTGCTATTTTGGTACAAACATTTACCCACCAGAGTGGCAGATAGCCCTCCGAGATCTGCTCGCCAAACGGTAAATCTACTCGCATGTGACGCTTGGCGGTGCTAATTTCTGACTCTATTTGTGTTTTTCTCTCATATGACGTGGTCATGCATAGCTATTGTTTACTACGTTTAACAGAGAATTTACATGTCGTGCCCTAGTAATATATACTCAAATATTAGAAAACCATAATACTGCTGATACACTGCAGTAGTATGTCACCAGTTCATTACTTTTGTTTTTGTATTTCCCTATAAACAGGCAACACATACTGTATTAACTCTAATTTTGACCACAACACCCGTGTTCCTCTTCCACATGGAGCACAAATAGGCAGTTCTGGTAAAGCTCTCTGTCCATTAGTTATTGTACATCAGCTGTCAAGGTTTGTCCAATTAATCTCTTACCAGGATTGTGTTGCTGTCTTTTGAAGAAAGAGATGGAAAGAGAGAGAAATATCTTCCACTATACAGATATTGAAATTGAAAAGCAGTGCTGCAAACATACAGCTACAAAGCATACAGTATGTATCCGAACCCCTCTGGTGGACACTGGCTGTCCTCTTGTCCACCTCACCTTCTCTTTGATTCTCTCCTTGCCTTCCTCCACCCTGCAGAGCACACACATGCCCCTACTGCAGAAGAAGCAGGTATGCTTATCAAGGTTTCATACATTTTTATCACAGTACTGACGGCTTCCACATCCATTCACCAGTTTCTCTTCATCTCCATTATGTCTGTTAATATATAGCTTGGAAGTGTTGGCACCTCTCGCCATGTTCCATTCTCGAAGGCAGAGCAGCCATGTTGGTTCCTCTGAGAGAGTCTGAGTTTTGTTTTTTCAAACTCATTCAGGGAACATTTGCTGAGAGAGCATGCTCATTCTCATCACAGTCATGTTGTTGTTTGTCAGTGATGCAGCTGCACATGCTTAAACTGGAGGACTGCTGACTAAAGATGTACGCGATTAGTCGACTGGTCGTTTATATGTTGCTACCCTCGCTAGTCGACACCATAAATACTAGTTGGTTATTAAACTAATTACTGTTATTCTATTAATGTACATGTATGAGCCATTTCTAGAGCTAAGTGTATTATAGGACACCAAATTGGTCCAGTAGGTGTCACCGTTGTGCTTTGGATCACTCACAATGTAAGTGGGAACTTTCACTCGTGGGACAGATGCTGCTGGAGCACTAGTGGTGTTTTTTACCGCAACGATAGGCGAATGCTGCATTGTTGTAATGGTGAAATGTTTATCAGTATGGAGATTTATGGGTAATGGTTATGGATTCTTCCATGGTACCCGTTGAAGATAATTAGCAGTGAGCAATAAATAAAGAAGAAATAGTCAGTTGTTTCTCTTGACAATGCTTGTCTTAGTCAAATGTTCCTTTATAAACAAAACAACATCTGTTGTTAATGTTAACAATGCTGATTAACTGTTGCATCCAAGAAGTTATTAAAGAAGGTGAATAATGGTTTCAGATGGCGCATATAATAATTTTTTGGATAACATTTAACCTTATAGATTAAATTGTGCTCAATTCTGAATTCTCTGTTCTGTGAGTGTTTTCTTACTTGAAGACCAGTCGATTAAGCGTCCGGGAAGTTAGACTTTAGGAACATCCCTACTGCCTAATGTACAGCTCTTCTGGAACAGTTTGGGGCTCATTTGTCTTCTTTAAGGGCACCTATCGACAGTTGTAAACCTTCCCTGCACAGAAATCCCCAGCTGCTCTACAGAAGCAAAACAGCTTCTTTTTGGTCAGAATGTTGAGTCTCTAACACAGTTTTGCATCAGAAATAAAGCTTTTTCCTCTTTTTCTGGGACAGTCTTAATACCTAATGTAAGGCTAATGCAGAATGGATGGCACATAGTGATGGCTACTTGGAATTCATCATTGACTGTACTCAGACATACATAATATGCGTGTCTATGCCTGTAGAATAGAGATAGTGAAGACTGCTTTATAGAAGCTACTCTACCAGCTGGCTGCAGCAGCGTTGCCACACAGAACTGTGTGTTGCACATGTTGGGGATACCTTAACCACCTGAATACCAAATCTACTAAAACATGTTTTCAAGAGAAGAGTAATTTGTTGCCCTTTTTAACCCATGCCTGATTTATATGGATCAGTTCAGCTCTGACCACAGGATGGAGTCGTAGCCTCAGGAAAACAAACCACGAGGCATCTTTACTATCATAGGCAGAGGACAGTAGCCCATTTTTGCACAGTTTTATCTGAGTCTTATTCTTTATCATGTGTATACATACAAGATAAAACAATACAGGTTAATGGCTTTTATGTAAGTTCACCTCACCATTGTAATTCCTGCTAAATTGTGCATTCAGGGTATTCAAACTAAACCCCAACTATGAAAGCTCATTATCTTTTATGCTTTGGGGAAAAAAAGGCCCAGATGTTCATCCCATCCAGTTCTCTCTGAACAGCTCTGTGCTCAGCTGCAAACTAATTCAGAAGACAGTGACACACTTGATTAATTTTCTTCCTTATTTTTTTTTGGTTGGCTCCTAAATTAATACAGATCTCTACACCTTCCAGCCCCCCACTTCTTCCATCTAAATGTCTTTTCCTCTCCCATGTTTTAAACAAGTTTAAGGGCTGAGGAGTAGCCCTGTTGTTGTGATGCAAGACTGATCAAGATCCTCTTAAGTTAATTAAGGTAATGATGGCTTTTAGAGTAGCTCATTGCTGTCCTGTCATGTCTTGTGCAATAGTAAGTTGGTCTAGTATTAGCCTGTGTGGGTTATAGTGATTTGGTGCAAACTGGTACCTGTACGTGAGGGTTCAACCTGTGCAATATTAAGAGAGATGGCTGTTATTGAGAGCAATGATACTGTAGTCTTTGTGGCTGTGTGGTAAGATGAAAAAACAACAGCAAACACACTGGGTTATTTGGCTGTGTCGTGTTTAAAAATGAGGATGATCCTGACCTGACGAAGATCTAGGTAGGATTGACATGTCTTTATTTAAAGGAGTAAGTGTGCAGGCTTACCTCTTACTTCTTTTTTTCATCTATGTTGTTCTCCTAAAACCTTTGCAGCTGCGTGATGTGTATTACTACACTTCTTCAAACTTGTATCATGTTTGAGGACCATGATGCTGATGAATATTGAAGTTGGGATTAACGGTCACTAAGACGCCCGTGTTGTGAGCAGATGAAACATATTTTATTTGGTGTAGTTGGTGGTAGTTGCAGACATATAGACCAGTCACGCAGCTGACATGTAAAGTATGCAAGACGTCTTACAATTAAGCCCTCTCTCTCTGGCTCCCGGTTATCCCTGTCATAGTAAATTCCAAATAACCGGCCCTATGGATTTGTCAGCCCTCCTATTATCATGCTCCCAAGCTGCCACTGCCAACCACTGCTATTAAAAGCTGCACATTTGAAACACATGTTCTTACACATTAAAAGACATGTGTTGCTGTTCTTGCAGTATGCGGATGGCTTTGTAGTTTGTTTGTTTTTTCTATTTATTTTGCTCACCCAACACCATTTTTAACATTTCTGTCCAAAACGCTGCCATTTTGGTAGCAAAATTGAAATTTCCATAAAGATAAATGCTCAAGCACATATGATTTTTTTTTTTTTTGTTGGTATGCTGTAGTCTGTTTGGGAGAGAAAAAAACAACAACAAATATTTAATCTTATAAGAGCAGAAGCACAGAAAACGAGACAAAAACATTAAAGGAGATGAGTCTTATAAATAAGATAACTTCAGTTTTAAGGAGATAGTAGCTTTAATTTTTTATATTGTTTTTTTTGAGTTATCACTACTTGTTCTCTTGTGTGGGATATCTCCCTTTGAGCAGAATTTTGTTTTACCCCTGTTTGTGTTGCCTTACTGTTTCCTTGAATGGTATGAATAGCAGAGATGTTTCAGAGCAGCAGTCAGTATTGATTGTCATCTGGTATTGTAATGATCAGGACTTTACTGTAATCCATTAGATCTCAGTATCAATAGCTGTGTTCCCATTAACATATTTGTATGCACATTTTGATGTAACTCACATGACTAATCAGCTGTTTCTGAGCTGAAAGAACAGGAAGCTGTCCCCGCTGGCATCATCTTACCAGATGTTTTCAGAAGATTCCAATGAATTCCCACATTCACTTGTAGATGGCCAAGGAAACGGGCTTTGTTTCTTCTTCTGCTTCTTCTTGTATATTGCAGTTGGCAAACAATTGCCCCTCTTCTCATTTCTCAGTTTAAAACATTCTCAATTCCTCTCTTCGCCTCCTCTCTTGGTGTCTTAGTACCTCCCATCTGACAGTGAGCGGAGGAGGTGAGGAGGAGACGGGAGTTGAAGCAGCAGGCATTTAAAGAAATGAGACATGCTTTGGAGCTGTCATTTTCAAACAACAGCAAATAAAGATGATGTGTGGCACAGCTCCCTCATCTGTCTATTGTTTTTTTTATAGCCTTCTGCTGTATTTTGCGATCTCTGCCAGATGAGCTTAACAGTGTGCATGACAACTTGCATTTACTTTTAATTCATATCATGCCAGGGTGAAATGTAATGAAGGAATGCGGTTAGAACAGCGCTTTATGAGGTGCTACAGAGAGAAAGTTTGATCGCTCATTTCCATCCATCCACCCATCCATTATCTATCACCGCTTATCCTATGCAGGGTCGCGGGGGGCTGGGGCCTATCCCAGCTGTCATTGGGCAAGAGGCGGGGTACACCCTGGACAGGTCGCCAGTTCATCACAGGGCTGACATAGAGACAAACAACCACACACACTCACATTCACACCTACGGGCAATTTAGAGTCACCAGTTAACCTAACCTGCATGTCTTTGAATGTGGGAGGAAGCCGGAGCACCCGGAGAGAACCCACGCAGACATGGGGAGAACATGCAAACTCCACACAAAAAGGCCCTGGCTGGGAATCAAACCCAGGTCCTTCAAGAAACACATTTGTAGAGTCCTGCTCCCACCCCTGGTTTGTATATTCCACCTGTGAGTGACGCCTCTTTTATGTCATGGGCGCTGAAAAGATTCCTGCCAAAGATACACCTGTGCACCTCGCTCATAGCTCTTCCGGCAAGCTTTCCCTCTCCTCTGTACTCGAGATGCATTTTCGGAATTGAGACTTCCTTCAAGATGACGTGCTAAGATCGATTTCCGGGTCACAGGCAGGAGGACGAAGAAGATAGAAGAAGAGGAGGCACAAAATAGTGAAATGAGAAGAGCCTCTTGTTTTGTTTCCTGTTTGCGACCTCTACTTCTTCTACTGTTTGTTACAGCCATGCATAACACAGCCTATACCACCATCTTCTGAGGCAACTATGCTTTGCATAGCCTATTTTATTTGCTCCAAACCTAATGGAAACGCACCTAATTTGTTTTTTGTTTTTGCAACATTTGAAAAGTTTGCTTCAAATTTGTTTGACAGTTTGATGGAAACACAGCTAATGAGTGTGGAAAAAAAAAATCTGTGTTCATATCGTACATACTTGTTTGTTTTCATGCAGTCATGATCATACATCTATGTGGTAAAAATGTATGTGTTTGTCAGAATACATGTATGTTACATCTGGGTACAAACACTTAATTGTGACATGTTGTTGCGTGTGCATGTTAAGCATCTACACTACTACTGTATGTATACTTCCCTCTGTCAGCATGCAAATATGTGTTCAAATACACAACAATCTCCTGAATGTTTGGGTAAATGTGTTTCTATATGCAATACAGATACTGCAAGTTCCTCTGTGTGTGTGTGTGTGTGTGTGTGTGTGTGTGTGTGTGTGTGTGTGTGTGTGTGTGTGTGTGTGTGTGT
>JBBPCS010000204.1:13170108-13197192 GCA_037974645.1 Hollardia meadi
ACGCCGATACCGATACGTCTGTGAAAGGCTCATATCAGCCGATTTTATCGGCCAACCGATATATCGGTCGGGCTCTAATGGTCAGTGTCATTCACTTGATCTGTCAGTGGTTTTAATGTTGTGGCTGATTGGTGTATATTATATAAAAGACTATTACACCACTGCAGCTAGCTGCGCTATCTAAAGTTACCTTTACTTGAGGTCGGTTCCTTGCTTTATTCTGGACATTATAGCAGTGAGTCAACTCTAGCTGAAGGATTTCAACCAACACAAATGATACAGTCACAGCCCATTATACAGTTGAAAAAATGCTAAAGAACGCATCATCAACAACTACATATTAACATACATGCACTTATCATGTCTCCTTACACAAAACAGTAAACTCCTGCATTATGCACAATGCTTCTATGTCTAGATATTAACATTAGCTAAATGGCTAAAATGAACATCCAGGTATTTTTGTGCAGTCATGCAGAGGACGTTCTGCCCCAAATAATTTAATAGCACATCCTCTTTTCTCATGTTAGCTGTCGGCAGGTAGATGTTAGATTGTCCCGTCTGACTGGTCCCCAGGCCACTGTTCTTGTCTGTCACCGTCACCTTTGCAGCAGGGCTTCAGCCTTGATTAGCTCATGGTAATCTGGGACGTTGTTTACCTGTGCCAGGCTGCAGAGCCAATCCTCTTGGCTGTCTGTTGAGAGGTCAACATGCTGACCAGACTGCACTGCCGACCTGTCCTTTTGTCCCTGGATTCCCAAATGACTATTAAGCCTACAAGTTAGAATAGCAAGCTTGTAGAAGATCACAATTCAACAGCTAGAATCCAAGAAGATCTGGTGTTTGGCTGAGCAATATGGCTTCAAAACATCTTGATTTACTTGACGTCACCTTTTTTTGCTGGTTGATACAAAAGGAAAACTCACAAGGTTCTCATTTTCCAAGACTAATCTCCAAGAAAACGTATCTTTTAAGCCTGTTAATCTTCCACCACGTAGATGTGTAGCATTCATTCTAACATCGTTAGAGATGGTAGATTACATGAAAATGTAGCATTGCGCTCAGTTTTACACATGGCAAGTAACGTAAGAGGTTGTGCGAAAACAGAAAGCTTCAGAGAACACAATAGCATGACATTATCCCAGCATCTGAGCTTCCCAGCCTGAGCGTGACCTCAGAGGAAAATGGCCGCCCTGTGAGTACAGTCTACTGACAAGCATCTGCAGAATGCTGATCAACTTGCCCACTGCTTTTCAAGTATAATAAATGCAGTGCGACAAAAACCTACATAGGGAAATAGTTAATTTGCTTGTGTTTTGTCTGTTTGCATGTGTTTTCTTAAGTTGCAGTGTGTTGATTTCTCCTGACCACTGTACGTATCGGTCTACTTAATATTTATCATTCAGAGCCCCAGCACAGAGGATGCATAATGCTATTTCTCAAAGTCTGCGGACAAGATTGCAGCAACTCCCTGTACAATATAACAGTCTTTATTAGTGTCTGTTGCCATGTCGTCAAGATGCTTCTTTTTTTTTGTCTTGTCTGTTTTCTACCATTCAATATGATTTCCACTTGAGGGGAGGCTGTCAAGTTTATTAACAAACAAAATGTGCAGACTGGATTGTATTTACAGTAAAGCGCGTCACAGTAACAGCATTTCACCATGCATGTATCGGTGAGTTTCTGTGAGCACATAAGAGATTTCCTCTGTATGTGCGAGTCTTACTCATGTGCCCATCTGGCTCCTGTGTGAAACAGAGTGTGGGACTCTATATGTGGCCAAGAGACTCAGCTGTTCACATGGAAGGGTAGGGGAGCAGTAAATTGCTCTCCATACACCCACACATATACATTTGCTATATGTATATCCAGATGAAAAACTTCACACGGCCCCCTGATGCTTGTTTGCATTAACATACAAACCTAACAAAAGGCAGAGAATAGAACCACAGGAATATTCTGTCTTAATTGAAACGTCAGGGATAAGTTTCTCATGGCAGGTTAAGTCGTCAAGACCTACTAATACCATTTTTATTAGTTGCACCGACATGCCAACTCTCTCACCCGTTCTACCTCTCGGTTCAGTTTAATCCTGCAAATGTCATCGGTGTGAACATTGTTACCAAGTCATCTAGATAAAAGATTAACAGTTTTAAATTAAATGCCTTACAACCCTGTAGTTTTAAATGTTTGTATATCAGTGTGTCCTCTGCTCCTGTGCGAAGTTAAGCCAGATTCTCTCGCCATGGTTACAGACTCCATGGTAACAAGAGTGTTTACCTTGTGCGGAGGTGTTTTTACATCAATCTCATGGGAAGTGAGCTCTGATTCGAACAGTCAGTCCATGAGAAACACACACGCACACACACGCTTGTTCTCCGTTATCAGAAACATTTCAGTTAAATGTCAAGTCGGTCGCGTGCTAACAGTCACTGGAAGACGTTTTACCAAAACAGGATTTGATCCTATCATGGAGCAAGTGGAGAAAAACCCATTAAATCACTGTTTACGCCGCCTTTTTATCGGCATATGTCAATGTTTATCACACATTCTTAAGGAACACAACCATAAGTACTATCAAGTTGGTGTAATTTAAATGTCTAGGGTACTACGACTGCTTATGTTTGTTGTTGCTATGTAGTACTAGAGCAGCAATTCATTTTAATATTTAGGTTGTGTCACATCGATCACCAGCTGTAAACCATAGATTGCTTAAATGTTGTATGTGTTGAAAACGTGTACATGCTTTTTTTTTTATCATTTACATCTGTGCTTCTCAAACATTTTAGTTTTTTTCAATTAAAGACTGATTTTTTGCTTCTTGGTTTGATTAGTTTTATCACTTTTTAAGAGGCCTAAAGAAGTCAAAGAATTCAGTATTTTACAATGAAAAGGCAAAGTTAAGAAGAGGATAGAAATGTGTGCAGGAGAATTTTTTCTTTCTTTCTTCTTTATCTTGCTAATCATGTCACTATCTTGCAAATCGGTGGAGGGGGACCTATAGGACCTGGGTGTGTGGAAACAGGCAAAAGGGAAGTGAAAGGCAAGGGTGTCAGCGTGCATGTAGGACGTGTGACATTTAGGCCACAATCACACGGGTAGCTGTCTGGAGTGTAGCAGTTCTCGTCAGTTATTTTCCAGGTACACATCTCAGCCAGACAGTGTACCTTGTGTTTTTGATGTAATGTGAGTTTCAGCTTTATTAATGTATGCTTAACATGTGCCACTCGTGAAATGTGCCACCCTCAAGAGGAGAGCTGTTCAACAAAATGCATCGAAGACTTCTTTTACACTCTGTCTCTTCATGTGTCTTCGGCGGAAAGGGTAGCTGCAGGATATTGAAACAGTGTAAATGCAATTAAGTAGCATTCAAGACAGATTTAAGTCTAATTGCTCAATCAATCTCCGGAAGTGGTTTGAGACACATTTAATGCGATCTTAAAAAGGCGTGAATGCATCAGTCTCTCCAAGATGCATCTTTACTCCTTCCAACTGTAACTACGTGTGTAAGTAGTCTGTGAAAATAGTTTCTTATAGAATTGTTTCTCTGTGATGTGGCAGCAATTTTAACACGTATGACCATCAAGAAGGCGCACATGCTGTTGAAGTATTTATCTGATCTCCGATCCTTGCGAGCAATGACTGATCGGTTCAGAGAATTGATTTGTATGTGTGAAGGAGCAGCATATAGTCAGGGGAGTCCATCCATGTTTTCTGTCAGTATGTGGATAATAATCAACTGTCTTAACTCTTACTGTTATTACTAATAAGCTTAAGCACAAGTTGTTCTTCTTCTGGGCATTTTTAGCAGTTACCAAACAATCTTAACTGCATTACCACTCAGTCTTTTAACTCCAACAATGTTATGGGACTGACTGACTAAAAAAAGTTACAAAAAAAGTTACCAAAAAAATCAATATAGCTGCAGTATCCTGACTTTTTGCCTCTGGTTATCCAACCTTTCAAACTCCACAACCCTAACGCAGGCTTTCTATTAAAAATGTATAGTCTCCAAACCCAAGCTCCTTAACAAAGCTCCTCCAAAACTACAGAAGAGATACATACAACTGCCCAGGGAGTACAATTAATATTCCCTATAAGCTGACCACCTTGGGAAAAACCAGCGGAGTGCCCAGAGATGTGTTGTAGCTCAGTTCGAATTGCTTGTATACTGTTTAGTTGTCGCGGATATAACAAAGCCTGAGGACCTTATTGCATAATTATCTTCTCTGTCTCTCAACCTTTGTTGTCTGCCTTCACTTTTAACTCTCTAGTAAGGACTTTCCTGGTAAAATGTCAACACCATTATCTAAAAATACTGGAGACTGTTTTGTTGCATAGCAACAAGTACAAAAGAAATGCTCCTCGCATGCTTTTAGCCTCTTCTGCTCCTAGACATTCACAGCGGCACCTTGAGAAAACCTTCATGTCTGATCACAGCCTGAGGTCCAATGACACCTCCCAAAAGTGTCAAAAGGTATCCTGGGTGCCAAAATGACTCAACTGCAAAACATTTTGACATATGCGGTCATTACAGTAGACATTTATTTAGCTTTTTTTTTTTTTTTAATCTTCATTTTGGTCTCTTAGCTCTAACTGCTGTTTTCGTTCTGCACTCGCACTTTTCTTTTACTCTCGGTTCTGCTTCTTCTAAAAATAGACCTGCCTGATCTTTGTGTTAAATAAACCATGCTTTACTGTATATGCACAAGTGCAAAAATGATCCTGAATCAATAATTTTACTTTATTAATCCCACTTGAGGAAATTCTTAATTCAGTTACCCAGTATTTATTTATTTATTTATTTATTGGCAAATTTGGAGCAGCAGAAACGAGCTGTAAATACAACATTCAAGTTGACATAGCGAACTTGTTAGCCAACATTTGTCTATATAAACCTCCTGCAAATACGGAGCAACAATAATATTCATTGTTTTTCTGTTCACCTGAATGTTAATTGATGTTCATTCTCCTTTTAGCTCTTTTTTGCTCTCCACCATCTCCTGAGGGATATATTTGACTCTTTAGCTGTTAAGACCAAAACAATGAGCTGAAAGACGCTAAAACGTTCCACAGAGCTGAGGGAAACTGCATTCAGGTGATAACCAATCACTAGGAGTGACCCTTTTCACATGCATGTAGTCATTTGTAACCTTAAAACATTGATTATAGCAGCTTTAAATAAAACGTATTTATGAAAATCGCATTTGTTTTGCACAGCGGTGTAAAAAAAATGAAAGCACCAGCAAGGATCCTGGTTTATATCACTGAAGCGACGGAAAGGTATTTACATTGCATTAGTGTTTACAACTCCTGCTGAATTTATTAACATAGAGCTCTCTCCCGTTTGTGTGTGTGTCCTCAGATAACTTTGTGAGGGAGAATCCACGTACTTGGCAACAGCGTCCCTCTGTTCAGGAAAAATCCCCAACTGGCTGTCTGCTTTGTTGCACCGTGTGCCTTACAAGCAAAGCAGGGCTGAATGAAGTTTTGTGGTGTGGAAGTGTGCCTCATGGCCAGGCTTTCTTGCTCATTTATTTATTTATTTATCTTTTTGATAAGCCTTTTAGCAACGGGTGTTGTCACAGGCGACTGCTAGGGCTTAGTAGGGGGAATATTAAAGTTTTTGTTGATTCGGCTGGTGGCTTTTGGAGCAAGTTGATTGGATTTTTTTTTTCTCCTTTTTTTTCTGAGCAGTTCATGTATGTTCTGCTCTCCACGATCAGTAGCCAGACACGTTTCATCTATTCACCTATTTAAATATCTGTGTATCCATCCATCCCTCTGTCCATCTGTCTTTTCACCTCTCCATTTGTATACACACTCTCTCCCTTCATACTTCCCCTTCACACTTTCTGTTTTCTTTGTCCATCTGTCTCAGCCTGTTCTAGATCTCTTTTTCCCCCTCCGGCAGTCTTTCCTCCTGTCTCTTAGTTACTCACACTTTCTGCTTTTCCATTTCAGCTGTTTAGCTCTTATGCAGAACAACTTAAAATGAGTAAGGATGCAAAATGAGCTCCATTGCTGACACCGGCAGCATTAACGGTTTCTAATAGCAAGTCACAGGAGCATGTCTGTGACTTACTTTCTGTGTCCTCTGTTAAGATTTGCTCCGCACCCATTCCTGTTTCTGATAACGGCTGTAGAGCTGTCTGCCTTCTCTCGAACATAATGGAACTAAATGGCACTTGGCTTGTAGTGCTCAAAGCACCAAAAACAGAAAATGACTCTTTCCAGAAATCATGACCCGGTTACTTGTGAGCAGTTTCATGTAGGAACCGTTTTCAGTTTTCTTTCTACCGAACTACACAACATATGGCCGTGCAGAAGGAAGCATGCATCATGGATGAGAGGCTCGTTCTCGGGACAGGGCAGGATGTAAACATTAATGCCGTCCTCCTCAAATTGGCGCGCCCCAGAAATTTTTCATAGGAGTCACCAGGCGGGGCCACTGAAATTGACCAATAAATGTAACAGTAAATGTAAAATGGCACTACAGGTACAGTGTGAGGGGGAAAAAAAGGGTATTTTTGATTTTGGGGTGAACTGTCCCTTTAAGCTTTAAGCATTGTGTCGCTGCTCCAGGTATTTTGTGTTTGTTTGCTCTTGTTGACAAAATCAGCAAAGTGGCAGCAGACTGACAGATTCTCAGTGCCAACAACTCGTTTCGCGCCGCCTGATTTTGAATGAAACCCCCACCTGTTTGCGCCTCTCCACCCACCTGTGCACAGTGTGATCTCCACGGGGCACCGAAATATCAAACACATGAGCAGGGTCTCTACGGTCGGGGAAATTAAATCAAGTGGCTGGTGCTCTGGTAGTTGCACCGCCACGGATATAGGGCCCCGTATTTCATAAGATGTCTTTTTAAGTGCACACAAGGCAAGTGCGCCAATTTTGTGCAATACTGCATAATACCTTTTGTAATCTGATAAATTGCCTAAAGTGAAATCACTTGAGTCAGAATTGTTCAGAGCTGAATACTACAAAATGCGAAATTATATTTGTGGTGTGGAGCCAGACCTCTGTAGCCCGCTCCTCATCTCTGCTTGAGGCTAGTCTTCTGACTTCATTACCCTCTCATAACCTCTGACTGAACTGTCGAGGGATGAGTCGAATTGTGGTTGTTGTTTGGCATCAGGTGTGCAGAGGAAAAAAATCTGGTTCTGCCGCATTGATTGTGTTTGTTTGTTTTTTTCATTTACCTTTCCCTTTTCTTCTGCAAATTGGCTTCAATTGAGTCTATCATGCAGCAGATAAGGTTTAGAGTCCAAGGTTTCCAGCTTGAGTGTCAAAGTCACATTTTTGTCCTTATGGTGGCTGGCAAAAAAGTGAAAAAATAAAACCAAATTTCAGGACAATGGACCTGTTTTGTATGACATTAATTTGAGAAAGGCTTTGATCTCTCATAGGGGTTATTGGCTTTTTCATACAATAGACTGTATGTTACATGATATTCCTGAATAGCTTATGGTGCTTGAGCCTCAGCACGGCCTTTACAAAGGTCAGTCATCTCAACAGCTCCGCTTCAATAACAACCACAGGATGTCCTATTGGTTTCACAGACCGTCCCATAACAGAAAGATCCCTGTTCCTATGTAACCCTGTAACAACTGCTGTCAAAAGGGAAAAACAAAAAACAAAAAAACTGCTGTTGTAAAATAATTCTGTCAAATAATAGAAGGATTCAAGAACACAAACGTCACTGAACAACAACAGAAACTCTATCATGTCTGGCACCAGTTATATTATTGCATATGTTGCTGAAAATGTATTATTTATGAATTTATTAAATGTGAAAACAGAGACATATCCATATCGATGAACATAATGTCCACTGAAATTACTGGACTGCTTAATTAACTGCTGAATCACAATTACTTCAATAAGATATACTCTTCTACATGGAAAATATTTCATTTGAAATAAAGTATAATTAAAGCAAATATCATTTATTACAGGACATGATCAAACTTTTTTTTTTAAATCACACAATTTAAGTGTATTGAATTAATTGCTTTCTTAGTGCCGACCAAAATGTGTCTGTGTCTCAAAGTGCTTTAATCAGTATTGAAAGCTGGCATCAAATGCCTTGTCAGTTTTATTATTTACTAACTCTGTGTGTAGATCCTGAATTACATCAGAAATGTATCAGTTTTAGACAGTTTTATTTAAGACAACATTTAATATTATACTGGCACCAGCATCGGATCATCTTAAATAATGCCCAGCGCTATACATACTATACAAAGGTTGATATTAAGATGATTGATATAAAAAAAACACATTGGCGGCGTGGCAATGCTGCTGACCCCGCAGCGTTAATGTTTGTTTTTATATAATTTTTTTTTTCGACACCTGTGTATGATGCAACATGAAAAAAAACACCATTGACTTTAAACCTATATTGCCACAAACTTTATTGACACCAGAGACTCTGAGTTACTGTCTGTATCTCTCTCTCTGTTATACCTCCCATGGACAAATTACCGCCTATGTTCCAGGGCCGAATGATAAGGCACCTGCTGAAACCATGACTGACAGCGTCAATGCTACACTTTCCCAATCAGCAAATCACCCCGTGCTCGTTGGGAGGACTTTAACACATGCGACCTGTCATCTCACCGTCCTCGGACACATACGAGGCAGACAGCCTGCGACGTGAGATTGAGTTTTAAAGCAGGACACGAAATGGCAGCCGTCTGGTCATGAACTTTGTCATTTTTACAGCCAAACAGTTCAGAGAAATATTTTTCTGAAAATATTTGCAGTGAGAAATAGTAACAGAATCTTGATTTACATCTGATCAGCACTGCCTAATATCACAGTTTGATCGGAGTTTCGTGAGCAGTGTCAAATGTCTCCTTTTTTCCCCAATTTTGTAGAGTAAATGATGCACGTCTTTGTTTTGGTCGGAGATGCTGCTGCTTTCTAAGTTTTAATTCTTTTTGCAGATTAAAAAAAAACAAAACTGATTCCCATTGGAAACTACTACAACAACATTTAATTCAAACTGACCAGAACTAAAATTACTATTCACACCTTATCATGGGATTAATTTTTATCAATTCATCTTTTATCAAGTTGTGAGCCTCATATGGCAGCAGCCTGTCATTATTGCCACTGTCTATATTTTCTTTATTTATTATTCTATATTTATTTCTGGATTGTAATTTCTTCTCATATTAGCTCTGCAGTCAAAACTCAGACTGACAGTATAAACTGTATCTATGATGTGGTTTTTAAATAAGAGCACATGCCTTTGTTGGCTAAATGCAGGTGTCAGTCCTCTTCTATGTATCTGTTTGCATATTTTGAACCAACTACAGAACAACAAAAAACAAGATCTGCTGAAGATCTGGCAGACAGCAGGAAATCCAAGCATAAAAGAAATCAATCATGGACAAAGTGCAGTCTGGGCCTATCGTGTTAAGTAATTTTTCAATGTTTCACGAACACCACGGAGGGTAAAAGGGAAAGAATGCAGACAAATCCATGCAAATTCTAGGCTAAGATTACTCAGAGTGGAACCTCATTTATACGACTTTACAAGCCCTGGTTCACAACTGGGCAGTGAAGACATCTGAACCAACTTTAAAACTATGCTAAAAAGTCAAATATTCTCTAGTTTAAACCAAAAATAGAGGTGTATTTTTTTTTCCCCCTGGAAAGCATTCAGTACCCAGGGAAACCCCGCTGTTCACGGCCATCAGAATAGCTTCTTCCGCTGCTGTTCTAACTAAGATATAGAACTGCTGGATTCCTCTGCGCGGGTGACTCGCTTCTCGTGAAACTGCTGAAAAATCCATCCTGCCAGGTTCTGCTTTATCTTGAGCTCCCTGCAAAGCTTCATTAAATCTGCTGTAAAAAAAAAAAAAAAAAAACCTCCACCTCGATTCGAGAGAGCTGAGAAGCTACTGGAGCTAGGCATTACATGTACATTAACTCTCTCACATTAACATTAACATTTTCAATACTGCACAAGCACGTTGCTGTTAGAGCAGTTTGCAGTCCAGGGAGAACCAGTGGAGACCTCTGAAACTAAGGTATTGTCAACGTGACAAACAACAGGTGAGTTAGGGTTTAAAGGCCACAGCATCCTGGCAAATACATTTATGTGCCTTTTAAAATGACGAGTGTCAGCAGGGGGTAGGTAGGGGGTGTTTAATGTGGGTGGAAACTAGCATCAAGTGAGCTTTTCGTTCATGGAGAGGGATTAGACGCCTCAGTAGAAATGGAGGTTGGATTTAATCCAGCCCTCGCTCCCTGCTGCTTTTCTCTCATTCACCTCTATTATTTTTCTCTTACCTTATCCCCCCTCTCCATCCTCCACTACTCCTTTTATTCCTCCTGCTCCCTCTTGGGTATACGCAGCAGTGACAAGCACATCCATCCAGAGTTATTGTTGGACAAAAAAAATGTCTCAAAGGCAGAAAAAACAAAAAAAACAACCTCCGTTTGAGTTACACCTGTTGATTTTTACAGTTTCTTATGTAGAATAGAAAAGAAATTGCTTCATTTTGAACGGTTAGGCAAAAACAGAACAAAACAAGTAATAATAATAAAAAAAATACATAAACCTTTATTTATAAATGTTTATTTAACATACATGTCAACTAACATGTTTTGGAGAAAACATTGCCGCTGCACTTCTTCTGGCGACTAGCTCTTAGGTGAATTTTGGGAAAGGTCAGGTCTTGACTGAACCTTGAAGATTCAAAGCAGACATGCAAACTCCAAACTAACCCGGTCTCTGTGACTTTTTTACGTCACCGCAACATCAAGGGCTTCTTTGAAATGCACATAAAGGGCCTCTCGAGCAAGAAACAATGACAGCTGGTCTCAGCTTGCTGTACTTTATTTCTCTTTAAAAGCCTGGATCATTTAACACCTCACCTCGAAAAAACACGCTATAGTGACTGACAACAGCCTTCCTTGGGTGGAGGAACTGACCCAGATGCTAGGCTGACCTAAAACTTGTGTTTCCCGAACTTGGTGGGAAAATTCTGGCAGGAGAAGTGTGTCACAAACTATTCACTCACTGTAACAGCTATCAAACTACCTTTAAGCAAGGCACTCGAGCTGCACATGTTAGCTCTAACAACCAGGTCACACCTCAGGTTGTATTAGGCAGGTCAAGTGTGGAACCATACAAGTGTGAGGAAGGCAAATTAAACACGCTCTCAGTCAAATAATCCCGCATTAATACGTGTTTATGTAAAGGCAATTAGACACTAGTACTTTGAGATGAGGTCACAGCCGTGATAACAGGTGAAGGATGAGCCTGAAGCCCCCTCCTAGAAATACAAATGTCATGCTTTGAATAATAGGCAGGGATCGCAAGTCTGTTCTGTGATAAATCAAAGCAATTCATGTCAACAGTTCGTCTGTAGGATATTTTCTTCGGAAACACTGCATTGCAGGAGGAGGAAAACCCCCCGTGTCGTTTGCATCTTATTTTTGGAAACCAATTGCCTCTGAGAAGGCTTGCTGTCTTTGTCATCATTATATGATGAGTCACAGCTCCTGACGCTGCTCCAGTCAGGTGAACATATGAAAGAGAACAGAGACGTACAGTTTGGTAGGAGATAGGTTGTTTTGTGTTTTTCCAATCTTGTGTCTGTGCCTCATCGGCCGAGACAATTTCAGCCAGAGCCACAAAGTTTATCATTATCATTATAATCATGAATGAAGTATCACATCGTGCCACTGAGCTGATCCAAAAACTATTCTTTGAACTGGAGCTGCAGCGATAAATCGATCGAAACAAAAGTTTCTGCCAAATATTATGACGGCCGATTCATCTTTTCAATTCTCAATTTTCTTTTCATTTTTCAAGCAAAAAATTTGCTGGTTCCAGCTTCTCAAATGTCAGGATTTTTCAACATTTTCAACATTTTATAGATCCTTTTTTTTTTCTTTTTTAAAAAATGTAATTGGCAGATTAATTGATAATAAAAAAAAAAAAAATCCCTAGTGGCAGCCCTAAATTAAACTAAACCTTAAATTAAACCTAAATTGCTGCCATTCTTACTGGTAAGGGCAAGTGAAGTGTATAGCTTCTTGTTATTAGATGCTCTTTGGGACTTGTTTAAAGTTCTATGTGTGCTGTTTTGTACCAATAGATTCTTTTCTAATGAAAACTATTTTTATACAGCAACTAGTTGTTGTCACATATCATTTTAAACAAACTTAATTTAGTTAAGAGTCACACAACTCACTGTGAGTTCTCCCAGAAGTAACCAGAATATCAACAACACCAACAGGATCCTAACATGATGTCAGAAATAAATAAAATAAGAGTTCTTCACCCTGTCAGACTCGCCCCGGTCTAAACCCAGAGGGAAGAGACGGGGATGAAGGGACACTGCAGTGTCAGAGTTTGGCTCTGGATTTCCTGACACCATCTTGTCAAAGATGTCAGCGTTGTGCTTCAGCTTGACATCAATGACTTCTCACATTAACAATGTTCTGGAGGTCCCTGCTGTTGGCAAACCCATACTATTAAAGCTGAAAATTACCATAAATTGGGATGTTAGATAAACACGTACTGAAGTTGCTGTCATTTACAAGAGTAAAGTGTTTATTATTGTTATTATTATTATTCTTATTATTTTGGTGATGGCCTAGTGGTTGGTGGTGTGTGAGGAGAACATGGCAGCGACACAGCCTATAGAGGCTAGAGGCTGTTTTCAACTGGTGCCTGTAAATGCTGAAACGTACACAATGCACTTATAGTTGATAATGGTAATTATGTTTACATAGAAAAACAACAACACATGTCTTCATGTCATGTTTACTTTCTCTGTGTTGTCGCAGATCTCATTGTCAAACTGGCAAAGGACAAGTTCGGAGCCATTCAGACGGAATACCAAAAGGTAACTGCGTGCGTGTGTGTTTGTGTGTGTGTGTTTGTGTGTGTGTGTGTGTGTGTGTGTTATGATTATGATTGCTTTTCTGTGCCTAATTCTTTTTTCTGATTGGATGCAGCAATTTATGATAGAAATTAAAGAAGGAGTGTGCCTCTGATGCTCTGTAGTCCCTCCAGCAAGGCGTAAATAGCTCCGACAAGCCAAGGCAAGGCCATATCCTTACTGACACCCCAGAAAAAAATGGTGATTGCTTCTGGCACAACCTGTGAATTTAGAGAGAGATTCATCATTGAGTTTTTTAATGCAGACAGACTTTGATAACCAAAGACATTTTCTCAGCTCTTTGACAGTCTGTGAGAAAGAAATACAGAGTGAGAGTTCCCTCTGTTCCTTTCTCTTTATTATTTTACTATTTTATTATTTATTTGCCTGCGTGCAGTGTTACAATATGCAACTATGTGGATATGCATGCCAGTTTTGAATTCTTTGATTTCTCTTCTCTTGTTCTATTTCATCCACATGTTTTTTGTTTTGTGGCTTTTTGCTCTTTCTTTGACGCTGTGTTGCCTTTGTCTTCTGCATGCCCTCTTCATCTGATCTGCTCTGGCCTCCCTCAGCCAGAGAACATAGTGCTGACCCTTCAGGTAAATTCTGCACACTGGACTTGCAGTGCAACCCATCCCCTGTCTCATCGTGCTTCACTCTCCTGAGTCACCAGGGTTGCACAATTCTAGCTAAAATTACACCGTTAGATAAGTTGTGCAGCCCTACGACTCTCACCCAGCCATCCTATCCACCAAGTTAGCTTGGCCACGACTATAGCTCCTTTCTCATTTGAGACATGTTCTGATTTAGATCTTTTCAGCTTCACGGAGGAGCAACAATGCTGACTGGATAACCAAGAATTAGTTTTAGTCTGAAATGAAATTCATATGTTTTACAGACCATTTGGAATAAGTGTCATGACCCAGACTCCCCTACATTATTTTGAAATACCCTGCGGTTTTCCTACTTGACTGCTGATGACTTGCGGTCGTGTTCGGAGAGAAGCACAAACCAGCTCATCCTCGTCAAAAGCCATAAAAAAAACCCAGTGGAAAATATACCAATATGGGTTTGGCAAGCTATACTTGAAAGTCTAAACCGTTACTACTCAATTTTTCAGTTAAAATGATTCTGTTTTAAGTTGCACAGTACAACTCTACTCCTACAGTGGAAGAGCCTTACGATAAAGCAGTGATTTTTAATTAATGTGAACCAACGTTTAAACATAAATGTTCAGACAAAATTGCTTTAAAAGTGCTGGCTAGCCATCCAATTTTCTTCTCAGCGGTATTTACTCTGATATCCACCCAGACCACACATGAACACACACACACACTTGATCTTTTGCATGCTGATGTTGGCAGAAGTCTTTTTACTACTATAAATCTCCACACACTGACCTGGACCATTGACACAGAGCGTGCAGCGCTGCGGAGTCAAACAGCTTCATCGAAATCTCTCCTCCAGAGAGCTTCAAAAACCTCACTCAAGAAATAACCAAAACAAACCCCTCCATGTGGATCCCATTGCCCCCTTAAACCAATAAGAGTGAGATAATCATTATCAGAAATATGTGATTTACAATTAAAAACACGCTTAACGAACCATTGTTTACAAATTGCACAATTTTCTATTTTTTGCATGAAATGGTCAATCACACTGATCAGTGTCACTTTCATTCTGTAGTTTAACTTCTTAAATAAAACAGATTCATGACTATGGTTATTAGAGATGCTATTCCAAGTCGAAAACCTGACACCAAACTTTATGTAGAGGACAAAAAGGGAACTCTTTTCAAGTATGATGTTAACCAATGTTAATATATCCCAAAACTGCAGTGCCATCTAATGTCATTCATACTGGAGCGGCTTGATCGTCCATAAAATAAACCACCAAATGTCTTTCTGTTTTCAATTCAGTTGCCTAGCCGCCATGTCCTTGGAATGACCTTCACCACCTCCTGTGTGTCACCACCCATACAGGAGTCAGACCATTTCAACCAATACAGCAGATAATTGTCCTGACTGTTTTCTTGTTTAAAGTTAGCTAATCAGTGAAATGCCCTTGTGTAATCGTGGTTTAAACAAAAGCCCCCGTACAGTGGATTTAAATAGCTCAGTTGTGATCAAAGGCTTGCTGATGTTTGTGAGAATTGCAGTCTTCCCTTTTGCTACTTTGAAAAACATAAAGAGATCATGAGAATAACATGTTTCTCTCGTGCTCCCAGAGTGGTGTTCATACACTCCCAATCCAATTAAGAGTTAAGGGAATAGTTGGGCCAACAATGAAAATTCAGTAATTATCTACTCACTGCATGTTTCTTCAGCCAATAAACATTTCTGGAGCTTCACAGTGAAACAGCTTACTCTTAAACTGAAGTAGATGGGGACTTGTTTTTAAAAAAAAAAATAAAGACAGACATTATTTGTACTTTTTAAAAAAGTGGTTCTCGCTAACATTTGTAGCGTAGAGGCTAAAAGATTTCAGCTTATAAAAGAACGTGAATCACGTCTTTTCAAATCAATTTGGGATCTCGGAGCTTCTGTAGACTTGGATTATGCCAGAAAAGCTGAAGCCATTTTAATTTAAATGAAGCCCCCAGTTACTTCAGTTGTTTAGAAGAATGCTGAAGAAATGTTCTGTTGACTCAGAAACTTCACCTGACTTTCCATCAGCATGAGGGTGAGTAAATAATGACTGAATTGTCATTTTTGGGTGAATTATTCCTTTGAGCAACAGAGCCACAATAATGAATCAAAATTCCAAGCACAAAAAACACAAAGAACCATGACGACATTAATTAATTTACAATCGCTTCTATAACTCAGGCATTTGGCCAACAGTCGATTAGCAGTTTAGGGTAACACGACATCATCTTGCTCGCGGACACTCCGGCGGGCCTTGTGGGTGCTGTTTTGATTCAATCTGATTACATGATGCAGAATTGCCTGTCTTCACCATGCTGCCACATCATCATCCAGTTTGCTCTTATTGGAAAGGCACCTTCTTCTTCTGGGCACTTGCCAAGACAAAGCTATAGTCCAAAAATAGTCAGAGCTTCAGGCCCTTGAAGAGTGGTGGTGGAAAAAAAACAAAACAAGAAAAAAACCCATTTTTGACCTTTTTTTTTTTTTTTTTTTGGTGAAGATTCACCCAATAACAAGCAGAGCCCAGAAGCAGAATGACAACGCAAGCGTTCAGATTTGCACAATGTCCTCAACAACTGGGTTGACATTGGTGCTTCAAAACTCTGGTTCCCTTTTCCTCTCATGTTCCATGGACCTGAATGGCTCCATATCTTTATTCCTGAAGGTCACAAATGTCATTATTGGTAGTCTTTTTTTTTCCCCCCTACATCTTGTAAACTATGTTTTGACACAGCCGGGAACACAAGCTTTTAGAGCTTGGATTATGCACACCACCTGACTCCTCCACGTTAGCGTACAGATTTCCGAATGTACCAAAGAAGAATACTCCTCTCGGATGAGTTCAGAGCGAGTTCTTTCTTCCCTGCATGCTAATAAGCAAAAGCCGCAGGTCCCTGGAGAAGGCAGGGTCATTGACTTATGAGAGCGATTAAGATTAGTGCGAATCGGCTGGGAGAGCAGTTCGTCCATTCAGGAGCAGTGATAGCAGCCCTGCTTTGATCCTTTCATAAGGAGAAGCTATTGAACATCATTGTGACAAGTTACATACGGTGCGGGAATTACCAATCCCCTATTCAATTTTGCCAATTTCCAAAGTCTGTGCTGAGTGTGGGTTAGATAGGGGCAGATTTAGTGTGGTGGATGACAAGAGGAGGTTGAAGCTCAACTGAGAACCTGCCAACAGCAGCAATTTGAGAATTTGTATGATAGCGTGTTGAGTAACATTGAATATTTCTAATACTTAATCAAAGTTGAGAAATATGGAGAGTTTGTGACGAGGGATGTTGACATAGCTCAATCCAAATGCATACAGTAAAATAAAGCTGTCAAAATTCAGCAATACTAAATCCTACAGATATTTATGATATATACAGTAGGCAGTCAGCATTCCTCCGCTCACTCCTGTGTTAACAAGCTCAGTCCATGACATTTTAATCTCACTGGTCCTTAACAATGTGACGTCACTACACTCCTATTAACTGTTTAACCCTAACACACTACTCACTGCAGATACTGTGTATGTGTACCAGAATTTTACAAGTGCATGGAACACTGACATTCAAAAAAAAATTAAGAATTTAATATTACATTATGTTTTATATAAGAATAAGATATTCTCAAATGTTAAGCCGCAGGTGCAGGAGTCGCACTACTTTCTACATTAGTTGCATTTGATGGCCTGGTGGTGCACGGCGCCCTGCTCCATAGGCGCGCCAGGCTGTGTTGCTGCTGCCCTGCTTTTACAAGATATTTTGAAGCAGCTGCACCGGTAGCAACGCATCTCTGTGTGATCAAGGCCTTAAGCTTGTCAACCATCCTTTTTCTAGTTCACCCAGTCAAATTTTTTCAAAGGTCCAAAGGTAATATTCAGTTTATTGGCACCACCAAGACTGATGCAGGCGAATACGTTGCGCGATAAATTCTGTTGTGAAGTTTGCACCCAAATGCCAAACACGGAGGTGTTAAAAGAGTTGGATTTATTTCAGGGGTTGCAGGGTTTGGAGATGGGGAGAGGTAATGAGGGGATCTGGTGCGTGGCTGGCTGGTGTGAAGCAGGGGCAAAGAGGCAGGCTGGCAAGCAGGCAGAAATGGAGTAGCTGAAACAACGACTGGATGTAGAATAGAGGTTGATATGTTGCAGGGTTGAGCTGATTGAAGGCAGATGTGCAGGTGAGTGGAGCGTGAGTAGGGGAAGCCACACCCACACCAAAACACACATACAGAGACAGTGGAGGGAGGACTGGGGAATATGCTGGAGCTCAGCTACAGCCATAATAAATTCTCCCTTCATGAAGGTTATAGTGTTCAGTTTGTGCTTAAAATATTTCAGGGATGTGTTAATTCAACTTTTACTAACTTTGGAAGCTGTAGTATATAATGAATTGTTTCTAGGATCGGTCGACTCTTGCTCATATAAGTGGGGTGGACAAATTGTCATAACCCCAATAGAGGTAGAGGTTCAAGGGCATTAGTTTTGTCTGGGTGTACTTCATGAACCGGCTGACTCACTCACTTAATAAAAGGTCCATGTAATTACTCATTTTCAGCCATAAAGCTGGAGTAAAAAGGTTTTCTCCCAATAATACCTCGAACCATCTAACATAAGTCTCTCACTGCCAAGGGATAATTTCACCTGCGTTTCACATTTTCTGAATTTGCTCAACTGATAATAAGCCAGACCTGGTTGAGTGATGCACCTTAATTTTTGTGAAACTGACAAAACAACATTATGAACAAAATTATTTTTTTTAAAAAAGGGTGAACTGCACTGAAACAGGTGTAATTATCTCACCCGAGGGGCTCATTTGTGTCCTTGTTTCAAGAAAAATCTGGATTTTATGACTCAACACACATCTAAAGCACTTGTTAAGATGGAGTTTTTCTGTAGTGCACTAGTCCATTCCCATTGAAGTAGGTTTTTCATCAGAAATGCTGTCTTTCTCCTTCAGTAGAGTGAGAAAAACTGCACCACACAGGGCTACATGGATGGCTCTGACTCCTTTGAGTGTTTTCCCATCATCCTTTGTGTTATGCTATCCTTTCAGTGCATATTGGACATTTTGTTGTGTGTTGTAAATGTATACGTGAAAACAACAACCTGTAAAAGATGCGAACTGTCTCCACCAGCTCGCAGTCTAGTAAGTGAGAAAAGTATTGTAGTCACACCCATTTAAAGAGAGATTGGGAGAGCTTGTGTAATAGTGATGTTAAGGGATCAATTATTGATTTGGCTTGCAGTATTTAAGAATTACAGGGAAAGGATTCTCCAGCAGTGAGTAGTGTTACAAAATGCATTTATTGTTTATTCTGTTTTGGACAAGGAGTAGAGAGAGAATTCCCAGCGGTGAGATCCTACCAGATATTTTTAGATTTGTTGCTCATTTTATCCTCTGATTCCTTGTGTGTTTGTCCTCCCTTCTTCTCCTGTACGCTGCTATTAATCTATCCTTTATTCTCTCCCTCGCTCCCCAACTCATCTGCTCTCCTCTTCTGATCCAATCCTATTTTCTCTCGACAACCCCCATCCCATTTTTTCTCCTCCTGTTGTTTCATCTGTTTTCACCTTTGATCCCGCTTTTCCCACTGCATCCTCCATTTTGTTTCCCCAAATAATTTGCACCTCGTTCTTCATCTCATCCTTCGTTTCATTCCTCCGCCGCTGACCCCAGGCCATCTACTACGAGGTAGGCTTCCTAGTGTGTGCGACGGTGGGCCTGCTGTTCGCTGTTCTGATGCCGATAGTCGGCCTCTTGTTCTGCATGTGCCGCTGCTGTGACAACTGCGGCGGCGAGATGCACCAACGCCAGAGGAAGAACGCAGACTGCCAGCGTGGCCTGCTGGGAACACTGCTCTTCTCCACCTCACTGGTCATCACGTGAGTATGACACATGCATACACACCCATGACACAGATAGGGAGGAATATGCGGATATCAGCTTGCAAGCAGACATGCATTTTCTGGTGCAAGCTTGCATTGGTAATGTTTACGCATGCCTGCGCGCATACGCTGGAACTGTAAGCAACACCTCTGTCTATTACAGCGTTGTACTCGTGCACATGTGCACACATTCAGGCAAAAGCACACTGTACACACACACACACACACACACACACACCTCTGGTTATCTTCACACGAACACACACACGGTCAGATCAGCCTTCCCCATCCCCCATGCTGTTTGCTATATATAGTAAAGTACTGTAGATACTATGTGGCAGCACCCTTCATACTTGTGTTCAGTCTAAGCACTGGTCATTATAATCTGCAGGGGATTCACACTAAAAGCTTTACTGTGGTGCGAATTCTTCTTCATTATGTCAAGGCACATCGGAAATACTCACAAATTAACGATAAACATGACTCTGAAATACACATTCTCTTATACCAATTGTTCTATATTAGGCTACAAGGTGTCATATGTCTTCAAATGGTCGGCATCTTCACTCGAGGATGCACTCTGACGTGCAACAATTTAACCTTCACCTTATTATTCTCATTGGCTCCTTGTATAACAATTATAAGACCTTCAGGGTAAGCCTTCAGGGTTTATTATGTTACTGCTCCGGTTGCCATGTCCCCTGTTTACATGCACATTTTAGGCATTAGCTGAGTCTTTTATCCAGCGGGAAATACAGTGAGTAGCGATAGAATTCATTCCTAGATTACCAGCGTTAGTAGTGTAGTGTGTTATAATCAACTGTTGTAATCTAGGGATTAAATAGAAAAAGCGTGCAGCTACTTTTGAACGTGGAATTACAGATGATGGGGGATGGGAAGAAAAATTAGGTAGAAGGAGGTTGATCTCCTTGCGGTCCGATCATTTTCAATCATTCCAATCAAAACAAAATCGTCATCGGCTGCTCTCAAGCCGCTCCATGCTTGCTTGACAGTGTGTGGCTCAGCACCATGTATTTGGAGTTTTACAACTGAATCTTTATGCAGACAACTTAAAATGGTCCCCAAATCTTGTTGAATTTTTCTCCAGAGCCGGTTCTACCACAGCAAACTCCTTTTGCAAGGACAAGCAGCAGAGGAGCAGCCACAAAGAAAATCCATTTTTCTTCGTCTTTTTTGTATAAATTCTCTTTTTTTGTTACCATCCCTCCACTCCTCAACAGTGAAATCTTTTACGTCTGTCCTCCTTTTTACTGGCATGTTTAATGTAGATTGCTTTTCTGGTATGGTATTTTCTCAGTATTAGAGAGCCACTTTTCAGGCAAGTGAGGAGATTCCAGCTCAAATTGCACGTGATGATGGAAAAATAGGAAAGAGTGGGCTGAAAATGGTGGGAGTAAAGCTTTAAAGTTTACTGTGTGCTTCTCGAGCCTATTACATTCTGGCTGTCCCGCACATCACTCAGAAAATGGACCACAGGAAATTCAATCCCCTCTCTACTCTGTTTTACAGTCTCGGCGGCAGGAGAAGCTGTAGCCGCTGGGGATGGAGCCACAGTACAATAGGCTTGGGAGTGCTGTGTTTGCCTCTTGTGCTAGACTGAAAAGATCCAGGAGTGTACTTAGTTTGATGTTCTTTGACTTTCTGTCGTCTGTGGAACGAAGCCAGGTTATTAGAAATTCCACAGCAATATCCTAGGAGCCCAGACACAGGAATCTGAGAGCATCCTCAGAGCTTTTATTAAATCTCCCCCAGCTACCAGGCAGAGACGCTGCAGAGGCTCTAATGAAGCAATTACAGGCAGGAGAGGGATGACTACCGAGCCCAGGCCCAGAGTGTTTTTTACTGCCACTAGAAAGCTGACAGCGAGGCACAGAGGAGTGGCAGGGGTGATGTTTATTTTCAAGGAAGAGCTGAAATCCGATTAAGAGGTGTAAAAGACACCCAGGTAAAGGCGAAGACAATAAAATGATCAAGGATGAGATAGGGGAGTGGATACGCCAAAAACAAAATGCTGTTTATCAAGCCAGCTGACACTAAACAACATACGATGCTGCATGGTAATCCGTGAGATAGGGCTGCTTGATTCAAATCACGATCATTTGGTCAGTATTGACATCGTGATTATTGACCATGATTACGAAGTGACTTTGGGAACATAATGCATTTACTGAACTTTCAAAAATGTCTTCAGATTTATCAGTAGAACGCATACCTCCGCCAAGGCCCAACAGCCCTCGTATTTAAGCCTTAGCACCAACTGCAGCAACTCGTGACACTCTGTATAGCTTACCGAATCCCTATAAACTTGGCTACACATTGGTGGTAGTTGCAGGTTTCTAGTGCTATTTGACTGCCCCCTATGAAAACACGTTTAAATCCGCTGGATCCGGATTTTTATTTGGATCACAGTCATAGATGCCAGCCCTCTCAATATGCCTGATTTTTTTTTTTTTTTTTTTTTTTTTTATGTATTATTCCCTGGAAAATTAATGAAAATGTTGCAACCCACAGGTTGAGTTTGTGTGTTTTCCCCGTGTCTGCATACCACTGTAAAGTAAAGCAGTGTATTTGATTTATAACACAAGACAAAATGACAGCATTATTGCAGAACTGAATAGACCTGAAGACCTACTGTACATAGGCCCAAGCCCTTCTTTAGACAACAGCCCGAAACGTTACACATGGAGGTAATAAATGTTTATGGGAGCATTATCTGGCGCATGCGCTGACTCAATTCTTATTTATTTGGACTTATGCTTCTGTCCAGCACATTAATGTTTAACACTCTTGGATGTGAACACTTTTTTAAACTTTTTGGCAAAGAATCCGATTTGATTGCAACAAAACAAACCCAAAAAAGATTCCGCTCTTGTCTCTCCCATTACTTTGTAGGGTCTAATCCCAGAGAAGCTGCCAGAACGCTGTGGTTGTAAATATGAATGAGTGATGTTCACAGTGTAGCTCTGTAGGGCTTTGGTTTGGTTTGATTCGCACGGGTGCCAGTCATTCTGAAAATGCACACACTCCTGCTCAAATGTCCTGGCTACAAATGTGCTGTCTAAGTAACACAGGTGGACTTGTTGTTGATCAAAACCACAAAGCGCCGCAGATGTGAAGCTCAGTGTAGAGTTCATTCTGTATCACTGTTTGTCTTTGAATGTTTGTGTACTGGAGGCAGAAAACAGGCTCGGTTTTGTCGAGATAAATCTGATGAGAAGATTCTGTAGATTCAATCATGACATTTACATAAACAGCGATAATTTCATCAGAATCGGATTAAGGCAACACTCTGATTAGTGCGGCTGTCCTATTAACACTTTCACCAGGTTAAATTAGGTAAATGAATCTTGAAATCTAAATAAGCATGAACGGATTAACAGGTCTGCATTAATTAGTCAATCCTCAAATTACCGTGCGATGTAAGTGCATTAGACAGATTTCTTGGCACATCTCAGATCTTTGAGAGAAACAAAAGTGTTTGTATATGCAGTCAGAAACATGTTAGCAGCTGGGGGGGAATCAAAGTGAAGTGTGTTAGCATTGCAGATTGGATTCCACTAGAGTTTAGAGTGAGATTAATTGGAATTGTTATAATGGTATTCGTGGTGATGCAGCACTAACGATTGAACATCAGCAGCTGTGTTGTGGTTATGTTTTGTCTGATGATGCCGGCATTACCGAACCTAAATAACCCAAGGTGCCCAAAATATGTTAATGCTTTGTTTTCTATTTGGTGCATATTCATGAACATTGTCTCAACATCCAGATGAATACCCTTGGATTGTGAGCTTTCCCCCTTTTGTCTTCCTTTCAGTAGTTTAAAGGTTAACAGTGTCCTCTTATTCTACACTGTCTGACAGTATGTCTTTTATGCCTGCACTGTTCCATCAAATGGAAATATTCTGCATGTCTCGTGCATCATTTACACACGTTGACGTATTTGATATCTGTGTACACTTGGGAATCTTGGGACAAAAATCTTATCAAACGGGGGTCTGTGGTGTAATTAGTGTCCCTGGGAACCGGCTCAATGGAAATAGTCATGCAGGAACAGATGCACCAGAAAACCTTTCTGGAATGATTAGAGAAAGAAACGTGTGCACAACCTGGGCAGACTATTCCTTTAACTTCTGTAAGAGCAAAAAGAAATCGGATCTCAATATTTGTTCACTGTTAATCCTCATGTGAATGTAATCACCAGTGCTGTGGTGGCTTTGCTGCACTACAGCTTCTCAACACTTCCCAGTGGATACACCTGTCTGAACACCAGCCCATGCATGCTTGTTATTAAGGTACCGTTTTGCTCATGCATAAATGCACACACTGCGCGGTAAAACGGCGTGTAGCATTACGCCCGCCAGCCTGCAAGGCCACGCCGAACATTATTAAAAGAACAGCGGGAGCTATTTCCAATCTCTACTAATCAGCTCTGATTCCACATTTCAACCCCTGCATGGATTTATAATGACAGATTGAAGATCCTTCCTTCTGTACCGGCCAAGTGGAAGACCCTTGCCTCATGCTGTTTCCCAGCATGCATTTCAGCAGTCTATTTCAGTCACTGGGTGTCCAACGCTATTAACACAAAAGGTCCCAACATTATGGGCTTAGTAATTCATGCTAATCATATTAGGTCTAATTAATGATAATGTAGGCGATAATGCCTGGCTCGACTGTGGCACGTCTCTCGCTGTCTCGTGTCGTTCTTCACTACTTCACTATAACTCTAAAAGATTTATGTTGAATATGATATTAGTGAATTTTAATAGATATTTCCAAAAGCGTTTCCAAAATGTCCTCGTAGCTCCTGGAATATGGGGATGCTAGAGGTAATGATGTCACCGGACATGCTGCTGAGTGCTGCACAAATAAATTCATATTTTGCAAATTCAAAACACAAGTTTTACAACTAGCAAAAGAGAAGCAACATGTTTCAATACTCTCTAAGGGTCTGTGTAGAATATTCTGAATTAAACTTGCAACGAAAACATTTTTTGCACATCTGTCCACAGACAATCAGAATATGCTCTGAACTCTTAGTGATTTTGATCAGGCTTAAGAATTCTGACTTGAAATAGGACCAGGGTCCAGGAGCCTTGTTTATAAAACAGACTTAAGATCAGATTTGATCATAAGTACGATTGCAGAACACCACGTAAGTACTGCAGAAACACTCCAGTATATTCTTTGTTTCAGGTAATTGTACACTAATTACAACATTATTATAATCCTACACACTGGACCTTTAAACTACATATTAATAAATACACGTGTCAGTAAACTAAACAGCAGCTTCACCTTTTGAGAGGTGATTTTTATCACAACATGTCAATACATAACCTCAACCACAAAATCTGTGTGTTGAGTGTAGACTTTTGCCCTCACAACATGATTTCAGTCAGCGTGTTTGCGTGTTGTTTTGTTTTTTAAAGAAGAAGAAAACCCTCTCAGTCAATGCAAGGCTCACAGTAGTTCCTTTCTTATTCATGCGATAAGATATTAGCCCTCAATTGTGCTGAATTATTGATGAATGAGTAGAAACAACATTTTCATCACTAGTTATTGTAGCACAGAGTGCTGAAGGGACATCAGCAAGAGCCGAGCAGCTACAAGCTGCACTTGTACCACAGACAAATAAAGCTATGTCAAGTATATTTGCACACAGTCCTTCACATACATGTGCGATATTTGTCACGAGATACTACAGACTTCTTTGGATGACAATTAGGTCTGGCAGTGCTTTTTACTCTCTTTTCATTTAAGTTAAAGACTAGAAAGACCAAATGGAATCACCTCCAGCTTTCACTTCCCTATAAATTGTGGCACAGAAATAAATTAGCATTTTACTTTATCTGATCTGTAACCCATATGTTGTAGTTGAAATAGCCCGTAATAGCTCAAATTATCTCTGATTGACATTTAATACTTCACTGAACTATGTTTTTGATTGTAGCTAATTGTGGTGAATCGCCTAACAGTGCTGACAGACATATGAAGACAATCTCTGTTTCAGACACACAAAGCGATTAGTCATATAGAGACACACGCACAATCAAACACATCCTATGGGGTTTTTTTAGGGTCCTTATACTGTCGTCTGCACACTACCAATCACACACATGAACTGGTCTAACAGGGATTCGACAGGGTGAAACTAAGTGATGTTCACAGCTTGGTCAGGCTTTCTTTCGATTTTAAAGACATTTGTGTTACAATAGTGATGATATGGCACATTGTTGCACGGGAGAGAGAAAAGACGTGAGAAGGCAAAGCTGCAGGGCTCGTTTACAGCTAAGAGGTGGTCTCTCTCTATCACAGGGAGGATTGGCAAGGGGGATTTATAATCCAGAAATAGCAGCATTCCTAATGCAGATAGAGCTGTCTTTCATTTCATCGTGTCACGTATTAATTTTGTGATCAACAGGCTGCGGAATAATAAACACCAAGCCAACAGCCAAATGAAATGAAAAAAAGAAGAAAATTTCGCTTTAGCTTGTGAGGTTTTCTACTCTACCTGACACACAACAACGTTCTTCATCCAAAACACTGAGTGCAGAGTCGAGACTCCTTTGATTTTAAATGTTAGTTTCAATATCACACCACTTTTCTGACTTATTAGTGTGTAAGGAGCTGATTCTTTCAAATGATGCTATTAATGAAAAGGAAAATTCTGCTAATTTAGTGATCGATTATGGAAAATGCAAATGATTTTAAAAGTCACGGTGCTCCGTGTTTAATGACAGAAACATAAATGTACAGCTACAGTGCAAATTAAGATTAAGTAAGTAAATTGAGCTCATTTTAATCCAGTATTTGCATGTTAGCGCCAGGCTATATGGTCTCCTCATGAATGTGGGTGTGCTTTTATCTTAGAGAAATGTACCAGAGGCTACACTCCGTGTGTCAACCAGGACAGAGACTTTACTTCTGTTAGCTAGTGGAAGAGACAAAAGGGGAAAAGGAACACAGGAAAAATGAGAAGGTCGCATGACGTCAATCGTACAGGCTACAATCATACCTATAGTGAATTTGACATTTACAAACAGGAACTGGAAACAGAAGTCACATGAAGATAGCTTGTTTGTTGAGAAAATGCATGCATGTTACTCACTACAGACCACAAGGCGCTATTTTTCACAATTAATCGATTAGTCTATAAAATGTTTAATAGAAAATGTCTTTTGTTCCAGCTTTTAAGAAGCTGGAATCTGCAAATGTTTGACATTTTTACTTGAAAAACGACTGAAACAATTAACCAATGATCAAAATATTTAGCAAATATTTTTTTGATCGACTAGTCGATTAATCGACTAATCTTGCCGGTTTGCAAGATTCTGGTGGGTTCTGCAAACCACACTGCAGTTCATATGGCAGACAACGAAGACTTGTGACGATTTTGTGTGAAGAGTATTTGAATTTTGCTATCGTTCTAATCTGCCCAAATGAACTGATCTGTATTAGGGATGTCAACCAGTACACATGTTAGTTTGTAGTGTAATTTTCCATACACACACACACACACACACACACACACACACACACACACACACACACACACACACACTCTGATAACAGCTTCTCTAGCTAGCAGTCACTCAATCTAGATGGCGAGGGAGATAGC
>JBBPCS010000204.1:13197292-13215907 GCA_037974645.1 Hollardia meadi
CACACACACACACACACACACACACACACACACACACACACACACACACACACACACACACACACACACACTCTGCTAACAGCTTCTCTAGCTAGCAGTCACTCAATGTAGATGGCGAGGGAGATAGCTGGATACCTCAAACCCGAGTAGGTTTTGCCAATGAGAGCTACTGTGACTAAAAGCAATGAACAGCACTGTTGACAGGACGCCTCGAACTGCAAACAAGGTCAATTATGACTCCTTCTATTATGCATTTTTGAATCATGGAGGTTTTATATCAGTAAAACTTTCCTCGAGCCAAAAAAAAGTGTTCTAAAATGTCATCACAATGTAAAGTCTATGGGCCTTTTCTAACAAATGTTTTAAACTGGACGAGAACTGACAAACTATAGAGCGAAATTACATTTGGAACACACATTCATATCAATCAAATGGCTGCAGAAGTTTAATGGGAGACAACAGACCATTAATTCCACAGTGAACGGTCCAGGAATGATATGAATACCAAATTCTAAGCCAAAACAGCCTGCGGGTCTCAGCGTCTAAACAGCCACAGAAGGTCACAGAAATACAGAAGCATTTTAAAAACTCTAGAAGGGCCAAAAGACTAAAAATGTCCTCTAAAGTATGCAATTTCACATAGTCAGTGAAATGGCAATTTTCCTGCTTCCCTGTCCTTGTCACTGACAGACACATCTAATGAGTGGTAGAGCAGGCACAAGTATTGATATCTAAACAGATGTTTGCATGCACTTAGGGCTAACTGTGGGCTTGTGCACATGTGCCCAGTTCCACAATGATTGAGATTTATCAAGTATACATGCAGCTTTATAAATCTGACAAAAGGAATATCATATTTTTTGTCTTTGTGTGTACACAGAGTTTTAGTTGTAAATCTACACAGGATTTTATGCATTTGGCCCCTGGGTAGTGTTTGCTCCATATTGAGCCAATCACTGTGATTCCGCAAGTCTCTAACTTTACAGAACTCCAGCTTCTCGCGAAACCTTTGCATAATGACGCCAACAAAAGTTTTAAGCTTCAAGTCCGTCTCCTGAGTCCTTGCAGTAAGAGACTGTGAGGTAAATAATTAAATGCAAATCATAGTTGAATCAATTCAAAGCATACGTCTGATTGGTCAGGGTTTAATAGAGTGCAAGAGCTTGTTTTCAAGTTACTGTTCACAGAGTAAATTACTTGCTGTTTGAATTCCTAAAACAGTCATTCTTTTACGCAAGATGACAGCTGACATTTTTTCTGAAATCACACCATTAATATTTGCCTGAAAGGTTAATTAATCTCTCCCAGGATGGCTTGCTGAGCCGAAATAATATGTTACCTTCTGTTTTTGATATCCTCTGTCTCTCTCCCTTACAGAGGGGTTGGTACTGTAGAATTCAGTGATGAGCTTATGAACACATCAGCGGAGGAGATAACTTACAGTTTTATGTGTTTGAGCCTGAAGATTGAAAACTGTATGATAGTGTCCGAATTCCTAAACCTGTCCTCTGCTGTGATGTATACTTTTCTTTACTTTTAGGGACTGAAATGCACAGATAATTTATACAGAAGGCAGACCGTGACACTGTTCCACTTGCATGAAAGGATTATTTGACCAAATATATTTGATCAAATTCGGTGCAGCTAATGTAAAATCTAACAATAGTTCCAGCTGTTAATTATTACATTCTAGAGTTTTTACAATGCTGCTGTATTTCAGTGACTGTTTGTGGCTGTTTGCACAACTCTGAGCCCAACAGGCAGTTTGGCTTAGAATATAGTGTTCATATCATTCCTGGACTGCTTACTGTGGAATTAATGGTCTGTTGTCTCCCATCAAACTACAGCAGACAATCTTTAGATGGAACAGTAAGCAACTTAAACCCTTCCCTTTGTGAGGGAAACATAAATAGAGCAAAAATAACACTCCCTTTACTGGATTGTCATGTAAGCAAAGGCCCTGCAGTCACAAAGTATTCAATTTCTGGTTAAATTCTTTATAGGACACATTACTCCACTGGGAAGCCCAGTTTCAGACTGTGACCTGGGAAGCTCTGAGAAGACAAATAAAACAGTGGATAAAAGAGATAAAACCATGGCTGCTTGAGAGGAAAACAGCTAAAAGGAATAAAAACAAGCCAAGCAGAGGTTTAACTGAATAAAATGGGGGTGCAATTAAATATATATTGAATATAGCAGTTGATGGAACTGTATACTAGTGAATAAAAGACTTTAAACTCAGTACAATATTAATTAATAATAATAATATTAAACAGTGGTAAAAATGCATTAAAATGGGGACCTCTAGCCGCCACGTGATCTCTTTACAGTATAACGTGTGTGATGCATGAGACAACCGATTTACTGTCCCACAAACAAGCTGCCATGTTGTAATACCTATATCTGTTTTCTAGAGCTTTTGAATACGGGTCATCGAGGTCGGGCAGGCACAAAAATGACTAAAAATATCACACAATCTCCATGTTCAAAAATGTGAATCTAATGTTCTGAATAAGGCCTTGCTCAATAATTTGTTGTTTAGTGATGCGCACTGATTGGTCCCCCTTGTACACATGACATGCATTGTTTGATACCCTGAACTGAAGGTCTTAAAATGACACAGCAATTAAAGCACTTCATGCATAGCACCGTTTTGTTAGCGATATTGCTTTTTAAGCATTTTACAAAAACATTCTATCAGTGATTTTTTTTTTTTTGTTTTAAAATTATTTCCATGACTACAATTGTCATTTCTCATTGGGAGATAATAGAGGTTCAGTTTCAGCAGTGTGAAAGCAGGGAGGGGCTGAGAGGCGACTGTCCCGGCCTCGCAACTACAATCACGCTGAATGCGGGCCATTGTTGAAGTTTGTAAAAGCTATGGAGCCACCAGACCATGTAACACTCGCTACCCAGCCCCCAGTATTGGCCTAGATACTGGGGCACTGCACTATTTCGATGCTCGTCTTCATCTGCCGTTGTGGGGTTTCCACCCTGAGGAAGAGTTTTATGTGTCACTTGGCTTTCGCTCAAACGTGGGTTAGAGCCCTTTCACAAAGTTGCTAGAGGTAAATCTTCACCCCACGCTGTGTTTGAATTGACCCCTGTGATCAATAAGAGACACACTATCAACAAGCAGCCATACGGACATACAGCTAGTGGTCACTTTTGGAGTTGCTGATAACAGACGTGATGATGCAGCACAACAGCACTCATTTTCACAAAGTGAAATGGCCAGTGGCCTTTTTAAAGAGCAACGTCAACCTGAAAATTATCATCCAATATATTTTGAACGAGGATGATTGAGTAACACAAATGTCAAGATGCAGCTGGAGTTTCAGTATTATGCCATAATCATACCTCTTCTTTTGTCCTGGTATTCAGTTTAGAAACAAGTGACGTTTGTGAACGAAATTCCTCAGTTTTTGGAAGTTGGTAAGTGTTAATTGGCTTAAAATGCATAAAATATGACATATATTTTATGCATTTTAAGTCTGAACTTTACAACCTCCTTACTTATTCTTCTCTGCACTGCTGTCGTGCAAAATTAATGTGTTTTTTCTTTTGTATGCTGTAAGTGAGTTTTTATGGCATTGCTTTTAAAAAGCTGTTCGGCTGAATGGACTGGAGTATTTCTCTATTACATGATATAAAAGACATCATTAAATTGAAGGTGAATTGAAGGTGACACCATGAGGGGGATTGCATCTGCACTGGCACGACCTCAAATGTTTCCCGTCGCCTCGATTCAAGCGTTGTAAGCGTCGGTGACAAAATGTTTTTTCACATTATTTCAGTCAACAGCACAGCTCAAATATTTTCTGTTATTCAGCTTTGGCATGTCTTGCTTGTCGTCACAAGTTTGTTGTTTGTTTGAAGCATTTTTTTCCTCCTCTTTCTGTGTAAGCTGTTTCTAAAGTCTAACTAAACAAAACAACCAAACTAAACCAAACTGCTGAAGTAAGATGGATAGTCGTGTGCTACACTGCTCGTTGGAAAGCGCTTGAAGTTTTCCTCAAAGCGTCTTTGTTTGGCTGCAGATTCCAGCGACCCTGCTGGACACAGGCGGGGAGAGGGAGTGAGCGAGAGACAAAGGAAAAGAGAGGGAGGTGTGGATATAGGGAGAGAGGGAAAAGTCTGAGCAAGAGAGAGTGAGAAATAGAGGTATACTGAAAACAGACGAGTCAGAGCAGAAAGACAAATGACAGAGTGCAGGGGAAGACAGCACAGGCGTTGGCAATACAGATACAGACAACCAGAGACAGAGAGACATATTTGTGTATGTTAGAGAGAAAGTGTGAAGAGAATCGTGTGTGAGGAATTGTGTGAGAGAGAGCGAGAGAGAGGGCAGAGAAGTGTTTGACAAAAGGCTATTGTTGTGAAAGTGGTCATTTTGAATCCTCTCCTCTTCACTGTGGCCCAGCCTAGTTGTTTGGCCTAGTTTCTCATGAAGTCTCCCACTTCTACGATGACAGCGTTTACTCTGCCGACCTACTCGCTATCTATGGCAAATATCATCGCAGTTCCTCCAGACGTGCCACAGCCCAGTGCCACGCAGATTAAAAGAGTTTCCCAAGGGCAAAACATGATCCTATTTTGCAAAATAAAGTGCCAATGTAATGCTCTTTTGCGGATATCTCTCGGAAATTGAGTGTCTTAGAATTCCAAAAAAAAAATAATGGTCAAAATGGGAAATGCTTTATCAATCAACACTGACAAAAACTAATGGTGGTAAGTGGATTAGCTGTGATTCATTAGCTATCTCAAGCAAGTTTTTAGCCATGTTTTTTTTTTTTTAAACATGTTGGTTTCCAG
This sequence comes from Hollardia meadi, assembly GCA_037974645.1. Classification (NCBI taxonomy): domain Eukaryota; kingdom Metazoa; phylum Chordata; class Actinopteri; order Tetraodontiformes; family Triacanthodidae; genus Hollardia; species Hollardia meadi. Next base: position 13,202,108 of record JBBPCS010000204.1, read on the forward strand.
CCCAATCCTAAATGTTGGCACGGTACACGTCTGCAAACCACACATATGTTGAAACTTCACATTTGATATGTTGAAACGCTTGGTTAGGGTTGGGTTATGACTTTGCTTTGGCTTTAAATACCTGATTTCGTTGCCACAAACACAGCTGGAAACCCTCCCAACGTCTCATTCAAAATATCTGTCATAGTCGCCACAAACACTGAAACTCTAATGACGTCTTGTTCGAAATATCCACTTTTGGTGCCCGCTACAAAATGTCCCACTTATTGTAAGGGTAGTGACCCTTATTGTAGTCGTCTCGAACAGTGGTCTCGTGCCAAGTAGGCAACCCCTCCATCTCCTGATGAGAAGGTCAGCTCATATACATGTAATGTAACAGCTCTACTCTACTCAAATCTACCGTTTCACTACTACACATGTAATAACAATGATACTGTTCGGAATATTGACTCTGATCTGGTTTCACTTTCTTAGTGTACTTCGTGAAAGTGATGTTTAATATTTGCACATGCAGTGCATTAAAACACTGTACAATCCCTAATGTGACAAAACGTCCGCAGCACAATGCAGGTTAGATTAGACTGGATTAACAGGATTATATCCACAAAGGGAGACTTCTACAGCAGCGATCACAGGATTGTGAAGATGAACTGCACTCAAACAGACACACACAGACACATACTCCTTCATGCATTAACAATGAGACAATGAATGGGGCATAATCTCACTTTGCTTGCATCACAGTCAGAAACATACCTACACAGAAACACAGACCCACATACAGAGACCCCTGCCTTTTTATGCAGCACCGTGATTCATCTCCATTGATCTAAACCTTCCCTGTAGCCTCTGACTCAGTCCTTTCGCTGTTCCTCTCTGCGAGTCATCTTACGTCATTCATAAAGCTGCTTATTCCACTGAGGCCTTTCTAAAAATGAGATTCACCTGGTTATACAACTGTACTGGCAGAGTTTTGATATTCACAATCCATTGAACCATCTGTTCTGAAGCTAATCACTCCATGAACCCCAGCCATGCTCACGTGCACGCATCCATGCAGCAGTAAAAGCATACATGCACACACTTGGACGCACAGTACTACTGTGAGGTGCTGAACTAAAAAATTCAGCCAGGATGAGCGTGAGTCATGGAAACGGCTTAATATTATGGGCTGTCTTTCCCTTGATGTTGCTCGAGCTAATTAAGCCTTGCACCAAGCTACTCAGGTCTGTTTGAAGTATGCAAGAGGCTCACTTTAATGGTCTGTTTCATGCAATTCTGTGTTTTCGCATTTAATTTGAATATTTGCAACCCAGGGACCTCACATCATACAGACAGGGGGCGTAATGTAGATACACCTGCATTTCTTGCCACGAGTTGCTTCCCAAATTGCTTGGGAAATAAGACCTCCACCTGAAATTCCTCCCTTATTATCTTAAAAATGCAGAGAATAAATGCGGTCTACTTTGCTGCATTCCATTCCATTAGAAAACTGCTAAATGTTTATGCCGTCAGCAATTTAAATCGAATTGATTTTGACAGGCAAAGAAGATAGCCATTTATGCGTTGATGATCGGTGACTACAAGAACTGTTTTGTGTCGGCTGACAAGGAAATTAAGCTCATTCCACAGGTGCACTCAGAGGAAGTTAAGACAGAAAATGTAAAAGTAGACGTGGTGGTGCACACTGACCCCTACTGTTGATGATACGTTACTGCCCTACACTGTAGAAAGACGTCCCTGCTGACTGATGTGGGAGCAGCAGGGTCACTCAGTGGCACATGAAGACAGAAAGCTCACAGTGTTTGAGTTTGTCTTTTTTTTAAAACTTTTTTTTAGGATTGGAGCACTGTGCGCATATGCTGCCAACCAGAACCTGAGCTCTCAGGTGAAGAACATACGCAGATTGGTCAACAGCAACATGAGGGACCTGCACACCTTTGCTAATGACACGCCAATGGTGAGAGTTATTCCATAGAACGTGTAGATGGAGCATTATCACTCTGCTTTGTGTCCGATAGCTTCAACACAATATTATACCATGTTATGCAAGCATTACATTGTGTGACAATCCTACAAATTACATTCTACCACAATACCATCAATTGGGCAGCAGTTGGTTTGCTGGAGCGCAGGCTTCTCTCACTTGTACTTGATAAACTGGCAGTGTTGTGAGAACAAACATCCGACAAAATGTTTAGTTTGTCAAACATTATATATTTATGAAGACCTTTTGTATTTTTTTGGGGGGGGGTTATTTTCTCCATTTCATATTGGCAAATAACATGAAATTGTGCTATAGTACTTCAGAGTGCCTGCTAGTGTCTGTGACGAGACTAATGAAATCCTTTTCACCTGCTTCCATTTGTAACGCCGCTCTGCTCTGTTGTGTTTCCTGTTTGCAGCAAATTGATTACCTAATATCCCAGTACGCCACAGCCAAGAACAAAGTCATCTATGACCTAGATAGTAAGTAGACCTGCTCTGCACCTCTGATAGTGAATAAGGTGGACAGAAAGTTCTTGCTCTTGGTCGTGTAGCATGCTTATTATCTGAATTCACTTTCTTTGACTTGTTTTCACAACAGATTTGTGATATAACTAGGTCTAGATAGCTGCAGTGCTGACTGTTATAGAGGATCCCTTGAGTATCCATCCTATTTTTCTCCTGCAATAGTACTGAAGGCTGCTCTTTCTTTAAAGTTAAGACTCGCAAAAGCAGTATTAAGCAGCATACATAATAAAGAAAGGGGCTTGGATTATATTACTGTTTTCTTCTGCTGATCTGATGCTGTGTTCTCTACAGATATAGGCCCATTATTAGGTGGAAGGATACATGATCAGCTGGATAAGGAGGTCCATCCTGCCTTGGACAGAGTGCTCAATATGGCTGGAGGTACATACGCGTATTTTTAATTTCCTCTTTAGTTATGATATGATCTTGTATTTGTGGGCTGCAAGCTACTGAATGCAGGCTGCAGCATTAAAGGTCCAGTGTGTAGGATTTAGTGGCATCTAGCAGTGTGGTTGCAGATTGCAACCAACTGAACACCCCTCATCTCCCCCTTGCCTACGGTGGCTGAAAAACGTGAAAAGATGTCTCTAGAGCCGGTGTTTGGTTTGTCCATTCTGGGCTACTATAGAAACATGGAACATGGCGGACTCTGTGGAAGAGGACCCGCTCCCTCTGTAGACATAAAAGGCTCATTCTAAGGTAACAAAAAACACAACAGTTCTTATTTTCAGGTGCTCAATTACGATTATTATATTACATTTCTGCCCCTAAATCCTACACATTGTACCTTTAAGTGACATAAAGTGCCTTACTTGCTCATATTGTCAATTATTTAAAGAATAATATAACTTAAGTGGGATTATAACCCTAATTTCTGTTTTTTTTTTACCACTAAATGTATTCTGTAATATGATTTTAAAACTCTATTGAAGATTAAACTGCATGTTATTGTTGACATATTTGAGTCGTGACCAGTGTTGGGAATCTAATTTCAGTATTTTTTTTTCTCTGATAAAAGCTGTGACTTGTAATAATCGTTCAGAATCATCTTTTAAATCTTTATATTTTATGCTTTTTTATAAAGTGAAAATCGACAGAGCCATCAAAGGTAACGGCAACGCAGTAGCTGTACAATGACCTACATTCCTCTGACCCCTGACCTTGTGAACTTTGACACCAGTGCTCCTCCTGTGATTTGTTCCCTTGTGATCTTCCTTGATCACTTTGACCTGTCTGAGCTCCGAGTTACGGGCTCCGAAATGAACAACAACCAATTGATATATTAAAACTGCGCTTGGCAAGGTCTGTCTCTGGTGACCATGAGTGATTTAAGTTTAAGGTGCCATTTTTTGAATTTAACGAGGAGATTTAGACAGAGTGTTTGAATGAATCAAGTGTTAATCGAGTGTAATTTAAACAGATATGACTCCCTTGCCTTAAAAATTCTTGCCTAGTGCAGTTTTAAGTTAACAGTTAAAACCCAACATAACATCAACCTGCACCTGGATATCTCACTTCTCACTCCAACTGTGTTCCCCCAGCGTGAAGTGAACATAAAAAAAGTGATGTGTTTGTGTGACCAGTCCTGTCACTGTTAAATTACAGTACACTCCCATGCAAATTACCTATGAAAGTGTTATTTTGTTGCTGTATTTACAACAAGCAGCTGTATATGGATGTTGGACTACATGAAATATACAGGCTTGTGGCACAACAGAACGCAGGGATGAAATAGCAGGAAGCATGCCGATCAGTTCAGGTGGTAAAATACCTGACCACCAAACGACAGTGTGTGTATTTAATGTTTGTGTATTGTTGTAGATCTGGGGCTGAGCCGAGCAGTCAGAGAATCTTAGTATCTGGAATGAATATTGTGATTTTTCAGATATTAAATCTGTCCAAAAGCTAAGGACCAAGATTCATGATTGGTAAAAAATAATAATAATAATAATAATGACACTGTATTTTTCACTAAGGCATAAGTAGAAATGAGCACATAGCATCCATCTGCGTTCCCCTCCAGTTTCCTACACTCTTGCATCTTTTATACCAATGTTCTAGGATGCCAGACAGTATTTTTCCATTCTTTATTCTGTTTAAATTTTAAAGTCTGCTGCAGGCTACTCTGTGATTGTTAACTTACCATAACTGTTGTCTTGCGATGCATTCAATTGCTGGGGAAAGAGTCGGTTACTGACAGCAACAATTTTTTTTCTAGCGGCTAACAAATTCACATTATTCATCGCATTCCGGTTTGGGTATCGTTTGCCAAAAGCGATGCACTTAGGGAGTCAGAACTCCAGAACTCAATTTCAGATGCTGTGGATTAATACCATTATGTGAACACACAACAGACACACTAAATCCAAATGGGCTTGGATCCAAAAATCAGTACTCGGCTCAGGCCTAGTCCTTACTTTGTGTCCTGTATGAGTCTGTGCTTTTATGTAACATGAGACAGTATTACACAGACTGTCTTTTTGCTGTGTATATTGATATTAATGGTGAGTTTAATCACTGGGCCACTTTCATAGGTGACTGTGTAATGCATGATGGTACAACTATACTAGCTACTAAATCTGTTTGACTGGTAAAAGTTATATTAAATTTTTATATGCCCCAGAAATGGCATAGAAAATGACAAAGAAAAATCTTTTACAGCTCTGAGTATAAGTGTGCATACACTATAACTTTTAACAATTTCGCAGAATTCTCCCAGGACAGAACCAAAAGATTTCAATAAAATATTCAGAAGTCTTTATGAGTCATTTTTGCAGCTGAGCTACGCAGTCTGGGGCTCATGGAAAAAAGTCATTCAATTTTAAATTACCTCCAACATATAAGTTAGCTAATGAGAACATTTTATTTGTTTTCACTGTAGTTGAGTAGGTGAACACCGACAGCTGCTTGACTTATTTCAAATCTTAAAAAACAAATTGAGTTTGCGATGGAAACAAAGGGAATTCTATTGTTCTATGTTTCACTCTTTCACATCCTGTTTTTCACCCTCATAATTTCCCCCTCATCTGTGGTCTCTTCAATTCAGCCATGAAAGAAACCAAGGAGGCTCTGGAGAACGCTAGTGGGGGTCTGCAGGTCCTCCAGGAGGGAACAGGGAAACTCAACTTCAACCTGAGCCTGGTCCGGACCAGTATCAACCGAACCCTCAACGACCCGGGCTGTCACGACGAGGAGTCAGACGCCACCTCTGCCCAGCTGTGCCGCAACATCCGGCAGTCACTGTCTCAGCTGCAGATCAGCGCCAACTTCACACGGGTACAAAACCTGAATGCAACACATTCTGATATGCAGATTACATACTGTGGACACAAATGTAAAATTTCTTCCTTCACAGAAGCGCAAATTAAGGTCAGATAGCTACAACAGTTTGGTTAATGTTCCAGTTTTGTTTAAAGAAAAAATGAAGCAATACGTTGACATTTTGTGTAATTGCTTATCAAATAACTTCATATCAAATAGATATTAAAAATGATTTAATAAAATGTTGGTTTTTTTGCAAAAGAGGATGTTTTCAGCCATTTTTGTGAGAGCTTCCATCAACTGTATTAAAATGCTAATAAGTAGTAAAACTTGAAAATGGTGTCTCAATACACTGATTTGGATTTCCACTGTCTGCATTGTGTTCTCAAGCATTACTGCACGTGAGGAGAGGAAATAGGGATCACTGGATATTGATCAAGAATAGTTGATTGTCGATCAGTTGTTGATTTGTCGCTGTGTATGTGTCATTGTCTTTTTATATTTTAGCTACCCAATGTGAACTCTCAGCTGGAAAAGGTGAACAATGTATTGAGAACGGACCTCAGTGCTGTCGTCCAGAGGGTGAGCATATTGTTGGCATTGTGATTTTTAGCATTTTCAATAGTCATTTTCATAAAATAAAAATAAAAACGTCATCCCTGAGCAACAAGATGGACCAAGAAACTTTCAACACGTTGTCCTCCTCCTCCTACAGGGATATTCCGCTTTGAACGACACACCACATATGGTGATTGAACAGACCAGAAGTGTTGTTGAGAGTGAGTTCTAAACCTTTTTTTGAAGGCAAACATAAGTACTTCCACTCTGTTCATCTAATAATTCTTGTTATGTATGTTGCTATACTAATGAGTTCTATAAATCACTGGGATGTTTTACTTACTGTTTCTGTTTGTAAGTATGAATATGCAACTAAATTTCAATATAAAAAATATTTCCAGCTTAAAATTTATAATCAACCAATCACAAACCAGACAAACCATTTAAAAAAATATATATTTTTGAGCATATTTTTGAGTATTGAATTTTATTGTATTTTTTCCAGTAGGCCTGTGTTGCTGACATAGCAAGCTAATCTCCAGCATTTAGAATGGCAGGCACCCCTCAGGCCACTCATTGAAACTGATGGATTAATTGATTGATCTGTCTATCAGATGTGCAGAGTTTGGTGGACGGCATTAGCAAAAACATCAGCAGCTTTTCCAAGGTATTCCCTGTGCAGAGTTGCCTGTCCAACTTCACTATCTTCATTAACCATGCCCATGCCAAGATTGAGGACCACTACCCTGAAATTGACAAAATGGACTTCTACAGGTACTCTGACTTCCTGACATAAATCGAAAAAAAAACATGCTTTTAGACTGTAGAAAGTGCAAATAGTATAATCTTGATACTTGACAGCTTCATACTCTTTTACAAGCTACTGTGAAAGTAATGTGTGCTGTATAAGCTTGCACTAATATTTTGCATTTATGAAATATTCATATGACTTCTACATTAATTCAGTTTAAAATAGTGCAGTGGAGGGAAATCCAAGATGATATATCAGGGTTTTTTTAAAAGCTTTGCGTTACATTTTTCTTTTACCCCATTTAGCCTATGTGCTGTCTCATACTGAGTAAGTAAGCTTGAGCCTCAAGGACACCTGGTTGCTGATATAAACTTTTAGCCATGATGGAGAGTGACATTGTGTTATTTTTAAAGGCCACCTTCAGTGAAAGCTCTAACTGTTTACCTGCTGCTTACAGGTGGATTGGCTGTATTGCTCTTTGCTGCATGGTGGTCCTGGTCCTGGCCTTCAACTATCTGGGCCTGCTCTGTGGCACCCTGGGATACGACAAGCACGCCTCACCTACGACACGAGGCTGCATCTCCAACACAGGAGGAACGATGCTCATGGCGTGAGTCATAGGCTCTGTCAGTTTCAAGATTTAAACCTGAATAAAGGCATAATAATAATAATAATAATAAAGTTCATTTGATGAGGTACACCTTATAAGTATTTTCATTTCTGCTTGTTGTCATGATATATGTAGCAGGGCTACTAGCAGCTATAGCCATCTTACTGCTGCTACTTCACTATACTATTTCCTGTACATGGTAGAGCACTTCTAAAAGGTAAAAAAAAAAAAAGAAGAAAAAAAAAAGACTACAGCATATAATCGTAATCGTGTAAAAGACCCAAAGAGCATTAAAGAGCAAAGTTGACCTAGCTTACCTTTTGTTAAAGAAAGCAACAAAAAAAAAAGATCTTGTTGGCACAACATGCAGCACCTATGCTTTGTCTGTTCTCCACAGCGGCGTTGGTTTCAGCTTCATCTTCTCCTGGGTGCTGATGGGAGTGGTGACCACCATCTTCCTGGCTGGAGGAAACATGGAGAAGCTTGTTTGTGAACCCTTCCACACCAAAGAAGTCTTCCAGGCAAGTCCACCCAGAAATTGCTACAGCAGTTCCCAATCCCTTTGAAACACGCTGTCATTTCAATTCACTAATCTGGAAAACGAGAGAATGAAACTTGTCAGATTTTATGACTAAGCAATAACTTACGCTACTTGTTGAACTTGATATTCTGACAGAATTTTCGTCGGTGCCTCTCTCTCTGTCCCTCCAAATACTGTATATATACAGATTAGTTCAGCCATCGTTGCAGCAATTTGTGGGATCATTTAGCGAGCATGCATGCTTGTTTCAGTTACACCTTAGTTCAGTCTTAAGCAGCTTTACCTCCTAAAAGATAAGAATTGCAAGTTTTTTTTTCCCCCCCAGTTTAGATTTTTTTTTTTTAAATGACAAGACACATTAAAGCGTGATGCAAGAATGCTGATCTTTTAGTCTGTGGGTTGGTTAGAACTGGAGTCAAGTTTATTTTATTTACTGTCTGATCCTATTGTCTTCCTACGAGAATGATTGATCGCACCTTTTTCTGGCTCTCTGATTTGCCAGGTTGTGGACACCCCATATCTTGTCAACCCAGAGTGGAAGAACTTCATCCCGGGCTACATGTACAACGACTCTGACCTGGAGCTGACAGCAGAGACCTTTTACAGGCAGGGCAAACTCATTTTTTTTTATGTATTTAGGTGACTGTGTTTTGTCTGACACCTTTCAGAAGCAATGCTTTGGTGATGATTTTTCGTCTCACAGCCTATTTCACATCTGTCTCATCTGCATTTTGTATTTACATTTGGTTACAAACCTGAATGGGTTTTGCAGCAAGACAAGGCATTTATTCAATTATAGGCTTAGAAATTACTGTATGATACAGTTTTCATATTTCGTTTATTTTTTATTAAATTTCGTTATATTCAGGCATTGGGTTTGGCATCAGTCGTGCGACTGAATATTTCATTTCCATAGATGAGGATGCAAATGAGAGAGAGAGAGAGAGAGAGTTGCTATTAACCTTGAGTGGCTAATTAGCATCATTTTTCTACGCTATCTGTGCTGCTTTTCTTCAACCTCTTTCCTGATTACAGCAGCTTTCATCATCTTGCTGCTTATCCTGAGTAACTGGGATAGCAGACCCACATCCATTATATTTCCAAATAGAGCAATGTTGCTTCAACAAGTCTCGGCCTATTAAAAAGCAAGCAGTGCTAATAGTGTGGACAGTATGTGAGTCTGCATGGTGTGTGAGTGCCTAAATGTTATCATGGAACATTTATCTTTGACATATTAACTCCACCCCTAGACTCAACCCCACCCCCCTAACCTAAACATTAAGTCCAGAGAAGTGGTGCTAGAAACAATTTGTCACATTTATTTCATAATATATACATGTACTAGAAATGTTATTTTTGTTTATTCTGTGTTTTTGATGGGCTGTTCTGTACACCCGGCGTCTATTGCACGTCTGGGAGAAAGATCCTTCCTCTCTGGCTCTTCCTGAGGTTTCTTACATTTTTTCCCCTGTTAAAAAGTTGGGTTTTTTTGGTAGTTTTTCCTCACTTGAATCAAGGGTCTAAGGATAGAGGATGTCGCATTCTGTACAGTTTGTAAAGCCCACTGAGGCATTGTGATGTGATTCTGCGCTATATACTGTAAATAAAATTGACTTGAAGTCCAGAGAGGTGGAGCTGGACTACCCATTTGGCTCTACAGTGAACACTACTTGAACAATTCCAGGCTTTTGAAGAGCATTACACTGTTTTCTATCATGGAATATGTCAGTGTGTCGTGTATTTCCCGTCAGTTTCACTTGGTGGCAGCAAATATTTTCACTTTGAAACTTTTAAGTTGACATTTCCACTCTCTCTCCTCCTTTTTCTCTGTTATGCCTGCATCTGTTTGTATGTGTTTCTCTCTTAGCACTTGCAAAGAGAACAAAGGCATCTACTCAGCATTGCGACTGGACAAAGTCTTCAACATTTCCACTTTCCTGAACACCACACTGGTCAGTAAACTCAAGACGCACCACGAGTGGCAGTCTGGCAAATGTATTTGTATTGATTTATTCCTGTTTTCCTGTGAGACATGAATTTAAGTTTAAATACAAAAGACTCTCAATCTATTGTTCAAAAATAAACACAAAGTTAATCATTCATATGCCTTGAGCATAATAAATTTCAGGCTGGGACGTGATGCTATCATTTAACTGGTCAAAGATACAAGTTACAAGCAATTTCATAATTCTGATGTCGCTTCTACATCGAAGCCAAATGTAGGGACAGTATATTAATAGACATTTTGCTGACCTAAAAAAAGGAATCTGTAAGGGAGCTCTATATTGTACTTCAGCTCTGTTTTGCAAGAATGTACATACTTAGTGGTAATCTCATAAAATACAGTTATGGACAGGTAATATGCAATAAAACAATGAACTGTGCTATGTGCTCAAACCAGGGTTAGAATTAATATAACATGCAAACTGGAAATGTATCTCTATTGGCAAAAGTGTCACTTTAACACGCCTCAGCCCTGACCGCAGTGTACGCCTGAGGAATCACATTGATGTAAGTGTCTTTTTGACGCTGTGCCAGACACGTCTGCATGCCTGACACATCCAATACTTTCCTGCCAGTTGGCAAGATTGTCTCGCTCCGTGCTGCGTCTGGTTCTGCACATTGGTCGTTTGTCTTAGTTACCAAAACCGTGACATCCTACCTGACAGACTTCAGTAAAACAAACCACGGGCTTGTTATTTTATCACCTGTATAAGTTTTTTTTTTTTTTTTTTAAATCTTAATAAACGATGAGGCTCTCTTAAAACATTAAACAGACTGTTTTGTTGGATCTTTGCAGCCTGAATCTTTTTCAAATTATGAATACGTCTTTTTAGTCTGACTAATGCCTACATTTGATTCTCAATGGTGAAATATGGTTACTATAAGTAACCATCATTGCCACTGTGAAAATAAAGACATTGGGACAATTCTTCGATTGAAACTGACCTGTGATTTCATACATTACTCTTCTTCAAGTTGGTCACAACAGCTTGCTCGTACTTTTGTGTCACTTTAGCCAAGATTATCATTCAATTCTAGTGGAATAAACTTTGCATCTTGTTTGGGTAGCTACTCGAGTTTGCCCCACCATCATAGACATGTTTGTTAGGTCAGTTCTCCTGTCAGTGCCATTGACCAAGGTACTGGCTTACAACTGGACATGTTGTATATCTGCTTAGTTATTGCAGTCATTAGACAGTATTCATTCATTTGTACTCCAATCGAATGTAGGGTTGTCTTGGTAGAAGTCTAATAGGACACAAAATGTTCAAAGACAGTGCCTTATTAGAATCCTAATAATCAACTTGAGTAATGTTTTAAAAAATAAACTTTGTAAAAACTTTAGGGATTGGCTTCATGCTTTGTTGCCAATTCCCGTTCGTGTCAAAACCCAATTTTACTTCCTGACACTCCCCCTTCAGAACAGTTTCCTCCGCAATAACACAAAGCACAACTATTTAACAACAATAGGATAAGTTCTAATATTTAAATTAACTATCAAGCTGCAATGGTTCACCTCTGGGCCTCATTGATACTAGTGCTGTACCTTTTTTTGTGTGTGTGCTTACAGTTTACTAAGGATGTGGTGGCTCAGCTGGACAGTGTTAAGATCGACCTGAGGGGAATAATCCTGTTAGAGGCAGAGGGGAAGCAGAACCTCTTGGATTTCTCTGAAGCGGGGCTGTTGGAAATCAACTACGCAGACTACCTGGAAGAGGTGACACACATATTCTCACATACATACAGAAACAAAATCAGTAGACCAGTAAGGATCAATAACTGCAAATTAGACACTAAAAATGTTCATGAATGAGAGGAAATTTAAAAGGACATTCAGAAACAGAACAAATAAAACATATACAAAACACAAGGCTATATGACATCAGTTTATAAGTGTTAGCTCAAAAATAAATACTGGTTTATTTGTGAAAGATCAGTGTAAATATTGATTATCGATTAGTATTTTATTACAGTTGTAGTAATGTTGTGGTACCAGAAATAGCTTGGTTCCTAAGGCTTGGTTAAATAGCATCCTCCCTGGCTGTCAGTTAACATACAGCAGGCAGCCGTGCTTTACCTAATATGAGCCGCGACATGACAGAGTACACCGGGTTCTGTTGAGGACCACGGAAATTATCCAAAAGGATCCCTGCCAAGGCAAAGAGTGTGTGGACACAAGCCGGGACTTGGCATTCCCTGTCTTCTCCAACACTACCTGTCAGGTTCACTTAGAATTATTTCCTTAGAGAGCAAAAACAAAAAAAAAAAGCTTGAAGGACTCCATTCAAGTGTACCACCTGTCCTGATACACAACTCACATGTCATGTTTCAGATTAGGAAATGTTAGAGCCATCATCGTAAAAACAGACTCTAAGGCTGCGTCTGAACTTTCATACTAACATGCTGTTTACGGCACTAAAACAGTGTGAGATCTTTTAGTTTGTCCAAAACCTTGGTATGAAACCAGTAGTATGTGACATGCATACTCTATCCGGGGAAATACTGCAGTATGCAAGCACTGGAGACTACCCACAATGCAATGCAGTGGTGAAAACAACAGCAACAACATAACAAACATTGGCAGACAACGACCACAGCAGCTCTGGCATAACGGCAGTTATGAGTCAGCAAGTGTAAGTACGAGGTTTCACTTTGTTAGGTGGGAATATAGTTTTAAGATTAGTTAATCGTCGAAGCTGGTTACCGTGGTTACACCTCTCCAAGATTCTCAGGTGTGAGCAGTCTGTCCGAAAAGATACATACTACTGTTTACCAGTATTCACGTAAAATTAGCAAATAATGAATGACAAATGACAAAAAAAACAAAACAATTATAAGTAATCTAAGTTCTCCAATATAATTATTGAGAGAAGACTGTTTACATGATTTGTTTCATCTGTATACCTGCCTGTCTTCAGGTCAACAAAGGAGTCACTGTGGTGGACTTGCTCTCATTTGCCAGAGAGCTGGAGGCCCAGACAGACCTCATGGTAAGAACACCTTTGTAGTTAGGGCTGATAAACAAACATCCACTATGTGCAGTGTTTCCTTCACATGCACATAATCTGATTTACTTATTTATTTACAATGCCATGGGAGCATTTTGGTGGATTTTATTGTCCTTAGTCTCCAAGCTCTGTGTGACTTCATCCAAAACTAAACAGAGGCAGTCTGACTGCTCTGCCATGCCTTTAGGGAATTCCAGAAAAAGGCAACATAACATATTTAATCACCTCTAAATGGCCAGTCTTGTGGGAACGATGGAGCTCACACTTATTCCAAAGTAAGGTCTATAAAAGAGGGACTTATTTAAAAGTTCTGTTGTAGCATCAAAGTTAAGGTGCTACATGCAGCCGTTTGTGTTTACAAATTTACTTAAACTGCTTCCTTTTTAAAATGTTAATTTCTTGCACCTGATGACTCATCATGACATGCCTTCATTAGTTTTAAATGATAGACGATGAATTTGCCAGTCGGACATACAAGAAATATATACATTTACTGTTATTAGCCAGCAGGGGGGGCGGGGGGGGGGGGGTCGATAACTGAAAGTCACTGACA
>JBBPCS010000204.1:13216007-13231477 GCA_037974645.1 Hollardia meadi
CCCCCCCCCCCCCCCCCCCCCCCCCCCCCCCCCCCCCCCCCCCCCCCCCCCCCCCCCCCCCCCCCCCCCCCCCGATAACTGAAAGTCACTGACATGACTTGTTTCGTAATTTATGAGCTGAACTTGATTTCATTGCTTTGACAAATGAGTTTTCACCTGCCTGTGTGTGTTTCAGCCCAGAGGTGGCCTGCAGACCGCTCTGAAAGGCCACGCCGGCACTCTGCGGCAGATCTACAGTCAGCAGATCATCCCCATGGAGCAGGCCATGGTAATGCTCCACTGTGCGTCTCCATCTAGTCATGCCTGGCTGAACTTTGGCTTTTTGCTTAGATTTTCTGTCCAGCCTTTCCCTCAAATGTAATCGCCACCCAAAACCCCTTAAGTAACTTATGTATCTTGCAATCATTTGGTTGATTCTACTGGTTATTGTTATTTTCTTCTTTCCCCACAACAACTGCGGAAAGACGAACTGAATTCCAAGTCATAGAGAAACCCAGCATTAAAGAGACAAGACCACTTTTCTCACCAAAAGAGCCAGAGCGCAATGCAGCCACAGGGCGTGTTTTTTTTTTTGTGTGAAAAATCTTGTTATACTTTTGCTGCAAGTGCAAGTAAATCCGGTACATCCTCACCAATTCTCCACTGGTGGTTGCTTAAAGGCACTCGGATATTTCAGAGCTTACATTCGTCAGGTGGCCAGAAACAGAACTGTAAATAAATTATGATGTTGCTTTGTGTGCTTGATGTGTGAATAAGAAGTTTGCAAACAACTTTAAAAGGTGATGTCATTGTTGTGCTTACAGCTTGTTGCAAGTTGCTCCCAAGAGATTCAGGTTTAAAGAAAGTTTATTCCAAAACAAACTTGTTAAAAGACAATCTGAAGAGAGATTCATCGGGACAACAGTGCGCTATAGTGTTCTGTAAATGTGTATGATACTAAGCAGGAGTGATTGGCGTGTTATCCTTGTGCTAGTCTATTTAAGAGAATAGTATCATCTTTGATTGAGCAAGTATATTTCAGCATTTCATTTAACATCATCAAAGCAGAATGTTTTTGACCCTCGGGCATGCGTCATCAAATCTGTCACGTCTGTGAAAAACAAATTAAATATTCAGTTTCCCTTTCCCTGTCAAAGGCAGTGCGATTCTTTTGAATTATGCCAATGATTTACAGCTACTAGCAATTCAGACAAGCAGTCTGAACACACATTTTACAGCAGCTTTTTATGTTTTTCTTTGTTTTGTTTTTTTGTTTGTTTTTTTTTCAACTTCAAGAAATATGTTAGAGCAAGGGTAAGCAGACATGTGTCCATCCTGTGTATTTAGTGTCCCCATTCATTATTTGGAACATTTAGAGAGATATTTTGTCCCGCTAATGACATGTAGATATAAAATATATCTAATTTTGAGTAGTATTGTAATATGTATTGTGTGTGTGCGTGTGTGTGTTCTTGTATATACAATTACATAAAGATCATGTTCTCTATGGTGAAGGTGAACGTGTTTTGTACCAAAATATTATAAAATATCCACTTTAGGAAAATAAATATTACTTTAATCCAGTCATTCAACCGAGGAAAAACTGTTCAATTGTTTTGGTTGAAAGCAATTTTATCACAAAAGTAAGTGAATCATTTCTTACTTTTACATTGTGGATATTTAATTTTGGAACAAAATTCTTCTGCATGCCCACACTGAAAGCAGAATATTGTTCACGTGTGTTGGTTTTGTTCTTGCCTGGTCTCCGTTTGTGTTTCAGTGGCGTTAAAATGACTAGTGGCTCTGTCTTCTTGACATTTTCATTGCTGACGTTTGTGCCCTTGATTTCCTTTTAAAGAGTGCATTGAATCAGAGTATGAGGTTCCTGGAGAGAACGGCCTCGGACCTGCCAGTAAGTAAACCAGCCCTTCAGTCTGAATCCGGAATTTAGGCTTAGATTTAAGCTTAGGCTGATCAAAATCTCTCATTTCTTCTCTGCAGAACAAAGTTTTAGCAGTTATCGATGCCATTGAAGCTGCCCAGTACCTCATCTCCCATAATGCTACGCATTTAATCAATCGGGTAATTGAAGAATCACTTGCTTTGTTTATATTCCCAGATTGTAATTGATCTGTAACTCACGTTACGTCTCCATCTTCCTCAGGAAACAGGAAAATTCACAGCGACCATCGTTGGCTACTTTAATCAGTACATAGAATGGGTCAAAACAGCTGTGAGTGTTTGTTTTTTCCAGTTTGTTAACTTGTTGAAGCATATGTGGCTCTCACTTCTTAGTTCTTAAGTCTTGACTCATATGTTTAGTCCAATATTCACTTTATTCAAAACCAAATACTGGTGCTACACAGAGAGTTGTGTACTGGCAGAAATACCTTCGCATGGTACATAAGAGTTTTGGAGTATATATAAAGATGACAAATGTAAAAATTACAACCTCTATAAATCTGAGGAATTTGCTTTGAGGCACATTGGTTTCTGCTGTGGTTAACTTAAGGAATTCAGAACAAAGTAACAAACATGACGTTTTAAGCCTGAAGCAGTTTTGTCAATCTCAGAGTCAATGGAACATTTTTATTTCAATTCCAGAATGTTCTTGTTGTTTTCCAAGAACATTTACTTTACAGGCATCTGTAGTGACAGAGTGCAGTGATGCTTTCCATATGCAGTATGGTACACATCAAGACCTCATGGTATTGATCAGCAAACAAAATTTAACATGCAGATTAAGGGGGCGGTGTTACTGCTCTTACAATATGATGCAATAAGATGGTGTTGTGTACCCTCGTTTACCGTTTATATCTTGTTCTCTGTAGTTGGCCATGGAGGTTGCACCGTGCAAGCCCTTCAGCAACATGGTGGACACGGCGGAAATCATTGCTTGCAGTTACTTGATCGACTCCATGGTAATTATACTGGAGATGCAGGGAAAGAAAATAGGGGGAGGGATTTATTTTAAAATGCTTACTGTGGTTGGATATATTTACTGTAGTCCATTTGGCTCACATATGTCTTATAAATTCAAGTTTGCAAATAAACTTTACAAAGGCAACAGTGCCACTTCTCTTTGTCAGCCATGAGAGGTTTGTAATGGTGGCTACAAAGCCACAGCAACAGGTTGTTTTCATGAGTTTTTTTTTACTTGAGTTTAAACTTTCATTCCATTCCACACAATAATAACGTAGACCAATGTAATATATGGGCACACGAAAAATATAACTTTCATTTTTCAACTGTTTTTTTTTTTGTTTGTTTTTTGAACAGCAGCCTATGTGAGGCTGCAGCGGTTCATTATCGATCAATGTGCACATTTTTTTCTCTTATGAATCAGTCGCTCATTTGGCATGTGAAACGTCAATCTATAGGGGAAAAATGAATTCCTTTAAAAGGTTCAAGGTGACATCTTTGACATTGCTTGGTTCGTCCAAACACAAAAGACGAAGAACCTGTAACTAGAGAATGTTTGTCATTTTTTTCTGGGAAAATTACTTCAGTGATTAGTAGATTATCAAAATACTTGTATTAATCTTGACTAATCGATTAATGGACTTGTTTGTTTGTTTTCCCCACAGAACACATTCTGGATGGGCCTGGGCTGCAGCACCCTCTTCCTGCTCCCAAGCATCATCCTCGCAGTGAAACTAGCCAAGTACTACCGCAGGATGGACACAGAGGATGTTTACGATGAGTGAGTAATCATACTTGTTATTCTGTTACTTTTTAAACTACATATACATTCATTTCATGCTTTATACTTGATGCAATGAGTTTTTATCCTTATATTATGGTGTCAATGGTTGCAGGACTTCCTTCTCTCTTCAGCTTCTTCTTCTGCAAGTGATATATAGCTAAGCTGCAAATCATGAGGAGGAATTTCACTATTCAGTTTGTAGTTTGCTAATTCTCCCACTTAAGGATTTGAATAATTAGTTAGGATTCTTTTAATTTTAATCAGTAATATTTGAGTTTTAGACACAGTCTTTATAGGGGTTCTTTTTTGTCGCGGTAGCTCTACTGGTATGTTTTTGATTTATTTTCTCCCCCCTTCTCTCTTCCTTGTAGTTCCTCTGTTTCTGGGACTTGGCATTTTACTTTGTGATAACCATTTCTACTATTTCCATCTTCCATAGTCCTTATTTTTTTGTGTCATTCCTCTCTGTCAAAGCACTCGGCACTTTACAAAGAAGCTTTGACACATTTGTCAATTTATATTTCTTCTTCATGAACCTCGAGTTCACCCTCACTGGACTCATTTAATCACGGCTTTACGACACAATGTCTCGATCAGTGGCGTCTCTTGCCATGCGATCTGTGCTGGATTACTGTCAGACTTTCTGGTGCATTTCTATCGCTGAACATTTCAATAACATTTTTATGTTGTTGTTGTTTTTTTGTGTACCTTTATAGCATTGAGACAGTTCCCATGAAAACGTAAGACATTCTACCCACCTCCCTCTCCTGTTCAACGTCTATCACTCTGTGCTTTTCTCTGGATCTTGTACATAGAATTGTTTACTAAATTCTTGGTGCTGGTTTACGTTTTTAAGCTTGGAATTTGCTCTTATGGGTGGATGGTGTGGCTTCTTGTCGTGTGCTACCTTTGAAAAGTGCCCCTTACCCTTCATGAAGGGCTCTTGCAATCATTACCTTAAAAATCCACATGTTTTTTTGAAGTTATAGTGTAAATAAAACATCATTGTTTGTACTGGGGGAGGGGGGAAGTATCTCCTAACATTCTGGAAAAGTTTTACTACTCAAAAAGAGCATTTTTACTCCAAAAATTTGATCAGCATGCCATGTATCTCACAGTACATCTTTCATCCTTTTTTTTTTATACAATATTTTGTTTTCAGTATGGAAATTGGTAATAATGGTTATCATAGTGAGCGCTCACAAGGTATCCCAAATCCTATGATGACAAGGTAAATGTTATAATAATCCTGTTACTGCATGCTATGGGAGGTGGAGGCATGCCTGGGGAAGTGGGTTTGTTCGCAAGCATAATGACGTGGCCGGACACAGTGCATGGCTGGGAGTGGATTAAATTACACAAGCACACAGACACGCACACCGGTATATGGAGGTCAGCAAATCCAACAGTCACTTGAAGGCTGACAAGTAATGGTAGCTTTTATTAGAAAACACTGAATATGAACAACTGTATTTTTAACAGCACCACTCTCATGCCTGAGTGTTAAGTATGGAGCGAGAGCCCGTTGCCCACGGTGACTCCCCCTGTGATACGAGGTCGCGATCTAGGCAGACTTCAGTCAGCTGTAGGGCCACCAGCTCCAAAGCTAAGTGAGCCAGCAGCTATTGCTACAACCAAACACAATTACACATTATGGAATTATATGCTGCCCCTACATTTTGGAGATATCTTCATGTTCTGTCCATATTTTACAAATTTCACCTTTAGACAAAGTAGGCACAACATTTAATTGATGAGCTTTACAGGTGCTGGTAATCATAATTTTGATTTTTGGAGAGAGTCAGGCTAGCTAGCCTACTCCTGCTAGTCTTCATATGAAGCCAAGCTAACCATGTCCCGACTTAAACTTTGTATTTAATGCACAGAAATGAGAGTGGTGGAATTTGCTGTTGTAAATTCTTTGCTCTGTCCATCTTTTGTTAATATTTTCGGTACCATTACTCCTCTCTCTCTTGTTGCCAAATTATCTGCTGTGTGTTTTTTGGGGGAATCTCACTAACCTACTGCATGCTCTGTGTGCGCACTGGAATGAAAAACAATCTTCCTGTTTCCTCTTATTTAGAGTCAGCCAAAGTCCGACGAATGTACACCTGATCATTTTGTTCAGAGAGAGGCAAGCATGTCAAGCTTTGGTGTGATGCCGCTTCTTTGATTTCGTTCTTAATCTAACAAAAAGTCTAACTGCATGTTATATTTTTTTAAGTTGCATTTGGACGTGGATGCGTTTGGACGGGCAACCTACTGAACAGAAGCGATAGGAAGAGAGCAAAACAGCAAAACAAAAAATAATTTTTATTTATTTTACCTGAAAAACAGAACATTTTATAATGTGGATTTGTCCCCTTTTTTTTCCTAAATATTGAATGATTAACATCGATGCTTTTCTTAAAATGGTTACAACCTGCTGGACTGCAAGTTATGAGAGGCAAGAATTTCAGAATATACAGGTAAATTATTCCTTGCATCACCACTGACAAGAACCCCATCAACCCCACTAATATAATCAGGAAAACAGGAAATACTTATAGCCTCTTTAACTTGCCGTGCAGTTAATCTATCTTAATCCCTGAGAGGATGTTGATGAAGCTGTTCTGCTCTCTGCCTCATAAACTGCTCGTCCTGCTCTTCTGTGCCAAGTAACAGAGGCAGGCGGTGGTTGTTTCCAAAAAGGTGATGCTTGAATGTACTGGTAATATTGTGCCCTGTATGTGTGTGTGTGTGTGTGTGTGTGTGTGTGTGTGTGTGTGTGTGTCCATGCGCTTGTAGCATCCCTACCTATGACACTATGAACAGGTTCCCGCGGGCCTCGGCTCCTCCGAGACACATCGACTGGTGACAGAGAGCCGGCTCTTGTTCTGGCTCCTGAAAGGTACTGGAAACCTACGCCTCGGACCTGTTTCTCTGACGCCGTTATATTTCATGCCTTCCCTCCCAACCTTAAGTCTTTCTTTTGCACAGCTGCCATCCTGTCCTGTTGTTTGTCCGTCGATCTGTCTCTCTCTCCTCTGTTTTGAATCTTATTTTTCTTTGTATTACCACCCTCTAACAGAACCCTCTAACACTTCTTCACAGCTTGTTTTAGTGCTTTTCTGCTCACAGTGACTTTGCAGGAAAACCATTTTGGTGAGAATTGCTAATTTTGGAATCACTAACGAACCATAAATGTCATCGTGGTATTTATGTGACTGATTACTTGTGACTGCTTAGTCGGTGTGCTGTAGAGGAGAGAGGCTGAATGTGCTTATTCCCTATTTTTTGCCCTATTTGATGTTTATTAAGAATAACATAATTTGGTACTAAAAACTGCTTCATTTACAAAGCAGTCCGTACCCTTTCTGACAAGCTTTATTCCTTTATTTGGGGCGTTTTTGTTTTTCAGTTAGCCTGGTGTAAATCATTAAAATAATAATTCTGCAAAACACCATAAGTAATACTTTTTTCTATTGTATTCCTTTTGATGTATTTACAATCTCAGTTACAATTTACAAAAACTGACTCAGTTTTTTTTTCCATTTATATGCCTTAAATTTGCATTCCAGTAAAAGTAATGTAAAATTAAGATTATGACATTTCAAGATTTTATTTTGGTAACATAATGTCACAGTTTTATCCCAAATGATATACAGAATTTTAGAATATAGGTTTTTATATCTGGTGGGAGATGAATTATTCCCAGCAGGTCGCTATAAAGATATTTTATTAAAGATAATTTAAAAAGCAATGCGCAGTCTTTGAAAGCTCTCTGTGGAGCTTCATTAAAGCATCACTGGCTGTACTCTCATGTCTGTTATTTCATAATGCGACCAGCTCTGCATTAATCTCCTGGGCCATTCAAAAGAAAAAAGAAATACAGTATTTTAGTAGTTTTGAAATGTTAAGTTAATGTTTAAAAAGGTCTCTTTTTTCTCTCCAATATTTGCTTTCCCAGTGCCCTGGAAAACTAACTAAAATACACCATAGTAAGTTTTCCTCCTTACATTTTTACATTTTAGATTGTAGCCATTTAGTTGAACCTGTTACAATCGATCCACAGGCAGAATAGGCTGTGATTCCCAGATCAATAGTGAGGAATACAATGGTCCAGAACCATCATTTGTATTTGTACAGAATCATTCTTGTATTGAGTCTGAAAATCTAATTTAACTTTAAAAAAAAAAAAAGTCTGCCAGATGAGTTTGTAGCAGTTCTCCATCTCAAAAAAGTTTCACCTAAATGGAGATTTTTCGGTATCAAGAACGAGGCTGATCACTATAGTTGCCAAGATAATGAAATTCCTGGGCCGACATGATTTGTATTGTAAACAAGTGAGATTGTTCAATCACACTAAAGGTTTTTATTGATATAATTTGAATAATCAATATGAGGATCAATTAGTGCAGGTTTATGTGATTAGCCTGTCTAGTTTTCAGAACAGAAAAACCATTAAAAGAGCACTGACCCAAAGAGAGTTAGGAGAAGTGGTAGAAGTTGTACTTAAATTGGTACAACGGTGCAGCAATGTGTACGTATAATACCATGTGAAGCAATATCCCAATACATTCGGTATATTTTACTAATCAATCTTTATTCCTTCTGTTTTTAAGCTGTTTGTTTCTTGACTCGGACCAGAAGAAGCTCAACAAAAGCTGGTTTCCTTCCACCAGAAGAAGAACAGATAAAGCCCTTGGGATGTTTGTATCTTTAAACAGGCAGATCGCAGCCTACAGTACAGTTACCTGCTGCCCAACGTCCTCTGCCCCTCCAAGAAACTCTTCTCCCTCAGCATCAATCTGAGCCGGGCTTGTTCTGCATTTTTCAGAGGACTGCTGTGTCTGCGTTTACAGTTGTTCGGACTACAAAAACCAAGAGGACACGACAATATTTGTGATGCCTGTTCATTTTAATGTGCTTGTGTGTGCTTAAGAAGACAGTGGCTATAAGGTCACTCAAAGGTCATGGCAAGCTGTTTCTCCTGCACTTTGACTGGATGTATCACATTCAACACAGGAAGCATGTGCGAGTTGAACTGGTTTATTTGAACCGAAGTGGTAAAAATGCAGAAATGCAGGTTGTTCCCAGATGGATTTTTGTGATTAATATGAGGAAAATTAGCATGACTTTACATAGACCTTTTTTTAAAAAAAAAAAAAAAATGTTTACAATAATACAAAAACATCCAGAGTTTGACTGGGTTTGGGAAAATCGCATATGACTGGTTGCCTTTCAGACGTATTTGTCAGCTTGGCATGTTGACAAATGTGCTCCTTCTCACAGGGAAAATCCACCCACTGCTGCTCTTACATCACTGGTAAAAGAAACAATACAAAAAAACAATTACCTGTCTTGCCATATTAAATGAGTTGAAGGATTTATTTTGTGGGTTTTTGTGTGCCAGGCCCTCATCTCCTGCATTTTCCAGAGAGCCTTTGAATGAAACGAAAAAAGATGAGACAAACTTATCACCAAAGCATCAATATGTCCGTTTCTTTTTATGTATCGCTTTTAACGGTGAACAAACTGGTGGCCACAAATCCAGACTACATTTACAAATATGTTTTTACATCTTTTGGATCGCTCAGATTTATCTCGAGTCCATTTAGGGAGCCTCATCCCCCAGATTGGGCACCACGTGTTTTAGACAGCTAAAAAGCAAAAGCAGCAGCAATAAAAAATGCATCACTAAATACCATTTTACCAATAAGTGTAACTACTTGGGGTGGATTTTCCCTTTAATTCACATGCTAAAGTCGGAGCATTCCATTAATGTATCACACACATATGGTAGAAGTGTCAGGCTTCTAGATTGTTCAATAGGTGATGAATTGATTAACAACACAGGCTATCATGTTGCGTTCACTAGCATGGCATTTTTACTGAGATCTTTCTTGCTTTCCTAGTGATGCTACCTTTAAAGTGGAGAAATACTTTCTCAAGCCAAATTGATTTTTTTTTACCGTAGGTCTCAGGTCTTTAGTGCTCTGTCAATAATGTTCTTTTGTTTCTGCTTTTTAAAACCCCGCCTAGCTATGGATACATTTTAAAATTATTGAACAAGTGAATGTATTCAAGAGCTATTTTTGTTTTGTATTACTGATGATGTTGGCTGAGAAACATGCTGAACTCTATCACTAACACATTGGGCAAGCCAATCTAGTTATCCCACCCACCTCGCCTCCATGTTTACAGGTTAGATTTGCAGCTGCTGTCAATCTGACAATCCATTGATGGGACAAGGGTGCGCTATCAATCAAATAATAAAACCAGAAGAAACACAGTTACACAGTTGATGGTGTTGTTGCACACTGAAAAAAATAATGTCCATCTTAACTGAATTTGTCTCTGAGTATGCTAACAGCGATAGCAAAATAAGCTAGCCTAGAGTAAATACAGTAGGCCTACCAAATGTAAGGGTTTACAGGTTACTAAAATATGATTTTTTTTTTACATTTAATAAAGTAAAAAAAACTTTCAGCAAGATTAAATGAATAAGTATATTTCAATATTTTCACCTTATTTTGGTGATTTAAAAAAAAAAAAAAAAAAAAGCTGACACAATTTTGAAATTGATGCTAGCTTTTTGCTCCCCTGCTGTTCAAAGTTGTGTCACTGGATTATTATTAAAACTACAAAAAATATTTCATCTCCTGTACCTTAATATGACAATTTTTAATTTACATCACATACTGTAGATAAACTATTTTCTTGAATAACAAGGAATAGCCCATACGTTTAGGCCACATATACATATACTACAGTACTGTATACATAAAACTTGTGTTGTACATACTGTATATATCATCAGAATAAAATTATGTGGTGTAAATTCAAAATGGCTTCAGTTAGCAAGATGAGTTGGGGTTTTTTGCTTTCATTTCAATAACCAATTTCTTCTTAAGATGGACATTTTTGATGAAGGAGGTCGATCTGTGCGTTCACATTGACAGGACTATCATTGGTTTTCTTGTCTGCTATTGAGTCTGGATGTGACCTATTGTGGCAGAAAAAAACTGTATGATTTTACCAAGTGCTTAAACTAGATATTGTTCATCCAAACCCTGGATGGGTGCCGTCGGAACAGATTGGTAACTGGTTTGAACTGTGATGCTCCAAAGTCGGGCACTGATGGAGCCACTGAAGAGGAGCTTTTAATGTGGTGGTGAAAAGAGAGTGTATAAATTGTGAATAAACTTTGAAATGGAATTTATTGTTATTTTACTGTCATTCTTGGTTGTTGTTTTTTTCAGTTTTGTTCACATTTTAGTGCCAAATAGATTCTGTACAGCAGTGTCTTGAAAAGGCATTGGAAAACATGCTTTTAATACTCTTGCTTAATGAATGAAGGACAAAGTTGTTAGTTTTATTATTTCGGCGAATCAAAGCAAAACTGCATAGATAACATGCATTAATAGCAAGAATGGGATATAAATAAGGTTGTATATTAAAATAGTGTGCTACTGAAAATGTATCTTGCCTAACTGTAATGTTTTAACTGCACATTTTCATGTGGTGCTGCCACTGCTGGCCGGAACCCACTTGGCTGTGTTAAGGGTCAGCTATTTTCATGGGAGGTGATTTCCGTTCTGAGGCTTTCTCCGGCACCAAACAGGATGTGAATGAAAACCACCGGCAAAACCACATGCCAACTCATTCCTACATTTTTATTTTTCCCCATGAGAACAAAATAAAATTTAACAACAGAGGGAGCAGTTCAGAGAAAATGTCTTTTATTGTGTTTTTGTACACATCAAACGCTTGTTGGAATGGCTGTTTCCGACATTCTGCACAAGTACAGTCCATCTTTAGCTTGATGGGAAGAACAATATGTTAAAACTGCCAGTATAGGAGCTTCAACGAGCCCATGTTGTCATATCCTTTATGCGATCATGTAGTTGGGGTGTTTCACAAAGTGATGAACCTCCCCCCATCTTTGCTTTTGCATGACTGAGCTTTTCTAGGATGCCCCTTTTAGACCCAATCACGATAGCACCACCTGGAACCAAACCTGCTTACCTGTGGAACGTTTCAAACAGGTGTTCTTGAGCATTCCACAACTATCCCTGTCCTGTGTTGCCCCTGTCCCAACTTGCTTGAAACGTGTTGGTGAAAACGTGGTAAAACATGAAATATATTGTCTTTATATTGTTTTCAATTGAGTATATGTTTAAAAAAATAAATAAAATAGGATTACCAAATTATCATATTCTGTTTGTTTTACACACAGTGATCCATCAGGTATGTGAGTTGAACATCATGCACACCAGTGGACAGCATACCATGAATTAACACAGGCTGAACATCAGACAAAGTGCGCCTGTGAATATGCTGCGATCTCAAGGGAACACAAACTCTCAAGCAGTGGGGGAGAGAAGACAAATAACAATGCAGTGATTTTGTGTTTAGCAAAAGACGTTGGCGTGGAGCTCAAAAATTTCACGTTAAAAAAAAAACTTAATTCTAAAATGGTGACAAATTTAATAATGGAATGAACATGAAACTCACTATTGAAAAACCATTAGTACTGATTCTGTTCAGAAAACAGTGCTTTCTAAACAGGTTTTTGCATATACATTACACAATAAATACTTATATACTTATAAGTATACATTAACATGTGTTGTTTGTTTTTTTAAACTAATTTGAAAGACCCTACAGTTAAATCTCTACCTTATGTGTTGACTATTTGTCCCGCATCACTCACAATGGAACCTTTTTCTCCAGATGGGCCTGAAAATAAAGCCACTTAACATGTCCTACCCCACACTATCTGGCCTGACATCCATGCTGACCCCCCTGGTCTTATACAGACGTTTCTTGTTCTCTCTTAATTGGCCCAGCAACTATTTACCACACACAACACTGAACGTGGCCGGCCACGTGTGAGAGACTTTGTCTCACGTTTCTTTGTGGTTGCGCAGTCTAATGTTTATGTTTGGAGGGAAATGATAGGCTACGCTGCACAGTTGTGCGCTCCAGCTGCCTTTTAAAACAAGCAAGAACTTGAGGGCTTCAGGAGGCCAGTATTATTCTCAGACACACCGCATTTCTTTTTAATTGAGATGTGCTCTGCAGCAGACACAGGAGAATTATAGAAACTATGATCTTTGCACATGTGGCAACAAAAATGTGTCAGAAATTGTTCTGTAAGATGCAATTGGCAATTTTTTAAATATATGTGACATTCTGTTCTCTTATTATATAACACCTGGATACACGTGAGCATCACTGTCAACATCTGGCCCTTGCTTTCTGCAGTAACTGATATTGTCGCTGCTCTCCTCCTCCTTCAAGTTTCGTTTCATCTGACTGCCTTTTTTGTAACCTGAATTCCCTCTTTGTCTGCTTAGCCGATAAATAGCAGGAGGGACCTTCAACTTGAGCACTCCAGCTCTCCTTCTCTTTCACACAGCATCACCATGTGGGCCAGCTCTGTACTCCTACTGCTCGCCTGCTGCCTTTGGTCAGCCGAGGCTCAGAGCAACGGCAGCAGGAGACAAAGCATCTGGGATGATCCCATCAAATTCAAAACCAAGGGAAATGACTTGTGCACCATGATCATCACCGGTCAAGGGGAATACACCAGGCTGAGGCTGTCATGCCAGGGCACTGAGCGCTCCTACTGGTGTGAATACCTGGGCATGCCTTACACCTGCCGCTCCTACAACAAAAACCCTCGTCACTACTTCGTCCAGATGATGTGGAGCCTCAGAAAGCTCCACAATGCCTGCCATGCTCCAAGGCTCATCAAACCTCACATGTGCAAGCAGGCAGCTGATGATTCTCAAATGGTCTTCTCATCCGCTTCCTTCTCCCAGTCATGGCCTGAGGCTTCTGCTAGGACAGGAGCGAGACCAGCAGCACAGTCTGCCAGACCTGAACCTCCTGCACCTACAAGGCCGGATTCGGCAAGGCAAGCTTCCCCAAAAGCCATTCACGTCTCACCAAGGGTAAAGACCTCACAGAGTGCCAGTCCACAACCAACGACACCGCCTTTGGAGAGCAATGCTAAGAGGATGGCTCGGCAGTACTGCTGGAGGTCACTTCAAGGCATCTGCTCCTATGTCATCGGTTTGTTTCGGAATTAACGAGGAAGGTGAGCAGCAGCACTGGGCCTCTCCATTAACACGCAGCTTTTATGAAGTTGTTTTATGACTAATCTAAGAGTACTGTGGTGGAGAGATTCTGTGTATTTATATCAAGTTTGCCTCCAGCATTCATTTGCAAAATTCTTTTTTTCTTTTGCTCAAAATATTACTGACATTCATAATTTACAAATGTATATGCATTCCCTCGTCTGTTATATTCACAGATTTAAAATTCTGATGAAAATATCTTCTGATGTCTCATTAAAGTATCCCTCTGAGGGAAATTCCTCACCAAAAGTTTGTTCATTTGTGGTAAAAGAGCTGTAGCGCTCTCTTCAGGGGAACGGATGTTACTGCTGTGACGTGCAAAGGAAGACATTTCAGTGAAGCTTGCATGCATTATTTTTTTAAATGCCGCAGCTGGAAAAAAAAGTCTTCCACCTGTCTTGATTGTGTAAGAACAAATGTTTTGTAAAATGGTTCACACACCATGAAATATAACTTTAACTAGATCAACAATATAAGGGCCCACAGGCGGACTCATTGGTTTCACTTACTTGTATTTATGTTTGTTTCATTGTATATAATCTACTTGCATCACATAATAATACATAATTACATTGTTCTGAAAGACCAAGGTTTTCATTTTGGTCTGAAAAAGGCAGTGATTTTTCTTTTTAGCTTTTACTGAATGTGAAAATTATTGTATTAAATAAATAAATTCTCAATGATTCTGTGTTGATCAACTTTATTGCTCCTACTACAACTACAAAAACCCTGCAAACAGTTAAATGTATGGAGTTTAGTTAGATTTAAGAGCAGCAATATTGAGGATGAGGGCCATATAATATTATTATCTTATAAAAAATCATCATCACAATGATCATAAAATAATGGAATTATCTGCTATACCATATTTGACCTTTAGGTGTCGCTGTTGCTTAAGTTAAACAGACCACCAAGCTCAGTCAGTCAGTGATTTTCTCCAGCAGGGACTCCTTTCAAGATATTTCAAATCATTTTTATCTTTGGCACACAGATGGTCCAGTGAAGGTCTTAAAAACTCAGGGTTATTTGCATTTATTTAAAATAAATGCCTCAAAAGTGAAGCAGGTGCTACTTCTTGAAGCAGCCAGATTACTCTTGGTCATGATATCTCAACATGAATCTTGTGTTTACAGGTTTATACCAAAATAAAAACTTTGCCCTTTGAATAAATCAGCTTTGACTAAGAACCTAGAAGAAGAGAAACAACATGTCAGTGCATGAAACAGCATGGAAGAACAGTCGATGTAATTTTAAGTGAAATGATCTTATTATTATTATTATAATTGCTGTGCTAGTTGTTCAGCGGATTTTGGTGGTAGTGTTTCACTTGATTTAATAGTTTAATTAATTTGATTACAATTTAACATGTAAAAAAAAACAGCATTTCAAGATTCTATATGACAATAATCTCTTGTTTTGAGTATAGTCTGTCTTTACAAGCTTTATTGAAATAACTAAAATGTTTTTACAGGCAGTAATTCTCAGTTAGGCCCTACAGGCAGCAACTGAAAATACCTCTAAAACACCGCTCTTTCATTGGCTGACTACTGTGAACTCAATAAACTGTAAGCCCTCCAATTATGTAGTGTGTGTGTGTGTGTGTGTGTGTGTGTGTGTGTGTGTGTGTGTGTGTGTGTGTGTGTGTGTGTGTGTGT
>JBBPCS010000204.1:13231577-13270007 GCA_037974645.1 Hollardia meadi
TGTGTGTGTGTGTGTGTGTGTGTGTGTGTGTGTGTGTGTGTGTGTGTGTGTGTGTGTGTGTGTGTGTGTGTTGCGAAACAAGGTGGGAAATTTCAGGGGTTTTATTAAGATTTGTCTTCCTTTATGGGGGCAATGGGTGTGGGGAAGTTGTCGAAGTTGTAGACTGTAAGGAGTTACTTTCCTGTGACATGCTTCTTTTGAAATACAAGGCTGTGATTAGCATATGGCGGGAGAGGTGCTTTTCAGTAGGAAATGTCAGGGATTTATTAGGTTTTGCCTTATTTCAGCAAACTGATATTGGGATAAAACAAGTAATAGAGAGCTTAATTCTTTCCTGTACCTTCTAAAGTTTTAAAAATCTTCACTGATTAATTAATTCTGTGTTGAGCTTCTATGTAGGACCTGTAGGACTCTTTGACCTGAGTTCACACAACTGCTTTGGGTAAAAAGATCAATGCACGGGTTATTTAGACGATAACAACTACCCGGACGAAACACTGTACTAAAGTTCAACAAGGACATTTATTTTAAAAACTTTTAAATAATGGAGCAAAATAGTCTCAGTTGTTTGCAGGGTCAAAAACTGATAGACCGGCTTGGGTTTAATTTCAAGAATGCTAAAAATGACACATAAAAACTTTACCGTGCTACAAATTAATGTCTGCACACATTAAAGAACGACAGTTACAATTTTAGTATAACTAACAAAATAAAACAAGAAAGAAATTATTTCTCTTAAATTCACATTTCTACAGACAAGACAACTTTTTCGTGATCCAGAAGGTGTCGAGATATTATTGATTTTCTAGAGGAGAGACATCTGGTTGATGAAATTCCCCAGAGAAGCAGGGCCAAACGCTCTCTCTATCGCCATCCTCCAAAAAGAAGTCTCTGGTTAAAACAGCCACAAATAGTGACCGGGCTGATACAGGTAAAATAATTTCTTTTAAGTCCTTAAGACATGTTTTTTATCAAAAAGTCTATCCTGATTTTATTTGTGTTTCTAAATTTCTTTGTCTATTATCTCCTTTCTACTAGTTTGTGAATAGTGTCAGAGTGAGATTATTTAACGAGTTATTGTTTTTGAAAAAACCCTACACAGATACAGCTCAGACGTCCGGCAACCCCTTCTAGCCCCATTTTGATTGAAGATACTCCAGTATCTGGCCTCTGTGAGTGTCAAGATCCGTCAGGACCTACAGAGCATAGCACCCAGGATTTGAGAGCGGTGGCCGAATTATGCACCCAGGGGAACCATCTTTTTGTGTCTCCTAGACCTTCAAGTCAGCTCAACTGGACTGATTCACAAATACAGCACTGGGATGAGAACACCTTTCCCTTGGAGGAGGAAAGACAACCAGCTGCCCATAGCAAGAAACAATGCACTACACCTTTGGAGGAAAGAGTCAGTCAGCCGCCTCAAACTTATAATTATTCACATAAAGAATATGATGTGTAGAGCAACAAAGTCGGTCGTAATAAACCACTCTAAAAAATTAATGTTTCCTTAAGACACATCAGAAAAAGTCTTCAAATTCAAAAAGAAGTTGCGCAGTTAAAAAGGGAAGTAAGAGTTTTAAGGGCAATAAATGAACAAATGTTAAAGGAAGTGCAGGAAAAAAGGAGGCAATAAATGAAAAATTGATATAATTTTTGTAGGATCTGCACCTTAATAAAAACAACTCCTTTGTGTCTGATATCGTTGATTGTAGTGTTTAATCATGTCTCGCAAATGCGTAAGCAAATCAAAACACGGTAGGCGATGCGCGATTGTAATCAGTGATGATGAAAGCGGCAGTGAAAATTGTCTAGAATTCACCTCTCCCCTCAAAAGTATGTCAGATGCGGAGAATGAAATAAACCAATTGCTTGATGATACAGATTCGGAGAGTGAAGAAAATTGGCTTGAATATAAAAGCATATCTGATGCTGAAAATGAAATTGATGCTTTACTAGAAGAGGATGTAGAATTTACCTTAGTACAGCGTAGAGTCGCTTGATATCTGTGCTTGGTTTGGCTGGCAAACAGCTAGGCTACACATCCAGCAGACACAAAGCAACACTGTATTTGCGAAATAAAAGCCTATATTTACTCTTAGTTTAACTCTGGTGTGGTCAACAACTTGTGACTAAAAATATTTGGCTATTTAGCTGCTAAATGCTCCACTTTTGTTTGCTAGCTAGGCGCTGATTCAGAGCTTGTTGGCTAAAAACAGCTAATTGTTTTTAGATAACGTTTTTGATGAACTGCAAAGTCAAAATAATGACTTAAAAGAGGTGCTAGGCAGAGCGTTTGTAGAGTCAAATGATAATTAATATACCAGTAGGAAATTATTTTGTTAGGTTTATGTTATTTTATGTAAAGATGTTTCATCTTTTTTCTATTGCCCACCTTCGATCTATGTATTGATAAAATTATCACACATTAAACAATGCACAAGGAATTTTTATAATTTCATTCGCCAAGATATCCACCTATATTTTCAATAAATCCTATGTAACCTACTATAGCTGTACACTTCTTAAGGAAACTTACGAAGGAAAAATTCCCATGCCAAGTTCTTATAAACTTCTACAGAGGAACAATAAAGCATCCTGACTGAAAACATCACAAACTGGCATGTTTTGTGCACGGCCCAAGACAGGAAGGCTGTGCAGCGGGTGATTAAAACTGCCCAGAATATGATTGCTAGACATCTATCAAGCATATTATCAATGATAAAGGTGAGGTGCCTGTGCAGAGCCCAAAGGATACTAAAAAGCCACATCTACCCCAGCCACAGCTGGCAAAAGATACAGAAATATCCGCTGCCGTACCACCAGACTAAAGAGCAGCTTTATTCCTCAGGCTGTGACTCCACTCAATCCATCCTCCACACTCCACCTTTAATAATGTGATCATTTTTTCATTAGCTTTTTATAATTTTGGACATAGCTTAGGGAACTATGTTATGTTTCGTTACATAATCTTGTGTTGTATAATCACCATTAAACTTCTGATTGATTGATTGATTGATATAGTTTTAACCTGGGTAGCTATAAATCATTCTGACATATTTTAAATTGAAAGTCAACATGAAGTAGGCTCTTCTCATTGCAGACACTTCAACTTGTTGATCACAGGTGAAATTAATAATAATGGCTGTATTAATATTGGGGCTGTGTTATTGTACAAGCTGGCTTATTGGCATGGATTGAATAGAAGGGACCCTTCCTCAGTGTTTTTCCTGCTATGATAAACTGAATTTAGTGCCATGAGAATTCCCTGATATCAGATTGAATTGTCAACTCGTTACACTGAATCAGTCAACTCAGTGAAGTGGGAAGATTTGAAGGTCTGGACTCAGGCAACCATGAGAAACTTCTGTTGTTGAATGTTTCAGCATCAAATGTTGGAGCATACAGTATGTGCACAAATACCACACAGAAAGGGAATAAACTGTATTGTCTGATGGTTTCGACTCATTTGCATATAAAAGACTTCATTCATCGGTTACCTTGAGAGCCTTGTGCAGTTGCGTAGCATCATATGAGATCGGTGGGGTCATCAAGGCCACAATCAGACTCTCCAATAGCCCACCAAGCTCCGATTTCAATGCGCTGACCAAGTCCTGATGATTAATGATGAGAAGAACAATAATAACTTTATATGTATAGGACTTTGCATCATTTACATGCTGTAACATTTAAAAAAAAACAAAAAAAAACAAGAACTAATGACCTGCTTTTAACTCCATTCAAAGGTTTCATCATAGCCATAGTCTTGTCAAATGCATGAGCCATATTGGATACCAATAAAGTTAAAATATCATAACAGCATGAAAAAAATGACACTTTAGTGTTCTCACATATGGAAATGCAGAATATGTAGATTATCCTGAAATTATTGCCAATAAGTAAAAATATTGAGAAAGAATTGAGGCTCCTCATGTCAAAGAGATGAGGGCATCAGTAACATTTTACTGCATTTTCATTCATTTTCAAAGGAATGATGAATCAGAATAAATTTACCTGTGAAAAAGAAAAGTATATTTACTGAAACTACCTGCCAATCAAACAATAATCACACATTACTGACAGACGGCTCCATAGAAATGTATTTGTGTATGCAATGAATCATATGTTTAGGCATTGCTGGAGACACCACCTGAATATAGTCGCTGGAATGAGTCAGTAGCCTACTAGCATATATCTTTGTGTTGTGTGTGTGTACATAAAACACCAAAGGGGTCCTATAATCTACTGCACATGGCCAGTATACTCTTCAGTATGCATCCAAGTCAAGCACTGTCTTTGACAGCTATGAGACCTCTAACAAAGACCTCCCTTATTTCTGAATAATACATAATCAATCTCACATAATGATCTGTTTTCATTTTCAGATCTTTTAAAATTCTGTCAAATCAAATTCCCATAAACACTTTGTCCAAAGGTGCATTACCGAGCAGAAATGTATACGGAGTTATAGAAAAGTAAATCAAACTGGGAGCAGTAAAATGCGACTTTACACGGTTTAGATATCAGTATTTCTCTTTTAAGCACCAGTTCACATTTCAGATGGTATAGCAAATGAGCAATTTAATGCAGTGCAACCCTTAGAATTTATTATGTGCAACGTAAATGCACTGCAATAGTAATAAAAGCAAATAGGCTTGTTTGTTGGCCCATTTCGATAAAAGGCTGTAATTTTCAGAGACATCCCCAATGCTTCTTTGTGATTTTCCAATGTACTTTGTCTTTTGTTTTCCCAAGCTGCCTCTTCTACTTCAGTCAGCAGTTACATTTAGGATGTTTTTCAGTAACACGCACAGACAGCAAATTAACTTGCTTTCAATCCACAGGTGGTCATAAAATAACTTGACAGCGTGATAGACCAGAGAGAGCAGGAGAGCGTAAAATTAACCTTGGATAACTAACTGAACTGCATTCTGGTCCACAGGGACTGGTGGAAATTTTTATGATTTTATGATTATTCTTTCCCTGTATGACTCGCAACTTGCTCTTTGATTTCGAATGACATGAACAGCTTGATGTTTAGATGGTTCGATGCCTTGTGCAATTAAATATCAGTGGAGCTGTGTTCTGCAAAAAAAAAAAAAAAAAATGCCCCTTGTGACTGATATGTAATTACAGTATACATGACATTAATAGATTTTTAATCCAACAATCAAGAAGTAGCATTTTATTGTTGTAGCTGGTTGAAATGGAGCTACTGGAGTTTTAAATACTTACACCAGTCTGGTGATTCCCAACCTGGATTTTCTTAACACCAACCCTCGCCATAGGGTCACAAGATAAATCTGAAGGGTTGTGGTCATCTTTGGACTTTTGTCTAATATTTGCGTCTTTTAAAAAAAAAATCAAATATTGGATAATTCCACCTCTATCTCCCTCAAAAGAGACAAAATATCTCTGGTGGAACAACAACAACTAATCTGAAATGCAACAAAGGGTCCAAACTAAACACTATTTCTTTTTAACGGGTCACAATAATAAGGGCTATAAAGGTTAAGGCTATTTTCTAAGTAAAAAGTGAGTACAATAGCTAAAAAAGGGTACTGAAGTATAGTAGGCTATAGCATAGTATTTGAGTAAATGTACTTCGTTTCATTTCGACAGTGGAGGCAGCAATTTATCAAGATGACATGAAAGATGACATGAAATTTACATTTGCCTATATCTTGACACTGTGTTTTAAAGTCAAGATATCCTTTAATTATGTGTAAGTCATGATGAATCCTCAATTTGCATTGAAGGATAAGTCTGGACTGTCATACCCACAATACCCTGCTAACACAATGATTTAATCCTACTAACAAGTACTATGTATTGAAAGCCTTGTGTACTGCACCCTATTTTTCTGTGCCACACACTTCCATTGTTGTCCCAAAACAAAACAAAAACCATAACATTGCACTGACTCATTGGTGCTCTTGCATACTATTAACAATGACATCATGGTTTATTTTGAATTGATCCCACATACAGCATCCTGCTACTGTAAACACTCACCAGAGCGATGATTCTTAACCTTACTGGCTCGTGACCCTTTAAAACAAATCTCATTTTCAAGCTGGCTTTTCTGGCTAGAAACTCCCAAAATGATCTAATAGGTTTCAAGAAAAAAAAAAAGCAAAGATTAGAGGAACGTCTGAAAAAAATGAACATATTTTGAGTAGAATTGATTTTTCCTTGTTTGATTTTTGATTTTAAAAAAAAATGCAACTTTATATTAAAGATTTAGGTGTTTAGTGGGAATGAATGGGCTTGGGGCTGAGTGCCACAGACAGACTGGGGAGCCTGGAAAGCATTGCCAGATGGACCAACACAATATTGGTTTTGATCTTTTGCTGGGATTTGTTGACATTAACAAAAATATATTGCACTGCCAGCATCATTCTGTAAGAAAAAATGAAATAATAAAGGGATGGACACAGTGGCTGATATGACCTGTAACCATCCATCAGTTTAACTGCAGACTGTCAACGGCTCTGTGTTCGCAGTGGCTCAGCTTACCTTTCCGTAGGCCTTTTTGTACGCTGCCTTAATTTGTTGGCGCTGATCGTTGCTGCGGGATGTCAGGAGCATGAGGACCGCATCCTCATCCGTACCTGCACCAGAAGTCAGATAAGCATTAAATAACATATGAGCTTCACATAAACACCTGCCAGCACACATCGCATGGCATAAAGACTGACATCAGCTTTATATTTCAAATTCTTTCTTTATTTTTTAGAAACCAAGGGAATTATTCTGTTTGCACCCATCATAAGCAAAGGCATGCTCTCCTTAGCACCTGATTGAGAACAATTGACATTTTGTAATAAACTCTTGAATAAAGAGTCGACCCCTTCGAGCGGGAGATCGTCATTCAAAAGGATAGCGATCAATAGTTCATGGAAGCCACCAGCATCTCAGAGAATAGGGCTCAGATAGACAAACAGGCAGGAGAGCAGTGGGTGATATTTTCTATGAGGGAGCAGAATGTTTAATTAGTCCAAGGTAATTATGGCACAAAGCCCTACTGATCTGGTTGACCTGTCTGACTGTAGACAGATGGGTCATCGTTTTCTCCTTACTTTTCCTTTTTTTTTAAAAATTTCCTAATTACTTATATTGTGAGAGTACTAAACTGACAGGAAGCAAGGGTAGGAGATAAAAGGAATAAAAGGGGCTGCAGGTGAGTAAGGTTAAATTTAGCAGAAGCATCGGCGCATGTACGCCTGTAGTGCACCTTTAATTTGATGATTGTCATTGGTTCCATTGATTTACACTAATGACTGCAGAGGGCCGTTTCGATTGCAGTTTCACATTTTCTATCTATGCAATGAGAGAGGAAAACGGGGCGGAAGGTTATTAAGGTTATTAGGTTATCAAATTACGCCGATTCAACCAATAATCATTTAACACATGATCCTTACATTGTCGAAGTTTATAAATTGTTCTTTTCTCGCCCCTATAGTTTAAAGAAACAGTTCAGCCAAAAATGAAAATTCAGTCATCATCTCCTCACTCACATGGGGATGGAAAGTTGTGCGAAGGTATAAAAGCTGCTTTGTGGCTGTATTTTACATTAAAATACTGTATATTACATTTTTTTATTTTGTTTATTTATTAAGCCCATGATGGAACTTGAGCTATAAACCTGCTGTTGTGGCTGTTCATGAATCTTAGTAGTGAACCCTCACAAATAAAAATGTATAAGTATTATTAAGTGAAATCAGTTTTACAGTAAAAAAATAGTACAATGTTATGACTGGAATTGGCATATTCACTTGCTAGCTTGTTCTCAGTGTCACAGCATACCTTGTCGAATAATATCTGGCAAAAAATATCTTAAATAACAAAATATTTTAATTAACATATTCATGTTTTTTTTTCTATTTTAGAGTAAAAACTCATTTTCGTGACATGAATACATTTTTCATTTAGAATATGTAAATTCCCTTTGTTTACTATCAACTATATTGTCTGGATCATCACTTTATCAGTCAGCCTATATGAATTAGGATCTTAATATGGTTATTCATGTACAACTTTCTTAGCATTATGAATATGCAGTTCGTAGGAAGTTATTGAGGGAAAACAGGTGAATATAATCATGCAGGTATTAATAAGCGCTTTATAATGACTAATAAAGAGTCGATATGCAACTAATATGCATGCTAGTAAGCTAATTGTTAATATATGTTCACTAATCTAAAGTGTTACCAAACATTTCAAACTATTATAGCCATTTCAGACTGTTTAGCAGTCCGCCCTCTGCCTCTGCCATTATATTATATCACCAACTGTCTCGATGTTTTGTGGCCCAGTAAGCGCTCGTTACTGTGATTGTGTAGAAATGACTCATTATTGTGACATGTCTTTGGAAACTTTGCTATAAAGTTTACGTTTAAAACTCGGTGATACTCCGTTTCTTTCCTAATTAGTTGAAAAACAAACAGGGAAAGAAAAATAAATTATCATGCACCAGAGGTTTGCACCCGGCTAATTGTTAAGAATAGCAAACGGAAAAAAAAACAAACAACAACTTTCCTGACAGCTGTATCATCACCGTGTTTCAGTGTTAGATTTGTTTTAGACAGTAGCAAAACAAACAAAAATGTTTTATGTCAAAAACATTGCTGGTTCTTAACACAACCACATAAACAAGACAAAGCTGCCACTTGTGGGCATGTGAAAATAAACCTACTGTAAATGCTTAAATGCATTGAGAATGTTGGGGTGTGACTATTATCCCTTAGCTTTAAAAGTACCCGTAAGGTTACTGATAAATACCTGAAAAATACTTTCCACTGTGTACAGACTTTAGTATTTGGAGATTTGTTCATATTTCCTATATGAAATATAACATAGCAGATTACAGTGTTATAACATGCTGAGAGTGAGTGCGTCATCCCTCTGAAGAAAACTGACCGATTCCCTTCATGGCTTTATGCAGGAGTTCAGCATCCTGTTTGGCGTTGAAGTTGACAAAGGGTCTAACGCTGCCTCTGTACGCCTGTGGGAGGAGAGCAACACAAATAAATGTTTAATACATTGTTTTTGTATGCTATGTATTTTAAGTGAAACGTGGTGATATTGGCCATTTTATAGAGTATTAATAACCAAAAATAACCCGCGAATGAAATGCAATTTTTGTATTTTAATTGTTCTATTATAGAAGTTAGTTATCAACTTAAAACAATTACTGAGTAGAGATGTTTGACTGAAATTGGTTTGTTTCATTTGAGAGGTTTAGCGCTTCTTGCAGGTCCAAATGGTGTTTCGCCAACCTGACAAGAATAAAATCCCAACAGAAACATTGAGAATGTTTCATTTTGGGGGGACATAAATAATTTAAGGATACTGAATACCGCTGTAAACGTTGCCACTTGCTATCTAAATCCACCTGTTGTTAAACGTTGTCTGTCCAAAGTCTGGGCAAGTACTGAAAGTATAACTTGAATGCTGCTGCTGAATGCTGTTGTTTATTATGCAGGTAATTTTAAAAAAAAAAAAGAAAAAAGAAAAAAGTGCTGTCTCACTTGTTATCCTGGGAAAATGTAATTTGAAGAAAAAGCAATAACACATTTGCCTCAGCGGCAGCCTTGTTCCATACTCTGCGCAGGTGGGAGAAGTGAAAGAATATTGTCTCTCAGCCTCAGTAAAGGTTTCTGTTTATTATTTCTTTTGTCGGTCATCTGTTTTCACACACACGTTTGATACACTCAAGAGAACGGTGTCTTCTTTCAACGCGAGGATGATTTTCTTGAGGTGTCGCTTTAATGCGCCACTCTCACTGCCTTGAGCCTGTCAGCATGCACCATGAAACTGATTTTTAATTTGACACCTCTCTTTCGAGACAATACACCTTTTTTTTCCCTACTCTAAGTCAGGAGCTATTTTTAATCTCATATAAATCAGCATTTATTGTTCACAGGCCTGCCCAGACAAAAGGCTGGGTCCCTGAAAATGTCTGGTAAATGGGCCCTCCCTAAATCTCCTTTACTTACATGTGTGCCCTTTAAACACATTCAGAACATCTTTGCACTTATTGACATCATCCTCTCCCTCATAGGTGGTGGTGGCTCCTTCACTGATGCTAGCTATACCTCTTGGCTAGTAACGTTAGCTGTAACGTTAGCCTCCTGGCTATCATTCGCCTCTTCAGCCTGTGGTCTTTACATTGTGATTTGGCCCTAAAACCTTTGCCAGATATTTAAAACATGAAATATTGATAAAAATGTTTAATAATAGTGAAGAAGATGCAGTAACTAGCAAACTAGCAACTACCGAAGGAGATGACGGACAAGAGCGGGACACGCTACACTAACTTTTCCCCCATATTTTCTATGGACATCGTGATAATATCATTGTTGTGAATTCTTTTTGCAACTGCTAAGTGAAAACCTGATAGTGTGACGGCCCCACAGTCATTGCTAATATCAAAGAATGGTTGTCTTATTAACTTTTCATAAGCAGAGTGCCGATGTTGAAGTGTCACAAGTTGCCACTTTAGATAGGAAGCACTGTATCGCTCCTGATGAGCAGGTTACCTCCAGCCTCTGCCATCAGTGTATGTGTGTGGGTGAATGTGGCAAGTATTGTAAAGCGCTTTAATGAATCAGTAGACTAGAAAAGCGCTACATAAAAGTCCATTTTTCAGGGAGCATTGTCTCCCAGCTGCCCTTTGAGGAAATTGTAGCCCGGCGGGGATACAATACCTGCAGTTTCCATGCACACGGTAATACAATATGGTACAAATTAGACCACAGTCATCAACTGAAACTGAGTTCTTGCCATCACTTTACGTCTTAAATCAACTCATTCTCATCCGACAGTCTGAGGTCTCTCAACAAGCTGCAGAGGATCAAATCAAATCAAGGATATCAAATGAAGCTGCTCCTTTTCTTTTTGTGCCAACGTGAGTATACTATTATTAATGGGGGCATCTTCACAGAAAGTCTTCTCAGTGAATTAGGAATCAACTAGAAGTCAGTGTGTCTGTGCACATCAAGTCTTCACGAAAAGCATGCATGCTAACCAGCGGCTGGTGTTGACAGTTATTTGTGATGTGTATTGTTTAAGACTGATCATGCAGCGCAGGTCTCAGTGTGGCCTCAAAAGGCACTGACCTTTCAAGAGTCAAGACACACTTCATCGCACAAACATATAGGTTAGTTCTGGTTCTGTGGCTAAACCATGCTAGTGTTGATTCCACCTGTTTCTTGATGCCATTCACATAGCATTTACCATACTTTGAGCGTATTTAATTTAACAGAAAATAAAACAAAGAAAAGGAAACACTTACCATCCTTATTGCTCAAAGGAGTGAAACTGTCATAAGCTAAAAGAAAGTGAAACAGACCACAAATTCCGATCAAAATAGCCTCAGGGTTTGGTCTGCAATTGCCTAAAAACTTGGAATTAATTGCTCAGCAGCAGTGTAAACATCAATAAGCAGAATAAGTAACTGTAAGACTGTGTTCTCACCAGCAGGCGTGTTTCTTCCTTCTCCTCGCAGGTGATCCGTGGCTCAGGTACTTTATTTCCTATGCAGGCTGCCGCGTCACGGGGGGAAAGCTGACCAGATGTCCTTCCTCCTTGGCACACGGTATTGTCGATCACTCACTGTCAGTCAAACAGGAGATCATGACCTCATGCTTTCAGTTGCTTTGTGTGACCTTCAGAAAAGTGACACGTTGCCATAAATACTGGAGACTACAGATATGATCCTTTCCCAAAACATTTCTCATGTATTAAATTATAATTAATGAAAGAATTGTTTCCCCATGTGGTCATCAATCATCCCTTTATGTTTTAGTTTAGGTTTATTTTCTGGACAGACAGGAAGCATAAAGTCTCGATCAACTGGACACTCCTTGTCTCGCCTCCCCATACAGTGGCCGTTTGTGCTGGGCTGCCATAAACATGGCGCTGAAACATGGCGGACTCTGTGGAAGAGCTACTGACAAGAAAATTCTGGATTTTATGTTCCATTTGTGTCGATATTATATTCCATTCCCGCCCCCTAAATCTCGCACACTGGAAAGTGTAAGAGCCCACACACCCTAGATTAATTTTGTAAGGTTGTATACCCTTTTCAAACAAAAATACGCTTCCTGAAATGACATAATTAAAATACAGAAAACATAGATGACACGTCTTTGAGCCTCTCCAGTGTTGGAAGACGTATTCAGATATTTCACTCACAATTAGCAATATCACATGATGAAAATACCCCATTACAAGTACTCAATGCAGAACTGTAAGAGTTATACTATTATACTGGATTATTATTACTGATGAATTAACATAGTATCATTTTACTCTACGCTATGCTACGCTGTATATATTTGATATACTGTTGGGTACTAATTGTTAAGTAAATGTAGTGGAGTACTAGTACCTCAAATTTGTGTGTACATGTACTTGGTTACTGTCAAACAATGAGCCTCAATAAATTTCTGCAAGTAAATGTCTTGAGGTGCTCAATAACAGAAGCTGTCATTCATTTTAAATAATTAATCACTTTAAAATTAAACTTAATTTATGACATGTAGCCTTTTTAATTAGGAGCCTTTTCCCTTTGGCCCTCTGTATCACTCACTTTATGCTTCGTGCGCTACATTTCTGAGGATAACATGTTTTCAAGCGCTGTTAACTCAAGGTACACACTGTTGTGGCAAACAGGACAGAAAGGGGAGATGCTCGATACTGATAGGATCGACGGAGCGAAACGCCGTGGTGCAGCTCACATATCATCATCGCTGTCTTCTGCTCTGCAAACCTTTAATTAAAGTGAGCACTTGTGAGAAGATAGGAGTGAGAACACCATCTCTCGGCCTATCCAGTTACGGATGCTCGCCGTTTCATTTCACGGCTTCCCAGAGTGACGCGCAGCCAAATTTCCTTATCACAAAAAAAAACAAACAAGCCTATAGCTAAGAACAAACTTATCAGATTAAATGGAGATTATTCACATAACTGAGTAGCTTTTTATTCCACAAGCATCAGCCTAATCATGCTAAATGAATCATGCACTGTTTTGGGTATTAAATGTCTGTATCATTTGGGGGTACTGGTGTAATGAGTGTTTTTTTGTTTTTTTAACCCTGCACAAATCTTTTGTTCCTTCTAACTAAAAAAGCTCCTTTAAATGTTTTTTTTCATAAATGTTTCCTACGATATGAAATCATCAAATCGAAAAAAAAAATTAAACATCATTTACTGAATCGCCTAACTGGGGTGCCACAATTACAGGGTAAGGTATTTTCTCAATCAGCTTCATATTATGAGCGATTTGATAAAAATTAGAGATAAAAAACAATCATATTCACCAGTGAAGCTTAGGTTGAGACTGAGGAAGACCGTGTGATATGATCCAAAGCTACTGAATGGACCACAAGGTGAGATTGTTTTGGTCAACTGCAGTTTCCAAGGTCAAGAATAAACTTTGAACCTCAAAATAAAATATGTTTTGATATGAAAATGCAACAGCTATCAAGTGCTTCTGAGTTAGGCTGTATGAGCCAAGACAGTGGGCCTGCAAGCTGCTGACTGTTGCTTTCACTTCCTGCTGTAATCCCTGAGGTGAGTTTCCAAACGGAATCACTGTGACATTTTCTTTCATGAGCGCAGCAACATGGGGCAGCCTGGTATACAGAGCTGTGGACAGTTCAATTTGTCTGGCGCTGACTGACAGACAATAAGCTTTATCATCAATCAAAGCACCTCCCTATAGCCACCAGCGATCAGCGCAGTGTTTGCTGTCTTCCTCTGTCCCTGGAGCAGATGTTATCGAATGAAAATGGATCCATTTCAACAAATATTACCTGGCCTCATGGACCTCAAAAATCACATCATCATTTGGAGCAGCCTGCCTTTTCTAGTGGGTAACTGTCCATGGCTCTAATGTAGAGAACTATGTTCAGACTGAGACAGAGAGGGGTTTCATTCTGTCCATTGTGCATTTTGAATGGATGTTACATTCATTCAGTACCTACTATCAGATATGATTACTTAAAAAAATAAGTGAAAATTAAATAAGGTATTAGCAGAAACTACAATGACTAGCCTGCTTGGAATAGTAAGGGAAAATAAGCTAGTTTAATTGCCCTTTAGCTACTTCAGACTAGGTTCCATGAAACAAATAAAACAGCTACAACATCTATGTTTGAAGCCTCAGTAAAAGCTGGATTAACATATTAATAGTTTGAATTTTTAAAAAAATATATGCTTATTTGTCTTCTTGCTGAGAGTTAGATGAGAAGATCTAACTCTCAGCAACCCCTAGAATGTCCAAGTCTCATTATTATTGGTGCAGATGTTGCATATAGACAGCTGGATTTTCCTCAGAGTAGCAGCTACCAACAACACAGGACAAAAGCGTGAGTTTATTAATTAATTTAGTCATTCCTCTCCCCTAACTCTCTGCAAGAAAGCAATATTTCCAAAACTGTTGAACTACTGTTATTCTTTAGTGCTGCAATGAAAAACTATTTTGCGATTGATCAAATGACCGCATACCAACGTATGCAATGAATCGTGTTGCCTGGTTCCAGTTTTGGCTGTAGTCCCTAAATCTAACATTTCCCAAAAATGTTTTTTTTTCTGAAATATAAGAATAAGATAAGAAGAAAATTTCACAGAGGCAGTTTACCTTGATTTATATTTCCTCACACGCAGGTGTTTTCATCTTTTCTTTTCCCACTCTCACTCTCAAAAATACAACCAGAGGCCCAGAAAATGCGACAGACTCCATACTTTTTGCAGTTCTTTATTCTCATCTCGTTAGATCTCATCTTTTCTTGACCAGAATCACCGTCTGTACTGTCTGCAGCACAGAGGACACTGGCTCAAAAGCTGCTATGCCTCTTACATGTCCATCATTATTCAGAGCCTTAGTGGCACTGTTCTCAGAGGACGATTGAAAGGCTGCAGATGGTCAGGCAGTGCAAGTGGACATACTTCAGCTCAACAACAAATGCAGCCATGGGATCTATCCATGATGTCAGACCTCATTAATCTTACAAGTGTAGTGCTGAAGGGAGCAGACAAGCGAGCTGTTATTAGTTTGAAATAACCTCAGACCTGTGGAAGAGAAATCTCTTAAGATTTCTTGGTTTTAAATAGTGCAGATAATTAAGTGTTTTCAGGCCGACCGTTAAAAGTATCAAAGAGACAATGTTTAGAGGAATAGTTCAACATTTTG
Organism: Hollardia meadi; assembly: GCA_037974645.1. Classification (NCBI taxonomy): domain Eukaryota; kingdom Metazoa; phylum Chordata; class Actinopteri; order Tetraodontiformes; family Triacanthodidae; genus Hollardia; species Hollardia meadi. The sequence continues at coordinate 13,246,777 of JBBPCS010000204.1, forward strand.
AGGAAAAGCTTTTTTGGCATACTTTCTGGCCAAAAATTTCATGAGATGAGTGATACCCCTCTCATGTCTGTACACTAAACAGAGCTAGAGCCAGCAGCTGGTTAGCAGCTTAGCTTCTAGCACGAAACTCAATGAAGGAAACAGCCAGCATAGCTCTGTCTTAAGCTAACAAAATTCACAAATTGTTTTCACACTTAGGTGTTTGTACAGATTAAACATAGGATATATAACTTGTTAATTAGTGAGCTTTAGTAGTTGGACTTTGCTACCTTTGGGCAGGGCTAGGCTAGCTATTGCCCCCTGTTTTCAGTCTTTATGCTAAGCTAAGCTAACGGGCTGCTGGCTCCAAGGGACAGTTCACAGTAGGCCCACGTATTTTTCCATTGTAGTGCTATTTATCCATTTTGATTGTTTCGGTGTGAGTTGCTCAGTTTTGGAGATATCGGCTGAGATTTCTCAAATATAATGGAACTAGATTGCACTTGTATTGTGGTGCTCAAAGTGCCAATAAAAAAACTTAAAAACAAAACTCAACAGCAATGCCTCTTTCCAGAAATCAAGACCTGGTTACTCAAGATAATCCACAGAGCAGTTTCATGTAGGAAGTGTTTTCTTTCATGCCGAACTACACCGTAGCACTGTGCAGAAGGAAACACACATCTACTCAGGACAAGATGCTCATGCTCATGATAGGGCGTGATGTAAGCCATTATGGCGTCTTTCTCGACTGAGCTGTTAAGTTAGCTGGCGTAGTAAGCTTGCTCCTCATCATTTAGAAGATGCACTCTTTCTTCTGCGCAGTGATACAGACAGGAAATGGTTCCTACCTGAAACTACTAACAACAAGGTCTCGACAAGGATTGTCTTGAGTTACCGGGTCAGGATTTGTGGAAAGAGACAACGCTGTTGATTTTATTTTTAAATGTATTTTATTGGCACCGCAAGACAATTGCGATCTATTTCCAATATATTTGAGAAAAGGCAGAAATCAGCCGATATCCCGAAAAAACTGAGCAACGCACAACAAAACAATCTAGATGGATAAATAACAGTACAAACCAGAGGAAAAACTGTCCCTTTAACATTTCTTGTACAGATATGACAACAAGTGAGTATTTCCCAAAATATTGAACTATTTTTTTTTTAACTGTAGCCACAAAAAAACGCCAAAAAATTGATGTCTCAAAATGATTTGATTTAAGTAGCCTACACAAAATGGCAAAAAGTATCTTGTGCAACTGATTTAATTGTAGTAATGATTTCTTCCCTTGTAGAAACATGCCAGTGTTAACACCCCTTGAGAAATGTTAACTATACTGAGGCATCACGCACAGAAGCAATCTGTCTCTCAGGTTTAATGGCTATTGATTCCTTGCGGACTAATCAATGAAAGACAGCCTGGCCACCATCACTAGTGACTGAAGAAAAATTAAAACAAAAACAAAACATAAGGACTAAAAGCGACCAAGTCATATAAAGTGAAATATGTGAAATGCCCCTGCCTGTGTATGGTAACCACTTGTGAACACCAGCATTAAGTATTAAGTGTGTGGGCTCTTGCAGTTGATTAGCCTTTGCCATGAGGGTCTCATTTACTTTGCCCCCTGATATGGACACAGGAGTTGAGAAACCTTGTGGCTCCTTTCATATTTGTCATCTGCGCCACATTCTCAATATCCCTCCTGCCAATTCATCAATGAGATGAGAGGAGTGCAAATTGCCCTCCTGAATGCATTGCTTTAATCAGAATGAATCAAGATGCAGATTTAATCTTGGCTTGTTCTTTTACTCTGCAATTGAGATGCCTGAGCTTGACTGTGTAAATGTATCCAAGAGATGAAAAGAAACATAAGATTAAGAACAGTATTTTTAATTACTCAGGCAAGATAGATAAGACCCACTAGTTCATGCATGTCTGAGAGATAATGTTGTAGAAACATATTAAGTTGTTAAAGGAACAGACAGTGGTTTCTATCAATGAATAAGATGAACAGATTTTATTCATTTGAGGAAAATTTAATTTTTTTAAAAGTAATTTTCTTACATGAATCTGCAAAGGCACATTCAAGCACTCCACCAAGCCTCAGTCCTGACAGTGTTTTGGTAGAATTGTCCCATTTTTCACAACACATGCTGAAACCTCTGTTCAAAGTGAGGCTGCCTGAAGGAGCGGACAGGCTGCAGCGTGGATTTCCCCACCGAGTTTCTCAGCTGCTTGAGGAGCATCCAGAGAAGCAGCAGCATGAGGGTCAGGAGTCCGAGGAGCATCCCCACGTACAAGCTCAGGTTCCAGCCCCAGCCCAGTGCCAGGGGCAGCGAGGTGGACGCCACCAGGAATCTCTTGGGGGCAGGCATGGAGTTAGGCAGGAACCCGCCCTCGCCACCTCTTCTAAAATTGCTTCTTTCCCACCCTTGGATCTTCTCAGGGGTTAGACAGCTGTTGTGCTGTAGAAGCCATTGTTTAAAGTATCCAGCTGCTTTGGCTATGTTATAGAATTCCCATTTGTCCCCATGATTTAATCCTCACGTTATTCACAAGTGCACATGCCGTCAGTGATAAGCAAACCTGTTGAGAGTATGAGCATGGTCTTTGAGCTGTCCATTCTCCTGAAATCAAATGGTGAAGGTCCTTCTGCAGCTGTGCGTCTCCTTTCCCGTCAGACTCCTCGCCCAAAGCCAGCCTCCCAATTTATGATAGAGAGAGAGAGAGCGAGAGAGAGAGGGAGGGGGGGGGGGATGCCTTCAACACCACCGGCTGGCATTACTTCACTTTCAGAGAAAATCAAATCACTGAAGTGGAGATACTCTGTCATTTACAGATTGATAATTAGGCAGAAACAGCAACCCTTGTTTGCCATGCATGTTTAAAATCAATCTCCCCCATGTATTCATTTTGGACTGTATGCTAGTTTGACAAGTGGATTTAATTCCCCATACCAATTCAGGTAGTTGCGGATACTATGCTACTGCCAAGACTTCAGTTTAAATGGTTCATGTCTCCATTTTACAGATGTTCAGTTGGGTCTCCCGTCAACACATTTTTCCTCTTGGTTAATAAAATGGACATTTTGCTGAAAAATATCCCCAAATTCTCAGTCAAGAAGACCATTCTTGATAGACCAAATTAACTATGTATATTATTCAGCACTATTTGGTTTTAATGAGTTAAACCTTCAATATTCAGCCACAGCTTAGTAGGTAAGTCAAATAATTACAAAGCACCTAGATTTAAAAAAAAAAAAAGAGTTTACATTAACCAAGCTGAATAATTCAGAACCATTTTCACAATTCGGCTACATTTGGTTTCAGGGCTCAACACATTGCACCACTGTTTTAATATATAGAAGTTTATATCCTTGTGTCTCTGAGGAAACCTTTAAGGGCCACAAGTGGTCCTCTGCTGCCCCCCTGTGTCCAATGTGACAAATATTTAGAAATGAAGTCTTACTTTAAATGAATTTTATTTACAAGAGCCATATTTTACAGTGCAGAGGATGCCTTGAAAAGTTGTTTGCTTCCAAGACACCAATGTAATGAGACAGCCGACTCAATGACAGAAAATACACTTTAATCTGTATCCCATCAGGCCAAAGGGTTAAGGTCATGCCTCTCAAGGGTGAAACGGCAACAATAACTGCTTAGAACACCAGCTCAACCTTTAAAGTAGAAGGTTCTGGATTAGAGTACACTCACAGGTCTGTTTAAAGAGTTCTGGACACTGGATCAAAGCAGAATATTTACCATGTGGCATCAAGACCTAAATGTCGTCTGTGATTAAAAGTCAGACTATTAAAATTACTTAATTAACCAACGACTGTAGCATCTGGCATGAACGTATAAAAATACTTTTAAAAACTCTAAACATCTAGCTCTACTCCAAGAAGAGCAGGCCATGTTATTTGACATCGTGATGCACATTTTAAAAAAAAAAAAAAAAAAAAATTAAGACAGTACAACACTACATGTACAAGGGGAGGGGGAGAGGTCAGTTCAGCAGCAGTTTAGTTGGAGCATCAATGAGGGAAACTTCAAGGTACCTGGAAAAGAGACAGTGTTTAGATCATTTCTGCCAGAGTGCATGAAAAAAGTGACAGCGTTTTGGGTCAATTTTATCAGCAGCCAACTTACTTGGGGCCCTTGTACTTCTCACGAACAGACTGCTGGGCATGCTGAGCAGCATTGAGGTAAAGTGTGTGCAGATCATCAACACATGGCTTCAGATCTTCCAGGGAGTAGCCAGTCATCTCTGCCAATGACTTGGACTGAGGAGACCAGAGTGAGCTTGTCATTTGCATGCATACACAGAAGCAAACAGTTTCCCACTGAAAGGGAGAAACTGGACTGTTAAGCATTTAACAGGTGCTTGCACAAACATCCTTGGAGAGTTTGATTTGTATATTTGAGTTAAGTTAAATGCCAGGTGGCTCCATTAGACTATTCTACTTCAAACTTACCCATGAGCCACCAGTCACTGTGTTGTTGGCCAGGATATAGGCTGCAGCAGCTGTCTGTGATGGTAGGTACTTCAAGAAGGGATCTGAGTCAACCAGACTGAGCTCTCCAAGGTACTGAGGGGAAAAACCTTTTTTAATAAAGTGATCATATAATTTATATATATAAATTACACAATACCAGAGATTCTTTGGGCTAAGCAAGATTAGTGACTGCTTTTGAGAAGTTATAAAATTCATGCGCCTTAGCTCACCATTGCCAGGTTTTCCACCTGTTTGTTAACTGACTGGTGGAGGAAGTATTGGGTGAGAAACTGGCTGATGGTTGGTGCTGCCAGATCAAACGAGAGCACTTTAAGCACCAGATGCTCCATTCTTAACACTTGCTTCTTAGTGTAGGTGTCATCTGTGATGTAAACAAACTCTGCCACCTCAGGGGGGTAGATCTCTTCAAATTTCCTGTATTTGAACATGTAAAGTCACTTTACATATAAGGAAAGACAGTACTGAAGATACTCTGTAGTAGAAATGGGCTGAGAAAAAAAAAATTAAAAAGTATACATACGAAGCCAACAGCATGGCAGCAGTCCCAACCAGCTGAAGCTTCCCCCTCAGGACAGACATGGAGGAGAGGAAGCGATCAATGTAGTTTACAGCCAGATAGAGAGTCTCATTCTGGAGCTTGTACTCTTCTCCAACCTCGACCAGCCAGTCCACCAGGATGGCTCTCATGCTGTTGGTGATGTCTGGTTGCTTCCTCATGTAGCCTGCTTTAGGCCTGATTTTTACCTATGGTGAACAACGCCAGTTTGATATTTGCAGATCCATAAGGTTTAGATGTCACGTGCATTTCTAGAAAGGTCTTGTGACAAGCATGAAAGACCCAAATGTAAGATTCTTTGGAGGCAGAGATGCAGTTTTTAGTGTTTAGCAACTTAATTTCTCACCTCAATCTCCCTCAGGTACGTGTGGATTTCAGCAGCATATTCTGGGACCTCATTCACATCAAGTGGTTTCTCCTCTCCCTCAACCACAGACATGTCCATGGGAGAGTCTGAGCAAAGGAAAAAAAATTAATGTTTAGTGCAGTATAAGTTTAATTTACCCTTTAGACAAGGAAAGCAACCACAAACTTTTCATATCAAATTAGATTGTGATAAGATTTGATAACTGAAGGCAATTCCTTACCCAACCTGATTACAAGTGGTATAACAGACAATTAGATTTTTTTTTTTTTACACATTTATAACTCACCAAAGCTGACATCCATTGCAGATGGAATATCAATGGTGGCTAGGGGCTGTCGGAGCCGTGCCACAGCATTGTTCACTGTGAGGGGAGACTCTTCAGCAATTGACTTTGCTTTGACAGGTTGGACCACCTGCTGTGGCTTCTTGGTGCAGGCTCCATCAGGCTCATCCACATGGATCTGGAAAGTGGGCTGTTTGTTGGAGGGCTTCTCATAGCAGCTCTTGGTGAAATCTTCATTTTTACAGGACAAGGGCTGTGATGACTCCTAGGAGCAGAAAACGATTTAATTCAGATCTGTGTTGTCCCATGAGGAAAAAAATATAATAGTTTAAAGCTGCAACAATATCATGGGGTTAGACTAAAGTGGCAACTTGTGCAGGGAACGATGAGTCAATCTTTAATTAAAGGCAGGAGCAATTATTTCACAAAAGATGCACTGAAACTAGTATTGCACTCGATTTTTAGAAACTTTAACCAGAACGCTGTCTTCGATAAAGCACCGAAAGTTAACAACAAGTGAGGGGTTCATAAGACTAGGGTTTTCAAATTAAATACACGGTTTAAAAAAGGTGGCAAGTGTAGCATTAACTTGATGTGGATATTAAAATGGCGGTCAGCTTGGGTAACAGACGTAGCTGTAGCTCATTTAACGTTATATATATATATATATATATCCAAGTTTGTAAAAAGAAAAACAAATAAAGAAACGGTGAAACTGGCAGTAAAGCTCTACAAGCAAGTAACGTTAACTGGCAAGATCAATGAAATTAGTTGCCTCCAAAACATACAATGACACCCCATCTTTAGTCATCATTAGCAGACAGTAGCTCGAGTTAGCCATCGTTACCCAAACGAACCTGTTTCGTGCCGCGCTGGTTCTGGGTTTTGCTCCGCTGGTTGTTCTGCAAGGCTCCCAGTACGGTTCTGTTGGCCGCTTGTTTCGGTGGATGGTTTTCTTGGTTCTCATTTGAAGGAGCTCGGGGTTTTGTCGAGCCCCTCCGTCTTGACAGCATATTTTCTTGGTTGTGATGCTCGCTAGCCGCGCTTCCTTGTCCTCCGTTAGCTCCTGACATGTTTCTCTCAGACAAAAAAATAAAAAATTACAACCCGTCTCCGTTTGCTTGTCGAGATTGTAGCTGCTGTGAGCTCTTGCACGTGAAATATTTCAAGTGACTTTAATTTCAAAAGATCACTTATGGACAGTTATATCAAGGCTAGCATTAGCTGCTACCTTGCCAAGGAAGGTTAAAGAATCGTTCGCAATCAAAACCAAGCTGTTGAGATGGCAACGACACGTAGAACTGCAGTGCTAAAAGCAAAAGGAGACAAAAACAAAAAAAGTACAATTGGCAGTGCAATATCTACAATGTGTAAGACGTGTTTTAAGTTGCCATACTCTCAAGCTGCGACGCTGCTACTACTAACCTGCAAACAACAGCGCTAACCTCGGTCCATTTACCCAGAGAGTCCAGAGTTGTTACTTTCTCTCAGTTCAAGTAGCCCGCGAGGATTGAAACGGACCAATCACATGCAACACAGCCAGTGACGTCTACGGTTGTACGGGAGCCGGAAAAGTACAATATTCGCTTAATTGCAAATACAAAACCGGTTTGACACATTTGAGCGTATAGAGGAACGTTATATAGGAGTAACAGCTGTGGGACAATATCAACCAATGCAGACAATACAAACGCATGTCTGTATTGTAATCTAGTTTTCTCCTACCATACATTATTTGACATAGAAATATTGTTGGGAACATACTCACTGAAATAATTTTGGCTATTTGGTGGTATTTTTTATTCATGATAATGGCCAAACATCCACGTTTTCATGTTTTGCTATCTGTGGAAGATTCCAGACCCTTTACCTGTATTACAATATAAATTTCTATATTCAAATTGTTACTTTAAGGTATATAAGCATTATTGGCAATATATATAAGTGCTCATCATGCAGCTGCATGACCCCTGTCTGTGCTCTATTATAGGGTATTGTATTATCTAATTAACATTGCATGATATTTCATTAACTACAGAAGTCAAGTAAATGTAATGGAGTAAATGTACTTAATAAGTTTGTACCACTGTACATTTACAGTAGGGTACCACCTTATCATAACTCTGAAATGACCTGCCTGAGATCAGGCAGGCGAGATCTGTTTATAAATCTGCTTATGTTTATTTGTTTTTATTGTGTTTTAGTGATTTTTACCTTGATTGTTTTATGTATCAGTTATTTTTATTATGTAATCTTTCTTGTAACTTGCACTTTGTAACTTGTTTTATTATATATATATTATATATAAGTTATTATTATAGTTTATTATCATCTTTGGTACTTGGTGTTTCTAAATTTACATGAGTGTAAAGTGGATACAAACATTCAGGAGAAACAAGTAATTGATTTATTGATTTATCATATTACAAATCATGTGATAGCAGAAGTAATAATTTAATCAATGAGATTTCATTGTTATTGAGCTATTCAAATTTCCAGTAATATTTGTTTACTACTTTCCATCAGCCACTCGAATGGTGAATCCTATAATGGTTACAAATTAGCTCTATTTTTTATTTCAAGAGGAGAAGCTCACACGCCTATGGTAATTACGTATGGTAATTAGTAAAAACATACATTCTAAATGCTTTAACTGACTTATATTTGGTCATTGACATTCCAAACCTCAGCCAATGTTTAGCCTATAATAAAAAAGAGGGACCTGCACTATCCTGGCAACCTTATAGTTGTTTATTAATCACCACCCTTGTTCTTAAATGCTATCAAAACACATTATGAGTATTTAAATATTGCACATATAGTTAGGACAAACAGTATCTAAATGACAGTATGACAACATGACTGACACTGCTATAAACTATCGTAAAAACAAGCCTTTGTTATTTACAATACAAAAATAACAAAAATAAATAAATACCCTCTACATATCATCATGACTCAGTGAAAAAGTTTAACAGAGAATTTAAGTCATAATTATCGAGTATCTCCAACAATGAGGACACCTTGGTTTTCACATTCTGGCCTTTGAACTTGAATTTGTCGATGAAAAGGTCTGTGATCATTCCTAGAGGAAAGAAAAAGAAAAATATTAATATAAATATTAGTTGCCAACAAGCTCTATTTCATAATGTCAGGCTCGTGTCGTAGAACTTTTCTTTTGGGCAACAGTAATCCTGGCTTGTAGTTTTAGCAATTAAATCAAAAAAGTACAAAAAAAAAAAATTATGAAAAGGTGCATGGAAAGGAAGAAGGAAAATCAGTTAGTTGATATCCAGATATGAGTGTTAGTAAAAAATGCAATGATAATGTGGCACCATAAAGCCTCTCGAGGTGCGCCGGCTGCTTCTTGTACTCCTCGAGGAGATTAGCGGACTCATCCAAGATGCTGCGATACTCTGGGATGAGGAAGTCAGCGTTCCCCTCATGAACCCGAAGCTCCTACCAATCAGAGAGGAAATGGGATGGAGGTAAGTACATGATGAACATAGGCAGTTCCCAAAAAGTCTGTCAACAGCAGTGAGCGAATGGGTGGGAACTTGTAGCTTTTAACCAAAGGTGGGCTTGAGGACATACACAGTGAATGTATTGAAACGGCTTCAGGTGGATTTTCCCTGTAACATGACGCATTTAACAAAGTCTTACTTTGAGTGCATCAATAAGCTGAACTTTTCTAGCCAGCAACAACTGGTACTCCAGCTTTGGATTTATCATCTTCAGGGTGTGGCTCACAGAGTCATCATTGATATCTGGATGATTCACAAACAAACAAAGAATAATTGTTTAACAGGATTTAATTGACTAGAGATTACTCCCTGGAAAACAACTGTCAGCAGACACTGAAAATGATGAATAATAATACACTTACCATAAGAAATGTTCAGATTGATTTTCCTCTTGGTAGCTTCTTTAGAGAGAACGTCACTCAGTATAGAGATGGTAGAGATGTTGTCTGACCTGAAGTGACCCTCCCCTTTGCTAAAATTACAAATTCAGAGAAAAAGCATGTTTGATTTCAAGTAGATTATAACACAAATACCCACTGAAACATTTCAATGTGTGAAATAACAAAACATAAATAAAACATTTACAGGGGCATCAGACAGCATATAACCCCTTGTCAGTTATCTTATAATTGCCACAGAGCTATTTGCTATCCTCGAAGAGTCTCTCTGCTGTGTGCTAGTATTTACCAGTAGGTGGCTTCAAGCTGTGTCCCGAGAAAAGTGTTATGGAAATAGAAAGTGATGCTCTCTCCTGCTGGTGTTTTGTCAGGCACCTCTGGCAAACAGAAAACCACCCAGGAGTGGATCTCGGCATAACTGAACTGTCCCACCAGACTGAGCCTGTTCATGGGCCTGTATGACAGACAGAGTAGTAGTAGTAGTAGTAGTAGTAGTAGTAGTAAAATCATGAACGAAACCTAATACATGACACTGAAATGAAATGATTCAAAACAAGTTCTCAACAAGTTTGCCGGCATTCATAATTAAAACCGGACTGTAACTTTTTATTTGATGAAATGTACAAGTCAATTCAATTTTTAGTGCAACTTCATGGTGTGTTGGCTGGTCTAGTTACTGTATAATGCCTATTTTGCTTTCAAATACAGCCTGAATCCACCATTCCAGTAACCTAATAATCAATAATAATAATAATAATAATAAGACAGAATTGCCTTTTTATTTCACTCCATTCAGATGTGTAAAACCAGGATACTATTAGAGTATGACTGACCTAAACCTGGTTTTGGGCATCAACACTAACCAAACCTTTGACTTGGAACTTTGGAGCTTTGGAACATAGTAACGACACTTAAGAAAGCTTCAGAATATGATTTGATTACTAAATTCAAATCCAAATCTAAATGATTAGAATCGACCTGATCTCTGATGAAAAATTCAAATGTTCAGATTCATCTCAAATTCCATTTGATTTTTTTAGTTGTTTAGTAGTTGTTTGTTGTTTTAGTAGTTTTTTAGTCTTCACCTGTCTTGGTCTATGCTGTGTGTTCGCTGGTGGAGGGACAGAGGTTTGATCTGGTACTGGCGGACCTGGCATGTCTTGGGTTGCAGTCTGGGGGTGATGTAAGCTTGCAGGGTCCCATATTGCCCCTCGATGGACCTCACCTAGGACAACATGTATCATAGATGAAACACGTTATTTTAATTATTTATAGTGAATGATGCAAACAGTACTGTCTGTGACATCAAGCATTTATAATTCACAAAGTAAGGTCCTCAAAGGTACTGAAGCAGAGCTTTGATGCATGCGTTACCTTGAGCTCAAGTCTGGTAGTGTTAGCCTGACATCTATATGTGGCCAGGAGGAAGTTCCCATTGGGCTGCTGAAAACAAAATAAGAGAGTCAGGCCTCTGAGAACAGCAGCAGGTTCGTGACTTTATTTGTACAGTATGTTTGTCCTGAGGATAAAAAACAGCTCACCTCTGAATCACATTCACTGAAACTGACAACAGCTGAGTTCTTATCCACATCCAGTAGGTCTATGGGGACGTCACTCTGTATAGGAGATTCACCTTTAAGCTACATTTGTTTGAGAAAGATTTCTATGATATTAGAGAGTCTATGGGCACAAGTTTCACTGTCACCCGAGATTGTAACAAAAGGAATTGATTAATAAGCAGACCTGGAGCAGCAGATTGTCAATGGCAGTCTGCACCTCAAGAGTGAGGCTGTAGCTGGCATCGTCCTGGCAGAGGGTGAACTTGTCATTGATGCTGAAGACGGGCACAGCAGAGACAGCTGTGCTCGACTGGGACGTCTGCTGGTACTGCTCACGGCCCTGCAGAACTTTGACCTGCAGCTGCTCCAGCTCTGCCCTGGAGGAGAACAATATGACTGACTGCAGAACAGATCTGTTTTGACATCATGCTTGAACCATTACATAGTGGGTCAAATACATTAAAGGCACAAGAACATAAAGCTGCTACCTGAGTGCTTCCACTTTGGACTGGGTCTCCTTACTCATCCTGACCTCATCTCCAGGGCCAGCCTCAGCCTTCTGGGGCTCAGTGGTCAAACCAGTCACCCATCCTGAAAGAGGTAAGACAGTAATGCAGAATATAATATAATGTAACACCAAATAGCCTTCTACTACTTTACTGTTTAACATTAACTGTTGGGTTTTAAGTAACCAGTATTACATGTCAGACAGTGCAAGAAATTACTGTAGCTCACTAGGCACACTGTTCTGATTTTTCTTTTGTCTAACCTGTGTACGTGGCAGTCAAAACCTCATCATAAGACTCCTTCCCCACACAGCCACCTTGGATGGAAGTCACGCTCTCTGACAACACCTGAAGTCAGGAAAGACAGGAAACTTCAGCTATCAATGATCCATATCAATCATGTAATACAAAAAATGACAATGACTTGGTCATCCAAGAAAAGGCCAGCGAGGTATCAATATCATCACACAGGTAAAAAAATATATACTATACCATTTAATCTTATAAAAAATCTTATATCTTACTCTTATAAAAAAATGAAGATCTGCTACATGTATTAGACATACATACTAATTCTCTCATGTGTCTCTGACATGGTTTTTACAGAAAAGAAGTATAATTATGACATAAAAATCCTTAATATGGCATTTATTCTCAGTATATGCGCACTGGAGGCTTCACGTTTCCACATCATACTTGTGTATGCTGAAGATTGGACCAGGGTTGGCTTCTAAACTATTTGTGATGTCACAAATCGTGCTCGTCGGTCCGCCTCTTAGAATCAGATTTTCAGTGAGCACAGAGAAAATTTACACTTTCAGCACATACAACATTCTATACAGCGAAGCTCAAACATTCCAACTGCAGGAACAAGAAGAAAAACACATTTTTGACTGGATGAAGAATTTAAGTATTAATTATTTCCCTAATATCAAATTAAACTGAACAATATAAATGGAGCAAAGGATATCTGCATGATATTGACAAAATATATATATATATATATATATATTTGAACCTCTGGCTAGACATTAAAATATATTAAGTAATCTGAGGGGACACAGTTTTTCTACGTTATACAGCCTCTCAGCATTTGAACCACACATTACAGTGAACTGAGATAGAAATTGGAGTGAGTAAATTCTCCATATTTGATGAGGTGTATAAACTCACATGCTCAAAGCGTAATGTGGGCTCACTGGTACTGTCGAAACCATAGACCTCAACCGTCCCATCATCCCTGCCCACCAGGATGTCATTCACTCCATCTCCAATGATGTCATACGTGTCAATGCAAAGAATTCCTGATGAGGGACAGGAAAATGTAAATGAGGATGTTGGAGCGTTCTGTGACAACAGTGTTCAAAACAGTTGTTGTCAACAACCACAATACCATGCAATATTGTAACCTTGACAAAAAAAATAATGAAGAAGATGAATTGGTCACTGTTATGGTTTCCTGACCTCCTTCAAGTTAATATTTGTATGCTGTCAAAAATGGTTGGTATTAATCTAACATATTAGTAGTTTTAATTTAATTGGCTAAAACATGTCAACAACATACCTCCTTTCTTTTTGTCATTGTTGATCTCCCATTTGGTCGCAGCTGAAAGCTCACCAATCTGGACCAATCCTATTTTGCCATCTGTAGTTCCATAGAGAATTTCCTCTCCTGTAGAGAAATCATTGACGTTATGTTAGATCTGTTCCGTATAAAGCAGTTTAATGTTTTATTGTTCTAGTACACAGCACACAGGGAGGTTAGCCTTGCCTCCATCTTTGTTGTAGAGTTCCAAGACGGATGGAGGGCCTGGGACTTCAATGTCATAGGCAAGCTCAGATCCCTACAGAATAAAAAAATATCCTAGAATAAGAAATATCATCTAAGTGTTTGCGGTAGAACAATTTACTGTATTGAAATCAGAATAGTGCATATAATCTTGCGCTACCTGCAAGACTCTAAGAACCCGATCTTGGCATGCGAGGACTGGGACAAGGCGAGTGAGGTTTTCTGAGGATAAACATGTGATGTCATTGATTTTGTCTCCAGAGAGGAAGTAGTCTTGGTCCTTGCAGTCACAGTAGTGGTTGTAGATGTAACTTGCACACACGAAAAGGTCAGCACCTGAGACATGCCTGGAAAAGAGATAACAAACACCACTCAATACAGTAAAAAAGCATCAAGTTATTCAATCAAGCAGTGTAAGTCAATCACAGAGTGGAAAAGTGGTTCCTACATGGCGTTAATGCTCTCAGTGAGGTTGGCTTCAAAGGTGAGGAACTGTTTCCCCTTCTTGGTGAATCCCCGGATCTGAGAACCAGAACAAATAAATATCTTCTCCTGTGGAGTTCCCACAGCTCCTCCAAGGTCCATCCTGGCTATTTTCTGCCCTGGAAGTGTTTTAAACACGGGCTGAAACAGAGAGTCAAATTTCTTGTCATTAGAAACTGAAATTCAACACATTAAGATCCAACTCACTGTATGATGAGGAAAGTAAAATCTTAAACAGGACACACACCACTGCTTCTCCTTTCTTCATCCCAAAAAATGTCAGTATACCATCATGATCAGCAATAGCAACCTGAAACAAAGAGACAATGAACAAGAATTATGATGCTGTAGTATGAAATAATTTAATTAAAACACAACACACTGCTACAAACTCTAGTGGTTAGGCACAGGCATTGTTCTGACAGAGCAGCAATACCTTTTGGGTTGCCTTTTTTCCCAATGCTGGAAGGAGCCTCATAGTTTTCTGGGATGTCACACCAACCTGTCAGGACAAAGCAGAGACTATTTTATTACAACACAAATTGACAGAGGTAAAAAACATTACTGAAGCGGTTAGTAAATGTTCAAAATCCAGAATAAAAAGACCAAAAGAGCAACATAAACCAACCAAACCGCCGACTAGACTTGGTATTACCTGAATGTAATCAACTCGATTTAGGTGGATCTCCATCTTCTTTCTCCACTCTGTCTTATCTGATCTTAAAAGGAAAAAGGTATGGTGCAAATCTTGCAGGTAGTTATCCGGTCATAAAACTGCAGGGATCCTTTAGTTGCAGTCCACCTCAGCCATATACCAACCACAATTTGCCGGTAAAATTCCCATCGATAATAGACAATAATAATGGTTAAGAGAGAGACTGGGATTAAGTATCTACGGCAAGGAGATTAGCTCGGAGTGCTAACGGTGGCTAGCAGGCTAATTGGCTAACACGATTTAGTCGCACGCCAACTGTCAACTTTGGTGAACAGATATAATCTCTAACAAAATCTACTGAGCGACATGAAAACACCTGAAGCAAGTCGCTGTCTCTATATGTTGGAATACGAAACTGAACTCCCCTTTTCTCGCGAATACCTTAAGAGATAAACGTCCTATGCAACACTAGAGAACCAGATGAACACGTTGCTATTGGCAACCGTGCAGCCGCAACAAGCTGCGACTCCATTGGACGAGATTTAATGTCAGAAGCTATAGCTGTACTCTGATTGGTTGACTCGCAAAGGTAACCTAGCACACGCCCCCTTAGCTCTGAAGCTATTTCTTTTCCAATAATACAGCAATACTTCACAGTAGTTGTAAATTGACCTTCAGTTAAGGTTGTCTGGTGAGAATAAATTTCTCCACCCATAAGACATTTTGCTCAAAGCACATATTGCCAGCATAAACAAATCCTGTATATTTACATCTATAGACTGCAGATATTCATTAGTATAAGATCAATGGACTATTAAGACAAAGATCAACTAAAGTAGTGAAAACATAAAGAATAAAAAAAACATATAAGCACAAACCACATTATTTTATTAATATTTTATTGATTTAATCAAGAGATCATTTTATTCTTATAATAAAAATGTGGTTTGTCTGTAGGCAAATTAACATGTTAACATGGCAGAAAAATGCATGCTTGTGCAGGAAAAAAAAGAAAAGTACAACAGATGAATGGAGCAAATTCAAAACAGTTTTTGAATTGAGAGACAAGGTCAGAAGGCATTCAGAAGCATGACATGCCTTATGCAACTCATCTTAAAATGAATCCTACAGTAAAATGTCTGGTATCTTAAAATATTTTATAAAATACAGCACATATCTTGTTTCTCAATTCAACACACATTTTGACATCATGCCTACACAGATTGTGCATGTTGTTAAAAGAGTGAGTTGATGGCATTGATAGACACATTTTAAGTTAGGCATTTAGACAATTCATAGTATCAGATGCACATAAAAAATAAATGGACTAGGTAGAAATTGCAAACAAGCCCCATCTTCCATTCATCCACAACATGATTATTTAAAAAAAAAAAAAACGAACATTTTTAATTATGCATAAGCACATTTTCATTTAAGTTACTAATCTCAGAATGTTAATGTTTCATTACAGAATAGGACATCTTCATGAATAAATAAGGACAGAGGAAAAAAATAATAACAGCTGACACATACAGAACACAGCTGATGTCTACTGTGTCCATTCAGTGAACACAACAAAATGAGGGTAGTCCACTGCTTGAATGAGGTCACATTAAAAAGATGGGAAAAGAAATATCACCATGAGACTTCTGTGCATTACTGGCTGGTCTTGAACTGGAGCACAGACTGTAAAGTTGACATTCAAAAACGGGTCCTTCTGTTGATGGAAATGTCTGTCCCCATCAAAGTTTAAGTCACATCCTAAATGGTGGAAAAACAAAACAACGAAAAAGCAAGACTTTTATGCAGCATAAATCAGACCCCCGTGGGGGCGAGACGGCTGATGAAGGCGATACTGCTGAGGCACATCCTCCTGAAGAAGATGGGGCAGGCAGGCTTCATGATGAAGTGCTCCAGAAGAATTCGCAGCTCTGTGAACAAGGTGCTGTGGTGGAAACACATGTTTAAAACTCAATTCTGAGTCTTCAGTGCAGTAAAGTCATTCTAAGGTTTTTCTGTGTTACGTCAGATTATATTACTCCGAAGTCAATAAGTTTAGTATGTTTGTTAATTTCTTTTTAACAAACATTTATTATAATGTATTATTGTACACAGGGAAATCTCAAGCAAAAGAAAATTTATACGTTATTTGGTTTCACTTTTTCACATTTTCAGTGGGTCATGCATTTTGTAGTCTAGCTCTCTAGACTATTGATATTTCATTAATTCATTATTTTTTAGAAACATAAGTAGTTTTCTATAAATTCAGAAAAAAGAATGACAATCTAGATAGCATGCACAATCTGAATTTTCTTTTCTTTGACCTCTTGGTACTCCAGAGTGCTCCGAGTGGCTGCAGGAGCTTTACGGAATTTTGGTTTGCAATGTGGCAATGCAAAGTAAAAATAAATTTAAAATTAATCTTTTGTGCCAAATGCTGAATGTCTTTGGTGAGCAGCAATAAAAACTGAGAATTATAGGAAGCTTCAAGATTTCTTCACCACTAATTCTGCAAAGAAATCCTACCTTGTTGTATATTATAGTTTACATAAAGACCTTTATGACAATATTGTATTATTTAACATCTTACCGGCAGTAAGGATTTCTTCTGGATGTGTAGCGGAGAGTGAGGAATCGGTAGTAAATGAAAGGCAGCAGCAAGCTCCCCTGGCCACTGTCAAAACAACACGATATGTAATCATATGGGGAAAACCAACATTTTTTTTGTTTTAATAACAAAAATAATAACATTAATAATAAACTTTATTCAGCACTTTTCAAAACATTGGTAATGCCATTTTAAACCAAGCACATGTACCACCTTTACACTCATATCAATACAATGACTAACTAATTTAGTGTGACCTTGAAAGTGTTTGAAAACCCAGAAAAAAAGGCCTGTTTTGTTGCTTGTAACCTATTCTAAGTATTTCCGTGACAAAAAAATTATAAACTGATGGTTGTAGTAGCAAAAAAATGTCTAAGAACACAATCGGTAATTCCACCAGCGTCATTGATCCAGGTGCACATATTGGTAGATAATGTAATGACATTCCAATGCAATTAATCAAATATTAAAGTAAAGATCTATAAAGTCTCGTCAATAAAAATGAAAATAAAACAGTGTCTAACGTTCCTACCATTAACTGTACGTCATGATGGACAACATGAGTGCTATGAAAGTGAAGCCAAAACATATTGATCGCCCCCTGGTGGTAGGCTGCAGTATAGGTCATAAATCCTACCCCTCAATGTTATCAGATAGGACATTTTTTCCCCCAAAGATGGTTTCTGTCATTTTATGTGGTTCTTATCATGCTGATGTATGTTCAAGTGTTTATTTTTTCTGATAATTTTGGTTTTAATTAGTTATTTGATGCTATAAAAAAAGACGATGAAATGTCCTGATTAACAGCTTAATACTGCTCATGATTGAATGGGGCGTTTGTATGGGTGGGAACTCGATACCGTGGCTCCACACGAAAATGACGTCACCGGCACAAGATGGCTTGTATCTAGGATATTTTGGCTGTATTTTTGTACATTGGGAGGAATTCGACGTGTCGTACATCTTTATTTATGCCAATGGTTCCTACCTGAAGAGCATGAAAACAGTGGCTGGCATCAAGAAGATCTCGTTGCAGGCGATGAACTTCAAGATGTTCTGCTGATTGGTTGTAAGTTTGTCGAGGAGGTTTCTGATGAACATCAGGCTGTTGGGGCCCACAGACTGCAAAGAAAGATTTAAAAAAAAGATCAGAGGCTGACAACAAAGTTGCAGTAAGTCAAAGTTTTTTTCGTGAGGCACAGAGATTACATTAAATATTTAAACAGAGAAGCAAATATGCAAGTAATAATCACATTATCAATCATCATCTTGATTAGAACTTAAGGTTGAATTCAGCTCTCTGAGCAATGGCTGGATGATTGAGTAGATAATTAAAACCGCATTTGGTTGGTGGCAAGTTTCCACCTGGGGGTTAAACAATGTTCAGCAAAAGACTTTCTGTCATACATTTTTAACGAACAGAATTTAAAGTTCACAGCTGCTGCTGCTGCTGATGATGATGGCTGCTTTATACTCACATCGAGGACTTTCTTTGTGTAGGTGGTTGCATGAAGCAAAGAGAAAAGGAAAACTGGGAAAATGCTCACTGGACACAAATGTTAAGGATCAAGATCAAAAGACAAGATAATTAACTTCCACAATAATTTACTGCAGTATGGGATTTGGTAATGTTGAAGTATTTGAAATATTTTGACTCCACTTGAAAGGCCCAGTGAAATGCATCATGTTCTTTCATGTGATACTGATCAGATCCACAAAATTTGCAGAGCACACCCATGCCGTCCTAAAAAAAAGGACAGCACAGAAACCCTCCAAAAAGTGTTGTATTAATCTCACAATAATAATGACAATAAAAATGTAGGTAAAAACATGGAAGCATGAAGTTTATGAAAATGTTGCTCAGAATACGAAAAGTGACGGTCAATAGAAGAGAACTTTATTATAAACAAAGAATAATACTAGAGATTAAAGTTGTAGCTGCAATTAAAGTGATTAAGTAGTACTTCCTTATTATGTGAATCTTTATGGACAATAGTCACGCAGTACTAGCAGGCATTCTTTATGACAAAAGGAGAGCTCTACATGAACTCTCTTTCAAGTTTAACTAGATATACAGCACGATCCATTTATCCTTTCTCCGTAATTTGAAGGTGAAAGGATACTTGTGATGGGGTAGGAGTTGACCAGGATGAGTGAGTACAGCAGGTAATGGCAGCTATCCTCCTGAAGAGCCTGGGCCAGGAAAACTCTGCTCAACTGAAAGCGTGGAAGCCTTTGATGCAAGCGAAGGGCACTGGTGAGGGCATTTGCCAACAAGGCTCGCTGATAGAAGTTAGCTGCTGCATAGGGTCTGCAAAACACAAGGAATCACAAATACTCTGACATCTCTTCAGGCTGGAAGAAAGGAAAAGAGTGTGACAGCAGTGTGCTGCAGCAGTCTTCCAACTTGTCAAACACTGTCACTGAGTGAACTCACCCCAAAATTGGTAATATAAACATTATGGAGCAGTAAACAGTGAAGAGACGCGACAGCCACATTGCAGTTTCCAGCTTGTTGCTCATTAAAAATTGCTGTGGAAGAAAGAGAAAATACATTTTGACACATAAAAAGTTGGTGGACCTTCTTCATCACTTACAAAATAACAACATGGGTGAATGCTGTAGAGTTTTAATTGTGCTGGTGGGTCTCCGATATCTGGTATGATTTGCTGTTTTAGCTTTTGGGCATTTGAAATGACAGGTTGGGTCTGTTTTCTGTCTTTGAAAACTGTTTATGGAAAAGCTCAGAATGTCACTCGTGTTCTATTCAATTTGGTAGTTAATTTTATCACCTTCTCATGAAAAGTCATGAGACAAGCTCAGAGACTCAGCTGTAACTTATTAAAGACCCTGGTTTTTCAGCTGACAACACCCGAATAAGGCCATCTTTTCATTTCATACAGGTTCCAAGTAAACTGACTAGTTTGAATACAGAGATTGAAGGATGAAGAACAGTGACGAAATGTAATAATCCAAAATCTAAGATTCAAATACATTAGGACTGCAACTACAAATGATTTTAAAATTGTGAAAAATGCCCCAAAAAATTTCCCAGGTGATGTCTGCAGATGTCTTGCTTTGTCAGACCAACAGTCCAAAACTCAAAGATATTCAGTTTACAAATACCAAAGACTAAAAAATAAACAGGAAATATTCACATTGGAGAAGATCGAACCAATGAACTTTTGTCACTCATGCTAAAAAAATGACTTGAACACTTAAGTGTTTATCAAAATTGTTGCTGATTAAATTTCTGTTGTTTCAGCTCTAAAATAAATACCTCAGCAACATTAAAAAGTGTACTACAATGATGCAGTGCTAAACAAAAAACATGAAAACTTTTTTTTCTAGAGTTAAACCTTGTGTATTTTACATCAACACAATATAAAGCAAAATAGCACTAGAGATCTGAAATAAATACTACCTTTGAAAAACTCATGTTGTTGAATGTTCATTTTAAGATAAAGTCTATCCCATAAAGTCTGGGTAATAATGGTCACACCACTACAGAATATGTTCCCAGGTTTTAGAAACCTCCTTCCACAGACAGAGAAGACATTTGACAAATGTAGGCTGAATAGTGCTCCTTGTGACGAGTATCTTTGTATGTAGAATCGGTGGGGTGCACCTTACCAGGTGAGAAATAGTAGGAAGATGTAAATGTGTGGGTCAAACAGCCAACTTACCACAGGCCCTAGCTGGGGAGGAGGACTTTGTTGGTTTGTGTCTGCCATCTTAGGGAGTGTGGGTTGCTCTGTTGGGAATAAGTCACATCATGAAGCAATACTGACAAGTCATACCAACAGGAGTCCCGACTACGCTAGAGTTAGGGCACTTGTAAGTTGTTGTTACATGACAAACATATCCTTGAGCTGCAACTAACAGTTTTCTTTATTATCTTTTTGTCAGGACATACTGAAAATGCCATAATGTCCCAAATCCAAAGGTGATATTCAACGTGATTGCTGTCTGAAAAACATTCCAAATCCCAAATCCTATTCCACTGAATATAGTATACAAAGAAAAACGCTAACTCTGCACGTTTAATAATATATAATATTTGGCTTGTTGCATTAAAAATTACAATTTATTGATTAACAAAATAGTGTCGATTCATTACCATTTATTCATTCATTCAACAAATAATTTGATAAAAATATCCATCTACTACACTGTAACATTGCAGTAGTCCTCAAGTTTCAGGTCTGCTTCTTATGGGAATGTTAGCTCTCTCACTTTAATTGCCGGTGCTACTTTTTAGTAGTAACAGTCAGTTATTAACTGACGCTGGAATTACATCACTGTTCTGTTTAAATATTAATTTAATGTTAGCATGACAAATCAGAAAGACACTGTGTATTTTAAGAGTGAAATTTTTAATAATGAGACCAACCTTCATATGAAAATCAACATAAGAACAAACGAACTATTGCGTCCAAGTGGAAGATGTATCGTTAGCAGTCAATGGTCGTTAGCTACACTAGCCCACCTAGCCTTCGCTAGTTTAGCTATATGTTTTGACTTATTTATTGAAAGGAGGACCGATCCAAATGGAAAAACTGACGCGTTGCTACTGTTCAAATTGGATCAAACCAGACCAACATATGTTAAAAACCAGGAAAGACTGCTCTCGAAGTTGTATTAATGCTAACATGACGCTAGCTAACGTTAGCAGCAGGTGGGTCTAGAATATTCTGTTACCATCGTTACTAGCATGTGAGCTAAAGCTTTTGCTAATGTTAGCTACCTTGTCTTTAGCTAGCTCGTGAATTTATGTTATCCTTATTGCGCTGGCTAACGGTCCGGTTGTTTAAAGGAGCTTGTACAGAATGAATACTCGTAGTTGGTCTAACATATATCGCAGTAATGAAACATAAAGCTTACCAGTGTTGTAGCGTGGAATGCTAACGCTGCGTTAAATGACAGGCTGCGAGTCACCCCTGGAGTAAATAATCAGCTGACCGGGGATAGCTGTTTCCTTTCCCAGGATGGCCGAGGCATAATCACCCCTACTCTGTCTCTGATTGGCGCACCTTGAACTAAATCTAACCAACCAAAACAACTAATGTAACGAGTACTAGCCAATCAGAGGCAGAGCAGGGCGGGTCTTGACGTCGCAATCCTGGAAAAAAAAAGGAATCCGGTGCTTTTTTTGAAGAAGTACCTCTCGCGATATTTTAGAATGATACTTCCTGGATAACAGGCAACACGTTCCTCTAGTGGTGAAAAAACAAAAAAACCCTGAAATGCTACTGTTCCTGCTCATTGTTCTTTTGCTCCCTGTTTTAATTCTGACATAATATGTTAAAAAAAGAAGAAAAAATCCATCATATTTTGCATTTTACAATGAGACCGTACACTTGATGCAAGAACATAATCTTAATAATAATATGCAATTAAAGCTGCGAGCAGCATTGAGCGGGCCCTCTCACCTCCACGCACGTCGGGGTGTGCCGCAGTAAATCACTACAGAATTTTGCAATTTTCACCATTTCTGATGTGTGTGCCAATTTTTGTGAGTTTTTGAGCATCCCAAGCCCCTCAAAAACAGCTTCCTGCTTCATGGCAAAGCATCGAAAATCAAATTTCTGAACATATTTGAGATGAATTTAGCTGACCCGCTCACAGGAATAACTAAAAGTGTAAAACATATCATTTCGTGTTGCCAGTAGGTGGCGCTCTGACTATGATTCGAAATTGACATGTGGATGTCTTCAGGGAGGGGCTCTCATCAAACATGTGAAGTTTGGGGCAGATGTGACCATGTGCAGTCCAGTTATAAACTACGTCCTGTTTGGCGGCAAAAGACCGAACTTCGACGCCACGCTCAGGCCACGCCCTTCGAACATTGCAGAAGTTTTTGATAACTTTTCATCGTCAAGGTCTTGTTAACACACACAAGAAGTTTCAGGATGATCTGATTTACGGTATCGGACGAGTTCGCTCAGTTACGACCCCTCCAAATGGCCAAAAATACACTAAAATATCACAATAAATTCAAAATGGC
>JBBPCS010000204.1:13270107-13290447 GCA_037974645.1 Hollardia meadi
TTTGAAAATTGTTAGGGGGCGCTATTGAGCCATTTTGCCACGCCCATGTCCAAGACCCATTTCAGATCGCAATTTTTCGCCAAGTGTGACGTGCACGCCAACTTTGACAACTTTTTGAGTACCTCACATTGCCATTTTAAGTTGCGGAATAATAATAATAATAATAATCATTAGAAGAACAATGGGGTCCTCGCACCGTTTTTCGGTGCTCGGGCCCTAATGATGTTCAATAATTACCCTATGTCATACAAAAACATTTACTGCGCTTAAAAATTATTTAAATTACAGTTTAATTTCAAAATTGTGAGATAACATTCACATATTACATATTACTGCAAAATGTAAATCTAAGCAGGATGTATATACTGTACATAAACAATCTACTGTATGTATGTAAAAGAGCTCATTATCAAATGTACACTATTCATTCCAGCACTGTTTGCATTCCCACACACCCTTCAACTATCTGCAAACACAGTTCCCAGTGATAGTTTCACCTTCCTAGACATATACTGTATCTGTTATTTCACCTATACCTGCCTACAATGGCTGTGCGTTTATGTTTGCTTATCCCTGTTTAGCTTTGTTGACATTGCTTTAGCTGTATGTCTTTGTGTATATTCTTGTGTAAGTGCACTGAGAGCACCTGGAAACTGAAGGTAAAGGTGTGCCTTAACATACTTGGCTGGTAATTCTGATTCTAAACCTAAATAATATGGATGCACTAAATTGTGTCTTAGTTTTTAATGTAGTTTAGTAAATAAATCCTGTATTTAACAGTTAGTCTCATTGCAGTATGTTGTTTTCAAGAGGTAACCATGTGTATGAACAAACATTTTACAAAAAGCACAGAAAGCACAATAGACAAATTAGTTCCACATCTATGACAACACCTGAGTATTATGTTCTGATATCTTGAAATGGAACAAGTGATTTCAAATGACCTCAATGTCTTTTGCAACTCGCTCCATCTGCCAGGAGCATAGTTATGTATTTATTTATTTAAAACCAGTTTTTCCAAACCAAACCAATTAGTTTAAAGATGTGCTGCAGCACTTAAGTCTAACTTTTAAGCATATAGTCTTGTTTAATTTCAGTTTTCATAGATAAGCTCTATCTGCTGGCATTTTGTTTTTGTATAATGTAGCCAGATGATTTGTTTGTGCGGACGCAGATATTGATCAGGGATATTGCAACATGATATAGCCTACTTGGACATTGACATGACAAGTTTCCCCATTTAAATATTTCCTCCCTTTCATACTTCCAACCCCTACGTACTGAGAATCCAGGAAATAACAACTATTGAGATGGCATAAATGATAATAATAATAATGCAAGTCTTAGTTCAATATGTTAAGACAATCAGGATTTTTATGTAAGAGACCATAAATTAAAAATAAGATGAAACATTGTTGGACCTTGAAGCCTGAAGATACAGTAAATCAAACCAATAAACCAGACACTGTGGTCAATTACATATTATCATTTCTTTTATTTCTCTATATTGTGTTTGTGACAGAGCAGAAAAGGTTTGCCACATTCTGCTGCTTATACGCAGTAACTGAAGGCTTAAATTGTCAGATAACAACACAAGTCTCCATTAATTTTGTCTGAGATGTACGAAAGCAGGAAATCCACAGAGGTACACTGCAAGCATTGCATTTTGAGCAAGGAGAAAAAACTGCATTGCGCCTGCGCCAAGGTCAACGCCCACATTTTTAGAGCTGGAATAAGAACACCATCCTCTTTTTTTGCTTTTAGCCAAGTCCTGCATTCCTTTATTGGCGACCATTAGGCTTCTGGTTTTCCAGTTAGAGATTAAAATTGTTTTTATCAAACATTTACCAAATGATCTCCCGCTTTATTAGCAGCCTAATTTAACTGTTATTTGGGAGGCTACCACAAGAGGGCGCACTCGACCAGACTATCCTGTTCCTGCAGGTTGGCCTATAGCCTGTGCTGGATAATTATTTTAGCTTTAAGTGCACCTTATTTGGTCCCAACATGTTTAAAAATCTTACATCTGACTGCTACTGCGGCGCATATATCCGCAGATTATTGGCACGAGTGTCGCAGGATGATGTGTTTGCTGGGGATGCCATTTGAAAATATAGGCAGTGTAAGCACTGTAGAATCTAATTATTTCTTTGCAAAACCTAATTAGGCATTAAAAAAGGTTAACGCCAGCGCCTGAAACGTTTTTGTTTAATAATCCCATTACTGACGGCTCATCATGTATAAAATGGTGCAGGAGGACACTAAGTTTCCACTTGTTAAAGGGAATCTCTGAGAAATAGTCGCAGAATTTTTTGACACTATCTGCGATTGGAAATTAGGGCTTGTAATTAAACTGCGGAGACTCAGCACAGCACACAGAGTAAGTAAGGCTGCAGCGTCCTGCCTCGCATGCATTTTCTATATTTAATTGATGATTCTGCCTGCAAAAAAACAACAACCCATTGTCACTATTTTTCTGTTGATTTTTTTCTTCTTCTTTACAATTTTCGTCTAATTTGCTGGGCACGAGAGAGCTCACCAGACGGTAGCGCACAGCGAGAATAGAGCTTGATGATTTTTTTTTTTTTTTTTTAAAGCGTCAGCTCCTCTCGGACCCATTACCAGTCACTAGAGAGCTCAAGGTGAGAATTTAAATGAGACAACATTTTGTGCCCGGGTTTTAATTTCACCAGGCTGCTGAGGAAGAACTATGAGCTCCTTTGATACCTTTTTTTGGAAATAAAACAACATGCACTATTCAATTGAGCTATACAGATTGTCTTACACTTGTTCTTATAGGTGTGTTAGCCCACACTGAAGCTAAAAATTCACCCGAGTTGCCGATGAGTGACCAGAGTCGCACAAAGAACAAATGAAGGAATATTAAAAGGACTTTTCTGTCAGTAAAATCTGGTTTTAAGTCTTGTGAAAATGAGCCGTTTTACACGAACATGTAAATTATTTTGATTATAATTATTTTGGGATGTTTTCATGTTGATTAGGCCTATTTTATTAAAAGAAAAGTAGCTTAAAAAAACAAAACAAACTCGTTTTCAGGCACTGGCACATGAGAATTTCGAGCGATTTCGTTAATTTCTTTCTCCTGTGCGGTAAAAATCTGCATCGGTAAAATTCTACAACAAAGACATTAAGATTATTACAGCTGGAAAGCTTAACATAACTATCAACTGGAAGGGGATAATCAAAACGGTTATTTTTAATAATAAAAGGGAAAAAACGCTGTCAGATGTAAAAAAAAATATTGGAAATTTAAGTTGGAAAAATTCGTTATTATTATTATTGTTGTTGTTGTATGATAACCACTTAAAGCAAAAAGGATAGGATACTATATTATAATAATAGTCATAATCTATAATAAAATCTCCAACAGGCCTAATAACATTTTTATATTATATTTTCTTTGAGGAAGACGTTTGTTTTCTTTGCGTAAACAGTTTTTTAAAAGATTTTTTTTTTTAACAGGCCAATGTAAAAATGATTTTTAGCCCGTGCTCACTTTATTCTTTCGCGTTATTGAGTCTTTCCCTTAAATGTTTCTGCATCAACAGTTTTCAGGAGAAAGAAACGCAGAATAGAGAGTGAGTGACAGAGCAAAGTGAAAGTTTTCGTAAAGAAATAAACAGTGTTGTATACTCAAAGGAATGCGCTTGTAATCGCTCCATCTCCGTCTCTGGATCTATTCGGCCAAAACAAACAGGGTGTGGTTGGGGCTGAAAATCGGTTACAAGCGCGGAAGACGACGCGAAGAAAGAGCTGGTTTGATATAGGGAGGCAAAGAAGGACACGGTGAATTTCCCTCAAACTGCTTAAAGAAACAATGAAGCGAGTTATCAACAGACTTCTCTGCCTTTTATGTCTTTGTTGGCTGAGCTGAGAAGGCGTTTCACACCAGACCGTTCAAGAGGAGGCCAATTTCATGATGGGCTTGCAGTGTGACTGAATTTTCCTGTGATTTATACAGAATATACCAGGTCTTCGCGCGCTTATTCAAATTATAGACTATTTTTTTTATTGCTTTGCTTGAATTGAAATAAAAAATTAAATAAGCAATAATCAATAAAAAATATACAAATATAGTTCAAAATATAGCTAAAGAAAGCTAAAGCTAAAGAAATATTTGGAACTTTGGCCCTGTGTGCATTTCAGTTGATGCTCAGCAGAAGAAGCTTTTTTTGACAGCAAAAAAAAAAAGTGATTTGCAAACAGCTGAAAGTCACTTAAAGTGCAAGAGAAGCTCTCACATTTATGAATAATATTTTCAGAATGGAGGTCGTGGCTCTGATTAGCATCCTGCGTCTCGCTTTGTTGCTGCAACCCGTTGGTGAATTTGGTTGTTTACTTCAGTAAAGCAACTGTTTTAAATTTGCTTTGTTATTTGGGCTTTTCAGTGTAGATATCGTTCATCGTTTTTTTTTTTTGTTTTTTTTGCAACAAAGAGAGACAACAGAATATTTCTTCTGAGAGGAGGTTATTTGTGAAGCTCTTGTGGTCCCGAGCTAACAGCCAAGCAAATATGGTTTTAGAAAATCATGCAACAAAATGTTTTGAGAGACTCACTTGGTCCTCTTCATTCAGACCTCTGTGCTACTGTTCAAAAACCCAAATTCAACATGTCGAATTTCTTGTGGGAGATCGACACAAGCAAAACATTAATACTTCTTTTTTTTAAAAAAGAAAAAAAAAAAAGATTGTCAATATTTCTTGCAGAAGTGGCCTATAGTTCATAATCGAACCTGGCTGCTATACTGTACAAGCAGCAATACTGTAGCCTACTCTTTCCTATTGAGCTTTGCGTGGAAGTCTTTTATCAGAAAGGCTTTTGTCTATAAAGCATCTTATGCTGCCACATTTCCTCCACTTCTTCTTCACTGTGTATATTGTACATATTTATAGACTCAGAGACCGTTGCTATAACCCTTTCAACACCTTTAAGATCTTTCATTTACTCCACACTTGTCTGGAATGCAAAGAGTTAAAGCTTCCCATAAGAGGAGAAATGTGCAAAACAGAAAGGCGTGTTGTTTTGTTATTTTACATGCATTGTCAAGAAAGAGTACTTTTTGTTTCTTTTAAAACAAAAGTGGAGTTGTTTTAATTTAATATTTTCAAAATAGAAAATGACCAAAATATCATATGAAGAACAAATATATGCAATATCCCCAGAGGGGAGGGGTCTGCACGAATTAGTTTTATTCTGTCTTTGGTGATAAAAACAGCATGTTTTGTTTCTGCTCGGTTACTTCTGCAAAGGCTGGAAGGAATCTGGTGCCCACAGTGAGCCTTGAGCCAAACACTATTGACATAAAAAGCAAAGGGGATCCACCAGAAAGCTGACTTTTCCCTTTTCGGGAGTAAAGCTATGTTTGTTTCTGGGTTGAATGGGGGCCTATAATGGCTCTGATGGCATCAGGATTGTCACCACAAATGGTCTGGGCGTTTTGCAAGGCTGTTTGACAGAGCCTATTATGTCATTGGTCACGTCCCTCCACTCCTTGCTCGCTTGGGCTTGAATGGGAGTGAATTAATCAAATGGTTTGAGAGAGATCAGCCAACTTAATGCACTTTGTGTCAAGGTCTACGGTGATCCGAGACCTCCCCGGCCTCACTCTACCTGCACCGCTGAGCTGCAACACTGAAAACACTAACAGATACATTAATGTGGCACTCAAAACTGAACTGATAATGACCTTTTACTCGATTAACTTTTAAAAATGTATCCTAAATGATAACATTGTAACATTCCTACATGGGACTATGGTGTCTTATAGTGACTTTACAATTTAATAAGAAAATTTCCCTCCTCTGTTGTGACTAGAGACAAATATTTTTGTTCCAAATACATTTTATTTTATACTATTGTACTTTTTCATAAGGGTACCTTTGTGACGTTATATCTCTCTGTTATGACTTGAAGGGCATCAAACAAAATAGGACCCGCTTGTTATTCTCTATCTGAGGAGAAGCTTCTAAAGTGCAAACCAATCACTGGAATACAATTTTAAAAATGTGTCATTTAACGCATGTAATTAGCTAATTTAATTTATTTAAGGAATTGATTATTTTCTGAGACAGGAAAAAAAAAAAGTTTTCTAACCAATAAGATCCAATTAGATGAAATTAATGTTTGTATTCTTTGGGGGATTTTTGTGTCTAAGGATTAATATTGTTTTCTAAATGACTAGTGCTATGGGAAATAGTGTGACAGCTATAATTGGATGTCATTCCTAATTTGATATTTGCGTAGAAATTCACCCTTGAGGACTTCAGTGGACCCCACCTGGACACACAAACAGAAGAGGCTCTAAAAAAGGGGGTCTTAATAAATACATATTGATATGGTTGTTGTTGTTTTTTTTAGAAATCAAAGCACAGCCACCATCGTATTTGTTTTCCAGGAGAGAAAATGGTCCAACTGGTCCAAAGTCGAGCGCTGTAACGTTATTGCTTCATCAAACACAATCAAAGTGGGAATTAATCAAAGCACTCTGCGTTAGAGCATGTATGCATGAGCATTGTTTGGCTGTAATGGATGGCTTTAAAATTTGACGTTATTATTTCCCGTCATTTCTGGAAACAAATTGAACATTTATTGCATATATATTAAAAATTATACAGTCGTCGGGAGAGGCTGATGTCTCTTTTATTGAGGCGCACCGAGAGGTGAGGTCTCACCGGATCAATTTCCCTGTCTTGTTACTCCCGCAAGAGGATGTTTGGAAAATGCCTGCACCGCTAAATTGATTCAGAAACGAATTCATAACTTGGGGGGTTTAAGCAATTTTGTGGGGCCCAGTTTATTATTTCCTATCTTTTCTTTTGTCCCATGTTTTGATTGCTTTAAGGAGCCAAAGTTTTGTACCATTCTGCTTCGCCTCGAAACCGGTTTATTCTCAGTTTTGCGGTCCACGTTGGTCCCCCTTTTTCGTTCTTTGCACAAAAAATGCATTTAATACATTGGGTTTTGGGTGGCTTCACAAACATAGCCATTAAGCAGTCACAATGCTTTTATTGTGCACTTGATCTCAAAATAGAGGCTGGTCTGACCGCAGGATCCAGACGAACCTATGGAAAAGGCCTTGTCTTTGTCTGCCTGTGCGGAGATGAATGGCCCGTGTCAACCAGATGATTAGTTTGCACTATTAAATTGTCAAAAAGGAAGGATTTTTCCCTAATAGTGCCTTTTCGTGAAGAATTATGGAATTCAGAGTTGTTTGCGACTGCCATGGAACTTGCAGGGCTTCGCAGGGGCGAGGGCGAAGGTCAGACAGAGTTCTCATCGCTGCGTCCAGTGTGGCACAGCAGTCAGAGGGGACGTGGAGACAAATGTGGGCCTATTTCCTGCGAGATGGGAAGATTAATCTCTACGTTGTACCAGACGATGGACATCCATGCAATGGCACTGTGATTCAACAAGCTGAGGCGGGTTTACGCGTCAGTGCCTCCATGAGGATTCACAAAATGCATAGAAATCGTGCGTAAACGCGCAACAACGCCAAGAGTGCACCATTTACGTCACCGACGCAAGAAACCCAAAGCCAACCATATAAGCAGGGTATCAAATGATCAGCAGATCTATTTTCAGTTCCACAAATCAAACTCAAATGTGACCAAAAACCTTTTTTTTTTCCTTCAAAAAATTTGCGCGCGCTGCATTGGTGCGCAATTTCAAACGCACAAAACGTGGCCAGATCTCTCCCATCACAGGAGCTGCCTGTCATGACTGCCATGCTCCAACCAGGAAACCCCCTTCCTTTCTGCTCAACCTCTATTCTAGTGCCAACGTTTTGTGCTAAATGTTAACAACTTGGCCCGATCCATTTAATCGCCAACAACAAATCTGTGTTGACTCCAACACTCGCCTCCTTTGTGCCCATTATGCGGCTGCCCTCACTTGAAGATTTATGTATTTTTGATATTAAATTCCTTCTGTCATCAAGACTGCTCTCTTGTTGACTTTTCTTGACCTGTCGACCTCGTTCCCCAAACTTTCCCATATTTAACGCGGGACCCGCGGCCTCTCCCCCCCATCAACTTCTTCTACCACAGCTGAATGTTGTGTGGCTCCTTTTGTTGGCATGTGCTGTTTGCACTGTTCTTGAACTTCAGTGTGCTGCCCTGTCCCCATCCTGTACTTTGAAGCCCGCGGAACAATGTTCCCCTTTAAATAACGCCTTATTGTTCACAAACTCAGTGGCTTCAGTCCATTTTATGGCAACTTCCACTGCGTAATTGCTGATGACTGTCAGGACACCATATTTTGGTCAGTGTGATGTTTTATTAGCTGGTTATTGATGTCCTCTAAGCTGTGTGACTTTCAAGTCAATTCTACAGAGTCTACACTTGATTTCTGCGCTCCAGTCACAATCTGCACACTGCATTCATTCAGTGTTGACGCGCAATGACGGAGGTCCATACCTTTGCTATATATGACGTCCATGTCGCCTATACAAGCCTCCCTCTGCTGCCCAGCTTGCTAATTAGTTAAACAAACGCTCATACTAATGATCCCACTGGCCTGGTGAGCTTTGGGGTTTTTGTTCGCCGACTCTGCCCCAGCTTTTCCTGCTGGAAACTTGGCCCCGCTGACCCGCGCTATAGCGGCGCTGTGGAGACGGCTGGACCGCCCTGTCCGGAGTCCACCCCCCCAGGGGCCAAAGGGCAGCGTCCAAGGCCCGGGAATGCCACCACCAGCTGCTAGCGGTGACACCATTTACAAAGGGTGCGTGGTGAGCAATCCTTCCATGGGCTGTCAGTGTTGTGACAGTGCTGGCCTGACGTTTATTTACTCTCTCATAGGAGCAAAAACTGACACTTTGGTTTCAGTCGTGAACCGCCGAGTTTTAGTTCGCTTCCAACGCCTCTTAGCTGCTTTTACTGTAAATCAAATTTAGATGTCTCTTTCTAATAAGGCACCATATGCGTTTATAAACTGCATGGCTTTATTATTTAGTAATGAAATGTTTACTAATGATTATAGATCAGTTATAAACCATTAATAAGAACAAACTGTGTTGGTAAGGACTGGACTGTTTTTTTTTTTTTTTAGCATTTATTTCTAGAAAAGGGCTGCAGATGAACTGGACACAAATCCAGTTATTAACTTGTTATTAACACTTATGACGAATTAATGACTTATTAACATTCATAACTACAAACACAACATGGTAACCCCATTTTGTTTATATCTATGGCTTACAACTGATCAATGAAGCATCAGTAAATGATTTGCTATCAAGTCACCTTTCTGTATATGGTGTATAAATGTTCGGAATCCATTTAGAAATAGATGAGGGGCTTCTTTCTCTCTAACAAACCAGCAATTTGGTCGTTTACATGGATTTATGTCCACATCACCTGCAGCCGTTTTGTAGAAATAGGCTAACTGGACAAAATGTTTATACCTGACAACCCAGAGGTTGTTCTTATTTATGGCTTTTTGCTATAAATCTCTTCTTTATGCTTACAACTGCAAATCTGGTGATTAAAACCCTTTATTAATGATTAACAACATTTACTACTTATTTTATACCAAATCGAAGGGATAAACACCAGCCACGTTTTTTTTTTACAACCTGGCAACCCAGAATATGGTCTTATTAGTGCCTTATAACTGCTCTATAAAGCATTAGTAAATGAACTGTTATCTTTTATAAGCCCTTCATAAAGGATGCCTTATTATGGTGCCCAAAACTGTAAAAAGGATGATCATATCTTCATATTTTGTGTATAAATGAGCTAATTCATGCTCGCAAAGTTCTCATTTTCCAATAAGTCAACAAATAGTAGTCAGAAATATCAATAAGCTGTTAGTAAAAAGTTTT
This sequence comes from Hollardia meadi, assembly GCA_037974645.1. Classification (NCBI taxonomy): domain Eukaryota; kingdom Metazoa; phylum Chordata; class Actinopteri; order Tetraodontiformes; family Triacanthodidae; genus Hollardia; species Hollardia meadi. The sequence goes on from JBBPCS010000204.1 coordinate 13,279,950, forward strand.
AACCATGGGGTCTGATAAGTGTTAATAAGAAGTTAATAAGTGGATTTTGGTGCAGATCATCTGCTGCCCTTTTCAAGTGAGGTTTGACAGCTTGCCCACCCAAAATTTGCTTCTGTCTATGGCTTTAACTGATGTATAAATGACTTATTAATCGTTAATGAAGCCTTAGTTACAACTTAAAAGTCATTTATAAGACGTGCTATTCATAATAATGCTGTTTGTTCACAACAAACTGATCAATAAAAGTCCTCTCTTAAAAATGGATAGGCTACCCAAAAGGTGTCAGTCACAGTGCTGACAATCTCCAGATTCCAATTAGGCCTACATTTTAAATAAAGTTATGATACAATATTGTTCCTCCCCCAACACATATAACGCGTGATGTGAACTAAATTCGAATAAGTTCTAACTTGAAGTCAATATTTATAGCGGGCACAGGTTTGAGGATTTATATCCTGTGTGTGTTTATGTCCTGTTCTTCCCTAAACTCAAACGTTTTTCTTTCCCCGCAGCGCGCCGTGCGGTTAACACTGGCCCCATTACACGTTGTCATTTGTGGCTCTCGGTGTTATTTGGACAATGTTTGGCCATTTAGCCGGCCTGTGTCTGCGCGCTCCGAGGAGGTCTCGACAGAAATTGATACTAATTGCGGGGACTGTACACTGCTGGCTGGTGGAGCGCCTGCAGGCAGTTGGAGGACCCGCTTGTCACCGCCTAATTGACAAGGGCTTGTCTGTCCTGGGAGCAGCTGGTCCTAAGCACTGGCGCACAATCGCAATCTTGACACGGCCTCCACTCGCCCGAAGGAGTTTTGAGGGGAAACGCCGTTAAAGGGAGATTTATTGAATCTCCCTTTGGGTGACGCTGTATTAAGTACGCAATATAACGGCTTATTTCCGCGGGTGCAAAAGGGAGTCACACTCCTGGTATTAATAACAGAAGGTGCCAATTAGGCCAGACAGGTGACATTTCTTGTGACATTATGAATCACTGCAAACAAGACAAGCGTGGGTAAATAAAAGCCACGAGCAGCCCTGGTCTGAAATCGGTTTTAAGGAATAGTTATTTTACTTGTCGCAGCTACATGACACGCAATGAGGCTATATGCGCAAATCGGATGAATGCAGGGGCATGTGTTGCACCAGCCATTCAGCTGGCTCACAGGCGCGAACACAAATAACATCAACCATCACAGTAAAATAATCAATTCATTATTCTGGCCTGTTTCTATTAGGCCATGTCTTTACAGCTGAATGCATCGAGAGGGAGGAAAAAAAAAAAGCCAAGCAAGTATTGTTTTCGTCTGCAAGTGGAAAAAGGTTTTCCTCCACTTTCCCACTGCCTGTAAAGAAATGCTGCTTTTCTGGCCCCCTTTGAACTGAAAATCGGGATTTTTTCCCCCTGGTGTTCTCCGGACGCGCTCCTTTCTTCCCGGGGAACAATGGCAACACTGGAGCACCCCGCCGGTGCGCCACAGTTGGGGATCCCCCGGATTGTTTTGGACATCTTTGGATTTCATCAATCAAAATGACTGCAGTTTTCCATAAAAATGCTGAATTTGGTCCTGGAACCGAGCTTGCAAGGTAGAAAATACGAAGCTGTCCTTCTCGATGATAAATGGCCATCCTTTGATTGAGCAAATAGAGAAATACGTGCCACAGTATACTGAGAAATAGGCGAAGATTGTTCAGAGACTCGTGACTCATGGTCTTGCGTCAGATCATGCCAGAAATGAATCGACCAGAACCATTAGGCTGGAAAACCAACCGCATTTTCCCAAACCTCGGACATCTTTGAGACATATAAGCAGGATAAACCTTAAGTTATGTAAAGATTCATATATGGAAATGCAGGCCTGATGATCTGACTTCTTTTTAGCAGAATAATCAGTATTTTCTCTGTGGTTGGAAATAAAGTAGCCTTTCAGGACTAACAGCAACCACTGACTGACAGGTATGAGGCTCAGCTACTGGTGCTCCATATCATAATATTGGTCTTTCTTACCAGGTTATTTGGTGTAACAAACCAGATAAGGAGCCATAACATATAGGAGTGTCTGGCCTGGAACTGCAGGAAGCTGATCCAGTATCCCTGCATGTTTTTATCCCCCCTGGTTAACATGGAAATACCACATCCTATTGACTAAAACCCAATTATCTGCTACCTCGCTGCAGCAGAATTGGAAAACTGCAAAGTTAAACTTTTAATTTTCTGAAAATACAATTATGAATTAACGACAGACGCCTCAGAAGGTGTCCTCTCTAAATGCCCGTATAATGCTGAATGCTAATTATCCAATATTGACATTTTGTCCCGCCTCAGGTCAGCAGGTCAACAGTTGGAGATTAATGGCACGGGAAGCAGGTTATAGGACAAGAAAAGTCACTGTAACAGTACTATAATATAGCTATTTGATCTTTGTTAGTGCCATTATTGTACTTAGTTCAGAAATCTTTAAAGTCAAGGTTTTAAAGGTAATGATGGGGCATTTATTGTGTCTGTGTTTGACTTATATATATAATCTGTATTTGGCACGCAGTGGCCTGTCTTATAGTCTTAGATGTAGTCTTAAATATTGTTAATTTGTCATGGTTTTATCACATGTATTGTAGGATAGTTCACTCTGGTTAGGACACCCCCCCATCGCCTCCTCTCAAACATATAGCCGAGTTGACTGGCTTGTCGGGCTTGAAGAATTGTTTAATTTCAGGGCCCCGGCGTTTCCTGAGGTGAGGTCTGCATTGGCTGCTAATAGAGATCTAATTGATGGGCCGAGTCCCGTTTCCGTGCTCTCTCTCCCTTTATTGCGCCCCGGCGTCTGCTGTAAAATAGGTCTGTAATCAGATTCCGCCTATTCCTCCTGGAGCAGGATGAGAGCTCAGGGCTGTGGAGAGAGATGGGGTAAAAAATAAAAAAAAATGAAGTTAAGACTTGAGGAGAAATTCGACATACTGTTGAGGCTTGATGAAAAAAGAGGAAAGTGAGCTTTAATACAGAAATGCTTCTCTTTCTAGTTTCTTTAAATAATCTTACAGAAACTTCTCGTGTGGCATTAGTGAGCTTAAAGTGACCTTGTAGGGTTTAATCTGTCAGAATATTCCTTTATTTCTTTGGGGATTTATAGTTTCGCTGCAATACTTGGCTACTCATCTAAAATTCAAACTTATAAGATTAATATAGATCTTTCATAAAAGGCTTTGTTATTGCTGCCACACGCCTACTATAATTGTTATTTTAACATGGTTATATGTGCTTTTATGAGACAGACTCTCACTTTATGATCTAATCTAATTCCACACAGGCCAATCTTGGTTAATACCAGTGTGGTCATGCGCCCAGAAGGTACAGAAGATGCCAATCAAATCAGACACGAGACTGGCAGCAACAGAAACAGAGTGATTCTCTCGTTTTTCTCTCCTCTGCTTCTCTCTCCATCTCCTATAGAGCTTCCTGGAAGGCTGTGATTGGCCGCCTGTCTGGGTCGTGATAGCAGCCCTGGAGCCGAGGATGATTGATGATGGCGAGGGCAAGGCCGAGCGCTGGCAGCATAAAGCCCCATAGACGCCTCAATAAAGAGCCTGGCTAGTGGAGAGCCTGGGCCCCGCTCAATAGGGCCCCCTCCGCCTCCGAGGACCCACGGCTAGAGGAGTGCATGGAGAGAGAGGGAGAGGGGAAGAGAGGGAGAGAGAGAGAAGGAGAGGTGCTCTGTTGTTGGATAATCCATTTAGCTATCGAGCCAGCAGCCGTCTGAGGCTGGATAAGTGCAGCGACGGATGTGTGTGGGGTGAAAATAGCAGGGGTTGGCTGGTGGAGTGCTGGAGGGGGGGATGCAGGGACGAAAGATATGGAGAAAGAGAGAGAGGGAGAGAAAGAGAGGGGGAGATGGATCATCCAGTCTCAGGATGCATAATGGGGGGAAAAAAGGGAAGCAGATGAACAAAAGTGGAGATGAGCTCTGCAGGCTGCTTTTTAACACACACTAGAAATTGTCACAAGCCTGAAAAGTTGACCACAAGAAAGTGCCCAGACTGAACAGTATGGCTGAAGCCTCTCTGCTGCTACTCTGGTGGCCATCATTCAGCCTACAGATGCATAACTGTGGTGACCTTTGCTTCAGCAGATCAATGAGACCCTGCTAGGTTGGATTCCATCGGTGCTGCGTCCACTGCTGTGGCCCCAGACCGCATGAAGCCCTGTTGTAACCCCCAGCTGCACAGCAGCTCTGAAAAGCACAATTAGGCAGCATTCTACTCCTACCAAGCCAGCTTTCAGTGACTCCAGCATGGCTACACGATGTCCTGCAGACCCTCCTGGCTGGAGTTGGCAGGATGAAGGTCTGAGAGAGCGGAGGGGCCGGAGACTGATGGCCCGATGATCGTTCTCTACTCTGCAGGGTTCATAGAGATCGAGGATGAGAAGTCATTCATCTAGTAAAGACCCTGCATATGTTGCACTTTGAATTTATTTTCAAAGTATTGGGTTCCTTCAAACTGATAAAGTTCGGGCAATATTAAAACAAGTTGAATCAAGGTTCCCCAAGTTTCTTAAAGTCTGATTTGGTGTTGTTTGTTTGAACTAAAAACGAGCTTTAAAACATTTGTGAATGTTGTAATGTCAAAAATACTTTGCACATGTTCTTTCTTGTGTAATACAGTTATATGAAATTGCCTTTTAATGCCCTCAATGAAAATAAATTGAAGTCTGCCAGAGCAAGAGTCCATCTGTGTCCCGAGTCTTTTTAATTTTCCAAATCACACGTTCACACATGTTCCTTGGAGCACATTTTACTCATATCAGTTTCTGTATGAAGTGTTCATGATGAAATGTTTGAGGGTGAACGACATTCAAACCTTTCTGGGGTGGCCGACAGCAAAGCAAAATACACAGCTGAGCAGATATAACTTACACAACCTCGAGCATAAATCCAAATAGAATGACACAAATCATTGCCATTATTTGCTAGTAGTGAAAAATCTTTCAAATAAACTGCACCACACATTTCCATGGTCAATGGCAGCATGACCACTGCATGAAAATATGAAACCTGCTGGTATCATTTCTGGGATTTTAGGATCAGGTTTTTGTTTTAAAGGCTCAAGTCACCTCAAGTCTGAGTGAGTCAAAACACAGTATCTTTGCATTGCATAGTATTTCTACCATACATGTAAGTCGCCAAGATGAAGGCCCTCACTTAAAGTTATGCAAGAGTTTTCAATTAGTTTCTGCAGCTTTAGCTTTAGAAAGAGAAACTAATCTTTCAACAAACTCGAGGAGTGGTGGTATTCGGATCCTATAGTCAGGCAAAAGTGCTCATGCCACACTGTGAAAATACTCCACTACAAGTAAAAGTTCAGCATCCAAAACCTCACATAAGCTTAAAGCGTTATTAATCTTATTACTCATTGTGTTTATGAGCTCAAAACAGCCCTGCTTTCAGCTTTGTAACGATGCATTTTCCAGCTAATCCAAGAGGGTAAGAAAAATTGTAACTAAAGTAACTAAAGCTGTCAGACAAATGTAGTGAAATGTGCAACATTTGCCTTTGAGATGTAGTGAAGAAGCAGTTGCATACTATGGAAATACTCGTGTAAAGTACAAGTAACTCAAATTTGTACTTAAGTACAGTCCTTGATTGAATGTATTTAGTTACAATCCACCACTGAGCTTCAGTATACATCCAAAAATTAACAAAACGTCTCAAGGAGAGGTGAAAAACCTGGACCCGCAACAAGAAGTTCTTCGGGAGGTGACAGACAAGCTGAAAACACTCAACAGATTTCAGTAAAGAAACACGATTAGACGACATATTGAGCAGTAAATCTAATAATAAATAACAAATCAAAAACCGACTTTACAGAATTTAAAGTAAGAACAAGATATGACCAACATGCCTGTTCAGGTGCCCTCTGAAGCAGCACGTTGTTCTCTCTCATCCCTGCTTATATTTGACTTGTTATTAAGTTGAACAATATTTTCATGATTAGAATCAATGACTTACACTATTTACTAATGAACCTAAATCTGCCTAACTAGCAACAAATTGCACCTTATTGCTTTACAGCCAATTACAGCCACACAAAATCTGGGTGAGCAGTTCAAAAGCAATAGGTTAGCGACAGCGTAACAGTCAAAATTGTCTTTATTGATTTGTGATTAGTGTGTGTGTGTGTGAGGGGGGGGGGGGGGGGGTTTTTAATGGGGTATCCATAACCTGATTTCTGCCTTTTAATTGCCTAATTGGAGTGATTATTTAGCAATGGGAAACCATTCCACCTGTTCCTCCTCTGCTCTTCTGCAAGTGTCAGCGAGTGTTTGTTTGTCATGTTGACACGTATGGTTATCCTCACCAGTGGCGGAGTAAGTACTCATACCAAAACAATGTCAAAATACTCAATTACGAGTAAAAGTCCTGCATTCAAAATACTCCTGAAGAGGTCAAAGAAAAGCTCAAAGAGGTGAAACGCCCCTCTGAAGGGTCAGAAGATCCTATAAATCATGACAACTGAAGTCAGATTGATGTTTTATTTACAGCTCTTTGGACATCAAACAGCAATTTAAATGAAAACGTTTGAGAATTTTAGTCTCTTTAGCGGAACTGCTAACAACTCAGACATCTGAATCAGAACACTGCTTCTTCTTTTTTTTGCATTACAAGCCAAAAAGCGTGCAAATGTAAAAATTCATTGTATTTTATAATTGTATCATAAAAACTAACTAAATTAAAGTTGTTAATTAAGTGGGTAATGCTTTAGATTATGAAACGTAAACATAGTATTTTATATTTTAGTGTCATTTTTGTGCTAATGATGTACCAGTAGAGTACATACGAATACATACACATGTAGGTAACAAGATGTGAAGTTAGAGAATAAGGGGGTAATAATCTGGGACCTTTAAAAGAAGAACGAACTTGTCTGTAAGGCTCTAGATCAAAATCTATGCAGCAATATTGTCGCTTTTATTCAAAACCTGACACCTCAATTACCCACAATGCCACTCGACTGCAGACAGACAGAGATTCATTCAGGTGTAGCAGCTAATGTAGCCTCGAGCAGAGATAAGGAGCTGGCTGCAGAGGTCTACCTCCACCACTCCCCGCCAGAGATTTTTTTTTTTTTTTCACTTTTCAAACTTCAGCCCCAACCTGACATTTTTTTATTCGAATGATTTCGCGCAGCTCCCTCTATGCAACTTTTTCCACCTATGCAGTAGTTCTCCCCAAGACCTGGAAACAAATGTGAAAATTTGGCGGAGTTTCCCTTTAAAATTCTACTCCAGTAGCCTCCAGTATTTAGTTTCTTCTCACTACCACCTACCACTAGTTTAAAAATCTAGTCAGACTTTATTCATATAGCATGCACATCATATTTATCAAGATTTATTCATCCAAGAGGGATGTGATTCGTGATGCCCCCTTCATGACTGACATGGAAAACACGCGTTTATGTGCAGCATGAACAAATCTAATCCTGCGTGGGCGTTCAGGCTGAGCCATCGCTGAATTATTTTCATAATGCGCCTGTTACTGTGTGCATTGTTGGTGGGCAGAGGTTAACAAAAGGCCAAGACAAATCCAAGCCACCGGCGTTGGCCGCATGGGGGAAATGTTGGCAAGCGAGCCATAGAATAATCATAGGCTAATCCGATTTCCAGCTCTGATAATGGAGGCCAGGCTAAATAAGAAAAATTCCAAGCAAATTTGTGCAAATGAAAAAGGATTCCTCCTGACATAATGGTATGGTGCAAGGCAGCCTCTAATGAGCAATAATCTGTCTAAGAGCATCTCTCTCTCTCTCTCTGTGCTTTGGTTTCTCCCTCCATCTTCTATCTCATCCTGTCTCACCCCCCTCCACCTCCTCCCACCCTCCCCCACTACTCCAGCTCTCATCGGCTTCTTTTCCTCTCCCGAGGAGGTGCATGTCACAGCTATTTGACACGGCTATGGGAGAGAGGAGGAGTGAAGTCTGCACGAGAGAGGTGTGTGAAATGATTGTATTATCAGAGACCCGTCTGAGGATTGATACATTAAATGAAGCGCTACACCGTAAAAACTCCATATTGCCAAGTCGTGTTTGTCCGTCATGAAACCCTTAAAAATCTTATCACCTTTCAAAAAGTGGGGGAAAAAAACTGCCAGTGCAGTGAGAAGATGATTTCTTATTCCACAACTTACCAGAATGAAGTGTATTTTTTTTTTCTTCCTTTCACAGCAGCGATGTGCCTTACTCCATCCTGTTTTAAGGAATGAAAACAAGACTTTAACACTGAGTTGCCAGTTAGGTACACCTTCACCTATACCCCAACCCTCAGATTGTGCCTCTGATGTAGAACCATTACATTTCAATCAGCAAGCTAAGCATCCAATTTTCCTGAAAAATAAAAGCTTGGTTATCTTTGAAAAACCCAGAAGGTTGTTTAAAGGTACCCTGCAGCTTTTGACCACTGTAAAACGTTATGAAGAAAATATAAATATATATCATGCATGCATGTACATGAGGACACGAGCGTCCTTCGCATCGGCAGTTGGTGGCGATAAGGTGCAAAGAAGTGCAGCAGCATGCCAACAAAGGCAGAGAAGAAGACCGGTAGCTTGTCAACACACATGTACTCAACACAAGATTCGGCTTTGAAAATGTTTTCTGAGGAACAAAGTACTTTCTGCCTGTTTATTAGACCTCAGTGCTTTCTGGCGAATGAAATTGAAACAAACAGAAAATGTTTGTGGAACAAGAAAATTCCAAAGGGCATTTAACACTCACTTTAAGACTCTTATCACCAAGTAACTAAATAAAAAAAAAAGAAAAAAGCATGTTAATATTTTACTCGAGGTTTACAAAAAGAGAAAGCACAAATGTAATAGAGTGTTAAAACCTGGAAATGAGTGAGCATTTGTGCTCTTCCGGTTGCTTCGTCACCAAGTTTTGGGTTAGAGACCTGAAATGAAGAAAACACAAGCTTGAGAGATTTTCACAATTTGATCAACAACATAAAATAGTACATCAGTAACTATATCACAAATACCCAGCTCATAAATTCTGAAGTTTTTATGTGTTTTTAAAAAAAGGCATTTGCTAACCAGTGGCTAAAGGAGACTATAGCGGTTACCGGGGACATTAGGCCTAATTGTCATCACGCCGAACACTCATTTACTTACCTAAGTCCACCTTTACAGCCTCGTTGTGTTTAAACTCACGCTCTTTCTAACTATTGGTGATGTTTAAGTCATGCGACCAATTGCAGTTACGCTTCAAAAACCATAAAAGTGTATATGTGTATATAAGTGTATGTAAAATGTGTTACAAACTTTTTTGTTTGCCGAAATCCAATGGGGAAAAAAAAGTCTTTTTTGTTGCTTTTAGTGCTTCCCTGCAGCACTACAGCTACAAATCTTTTTTTATATCATGCAAGCACATTAAATACCTTTAGCACCTTTGGTTTTTCTAAAGATCGTATTGATTTATTTTTCGGGCTTTTCAGACTGACTTAATGCGACCTGATGCGGTCTCCTGCAATCCTAATAAATACACAAAGGCTATAATATTCAGTTTTTGTTGAAACTGTTGGTGTTGATTCAACTTTATTTCGGAGGCTTCATTTGCTGCTGCTGTTGATATGTATTGCTTTCTACTGACAGGTGTTTCCAATATTCACTTTACTCTCATTGATATAAACAGAACTCTTCGTGGTTATTGCAGAAATGTTGTATTTGGCTGCATTAGTTTAAGTGTACCTATAATAAACTGGCAACTCATTAACAATAGATAAAACTCACTTAGGAAACTTTTGTTTTAGAATTTAGGATTTTAGATATCTGTTGTCAAAAAAACCAAAACAAAACATTGTCACAAAACAGAAATGAAACGGTCCTTCACTAAATGACACTTAGATTTGAGCAGGTATCAAAGGTCCAGAAACACATTAACAACAGTGAACATGAAAAACACCAAAATGGCAATAACATAGACCTTTTTCTCATTACAGCACTGATGCACTTCACTGTAATATGCATTATAATGGCAATATTCACACAGCAGTAGCAGCTGTAAGACAATTTTACCTCCATAGAAAAATAACACCCTGCTCCCCCTCCCCCCCTCTCTCCCCTCGGCCAGCAGCAGCAGCTTGGCTCTGTGTTCCTGACAAGTTCCATAAATTATCGGAGATTTTCATATTTCAAATTTCATCTGCATTCATGCGGAGCGGCCAGTGCCCCGTCGGAGGCTAGCGTCGGGGTGTCGGGTGGTGGAGGCAGCAGCCCCCTCGGTAGCAGCGCTGCCACCGGCTGCCTGGCTCGGTGGCCCCAGAGACCCTTGGCTAATTGAATTGCATCCCCTGATTAGATTATCCTTGCGGCAGCTTGCTGCCAATCTGAAGTATGGGTGCCTTCTATCCTACTTAACCCCTCTGCCCCCCACCCGCTGCTGCAGGCACACACACACACACACACACACACACACACACACACACACACACACACACACACACACACACACACACA
>JBBPCS010000204.1:13298475-13310202 GCA_037974645.1 Hollardia meadi
ACACACACACACACACACACACACACACACACACACACACACACACACACACACACACACACACACACTGAGAGCGTTTGAGTAATGAACAACCTTAATAACACCTCTAACTTTTCCTCTTCTTCTCTCTGCTGGCTGTTTAAATTCACATCCCCCTTTAACGTTGCTCTAATGTGATTACCGCCGGGCTAATGGCTCTCCTTCTGCTCCTCCCAGACGCTCTGCCCAGACCTTGGAAAACATACACGCACACACGAACACGCACACACGAACACGCACACACACACCACCACCACCACACAGAGTGTTCAGGGTGTGTGCTGCTGCAGAAGAGCTACATCTGCAAAGTATGGCCGAGGGGTAAGAGCTGAGAGAAAGAGGGAGAAGTTGGTGTATGGTGTTTATATGCATGTGGGTGACTGTTTTTGGGGGGTGAGGAGGGGTGAGGGTATTGGATCAGCAGCCAACTCCACTTCAAAACCCTCCCCTCGCTCTCCCTTTCTCTTCCCTGCAATACCACCACCCCCCTCCCCTTGAGTAAATCTATAGGGAGGGAAGGCAGAGACAGGTGCATTTCTCCACAAATTGAGTTAGCCAAGACATGCCACATCCAATTGGACTAAATTGATGTGAGAGTTTGTGATGTCTGCCGTGGGTATTACAGCAAAGGTCAGTGTGCCGAGACAATGACATCAATCTGGTCCACGTGGCCGAGCGCTCGGGCCCCCCGTCAGGCCCCTGATTCAGATGCAAACCTGCAAGCAGAGCCAGGGGAAGAGGAAGGCGGACAATTGCTGGTTGCAAACTGGTGGGCATTTTGTGATTGCTTTTGAATAGAAGCTAAAGAAGACCTCAACACACCCTGGTTGTTGCCTTTGGGCGTTACAGGTGCTGATGACCAATAAATACTATAGATACCCTATAGATAAAAAAAAAATTATGATGATGGTTGCCTTACTAGGTTATTATTTTGATCGTAAAGCATTCAAACCAAAGTATTGGGAAGCTTCAACGCCGTGTTTTCATGCAGAAAATAAAACTAACAAGGAAGTGATATTCAGTCCAGGTTGTTTTGTGCCTACATACCTTCTGAAACCACTTGATACAATTAGGTTAATGTCTACGCTATCTGTGATGTTATTATACTAAATATTTAGAGGCGCTTAGAAAACCAAATAAGTCTGAAAGAATGATGAATCCAATCCTAACAGGAATACAATACGATACTGCTTATTGCAATGTATTTGGCTGTCATCAAATTGAACCCATAATGTTGTGTAAAATAAAATGTGTTTCCATGTTACGATAATAAAACAGCCATGTGAACTAGAATCAGAATATGAGATTAGAATATAGTTGGTCTAGTGTAAATTCTGATCAAATTCTACATGAGCGCAAACAGAGCCAGCAATTCAGTTTTTAGCCACAGCAGTAAATGGATCTATGTCTGCGAGTGGATCGGTTGTGATGAAATGGTACATACATTTATGTTCATGGCCTTGGTGACTTCCTGACTTTTTATCTAGCGCCACCAACAAGTCCAAATTTCAACTTGTGTGACAACTGAACACTTCGACGTCACATTTAAAGGGATACTTCCACACTGAGGGATGGATGGATACGTTCTTCTTACAGTTAGATAAGAAGAATGACGTCTGTGTTGGAGGCAAGCCCCCAGGAAGAGTATCAGGTTGTGAAGCCGATTCGACTTAGTGGCCAAACTGTGTAATTACAACGTCACCTGACGCACGGGGGCCCAAAATGTATTTTTCCCACAAGCTTACATTGCGAAAGAAGCAGCTATACAATGGTGGATACAATTTTTTGAGTGTCACAACCCCCACTGAATGGCTTGTGTTAATATCAGAATTTGATCCAATCCAATCGGCTCAATAGCATTTGGTAAATGTAGAAGAGCCGCATGATTAAGCTATTTCATCCCCATTCAAGTTAGTGGAGCGCTCAACTGGAAGTTAGCTGCTCGGCTGGTGGAAGTTACGAGTGTGTTTTATGGGCCCCACAATATGGAAGCTATGCGGAAGATCCGGGTAATTTTAGACCTGGGAAGTTGGACTTCGGCTTCATGCGCCACTCATGAATGTATCATTTAGATCTTGATACGACAGGGCCGCTCAGTCTTGCTTCCAAAGTTGCCCAATAGCCACTCGCGGTAGTGCAGCAAAAAAATTCCCCTGCAGCCCAGAAAGCATTTTGCCCATTTACCACCTTTATAAAAGAGACACCTTGAGGTCGCAAGGTCAGTTATGACTCTGTCTGTTATGAATTTTTGACCCATGGAGGTTTAATGTTTGTAAAACTTTCCTTGAGCCGAGAAAAGTGATTGTCACAATGTAAAGTCTATGGGACCAGCGGGAGAAACACTATTCAAATATTCAGTGGGCCGCATTACCAGGAAGGAAACCTGGAAAACTTTTTTGGCATGTGGCGCCATATTTGCATCTGGTATCTAGTTCTTCTTACACATCTATGGCGCCACTGAGCAGCTTTCATAGGAATGAACGGGACCCTGCCTCCGACGCTGTATCCAGATTTTCCCTTAAATAGATCCATGATTGGAGGTCGGGCATTGAGCTGCAGCTAGGAAGCAATAATAGTTTGCGGTACTTTAATTTTAATGGGAACATAACATGCCCACATGTTAAGAAGCTAAATGTTTGGGAAAATTCTCACTTCTTTATATGGTTCCCTTAAAAAATTAATTGGGTAAGCCAAAAAAAAAAAAAAAACTTTTTTGATATACGTCGTTTGCTAATAAAATATATCAGATACAAACAAATACTGTATAGTTCAAATTCACTTTAATCAATAGTGATGATGCTGGATTTTGTTAAATGTTGTTAACCATTAATTGGGCGAGTTTGTAGTAATCTTGCAGCAGATTTATTCATATTTCTGGGGTTGTTTTGAAGTGGCATGTTCAGATGTTATATGTATATATTAGCTACCACACAATTGCTTAAACTACGATTGCTACTAATGACATTACAGCTCTGTTGTGTTTGTACAAGTTTCCACAACCAATAAGAGATTACAGTTAATGTCTATTCAGAAAATGTATTGACTCTGTGATGGTATTAATATACAGACCCACCTACAGTGAACACATATTGCCTATCAATTTCATATCCAACACGTGAGTGCTTGGGCTACTTTGCCTCTACTCTCAGGAAATCCAATAGAAACTTCATCATGGTGTCACCTCTGTCAGGGCCTGCAAACCCAGATTTCAGGGGTGGCTTTCATCCCACCTCTATTCAGAGAGAGCCATTTTCTTTGATCACATTAGCTTTATTGCTCCTCTTACGGCTCCCTCCGTCTTCTCACTGCTACTCTATATCAGCCCAAGGCTATTGGTTTTCATTCTGCGGTGTCAATCTGGACCTTGACCAGGCTGAGCTGGGCCAGCTTACACTGACGTTAATTCATATAAAAGCTATATGAACAGCCAAGTTCAGCTCCTGAATTCTCGCTCCATCAATGGGACATTACATTTGACAGTGTATTTTAAGGTAAATATACACCAACAGTAATTTGTGGATGATAGCTCTTCTCAAGTTCCCAGCACAAATCAATATTTGTCCTAAAGTTCGTCTGTGTATTAAGGTTTGTTTGGAGTCAGTTTTATCGAATACCAGAAAACAAACAAACAAACATTGGAACAAAATACTTTGTCGATAAAGGGTGGTTGTTTTCAGTGTAGTTTCATCTTTCTACCTCTTTGTTTAAACAACCAATGGCAGCACTTTGAAGAGCTGCTGTGCCGTTTTGTTTTGGTTAATCTCACCTTTGTATTTGCCAAATGAGCTGAAAATGACTAATTTCACAGAAAGGTATCTGCATACCCCAGTCAATTAAGGACGAGTCATCATCTGCTTTCCACAAGGACAAGGTTTCCTGGAACCCCCCGGGATCATAGAAGAAGGTTCAATTCATCCCCAGTCAGTGGAATCCCAGACCAGAGATTTGTCCGAGAAGCAATTTACTGTCATTTGCCGGAGAGTGCTGGCCTGATGCATAAGCATCGTCCCTAATATACCAATTCATCATCAGGCAGCCGGGGGATTCTGGGTGTGTTCTGATCAAATTTGCACCAAGCGATGATGAGGGGCATGTTGGTTTTGATGCAGAAAAGTGCAGATCCAGCTATTTGTCACATCAAGCTTCAACAGGGGAGGCAGAGGAGGAAAGATACAGAGCGTAGAAACAGAGGGGATAGAACAGAAGCTCAGTCACCCATAGCAAAAAAATAAGACGGCTGCCATAGATTTTTAGCTATGTGACTTGTTACAGAGATGGCAATGTAACCCTCACCCTCCACCACTTTGTTTCAGAGTGAAATACTTATTAATGGCCCCCAGACAACGACTTCCGTGTCCCCCTGACTTGTCCTCTAGTGTCACCATGGCAATGGCATATATGGTTTTGAGTGAAATGTCTCACCAACTATTAGATTGATTTGGGAAACACATTCATTTTCCTCCTTAAATAAATAATAACTGACTTTTCATCAAACATCATCACAAGGTCAAATTATAAATTTGACCTTGTGATGATGTTTGACACTAATTAAGTACTAGCTGTACTTTGTGTATAGCCTACTGCTAATTAACAAATGTTAGCATGCTGACACGCTAAACAAAGATGCTGAAGATGGTAAACATTAGGCATTTACCTGCCACATATCAGCATGTTAACATTGTTATTGTTATTGTGCACATTACTAGTGTGTTCTTAATGAAAAGAACTAAACCAACGATAATCCGTGTCTCAGTATTTTCTAACTTCCCCAGCATGTCTTTGGCTCTCTGCCCAAAGACCCTTTGGGTTCTATTGAAGACTTAAATCTTTAAAAACAGGTAACAAATATGTATTTGAATTATTTTTTTTTTTTTAAAAACATGACAACATGAGTTAACAGTTCATTTGTTTGGGAATATTTTCAGAAGCTAATACGGTGCACGGCACTATTTTAGGTAATTGACAGTACTTGTTAGGGTAAATTCATGGTTGGTTTTGATCTTTGCGTGAGATTTGTTGACAATAAGAAAAACACAGAGTATCACAGAACTATCTTTTAATAATGTTGCCATTGCCTCATTTGCCAGACCGCATTAGAAACTCAGAAATATGGCAAATCCAGCACTATGCTGCTGAAAATAACGTTCTTTAACAAGCAACACATCGGTTCTGTAAGCTTTGTGCAATGAGACCCACTAACACGTCTTTTATGACAGGTTTATAACACATTATGACACCCCCGTTTTGTGTACCAGCCAGCTCACCATTCACATACATTGATTTCAACGGGAATATCAAATCTATCTCTTCCAGCTCTGTGCTGCAGCATCATCCTTCAGAGATCAGTGAGCTGCCTTCTGGGAACAGGAAGTGAATCAGAGCCCGCAGTGGACAGACCAACTCGGATGGCTCCCATCTGGCGGTTCGTTAAGGATTCCATCCAATCAGATTAGGCTTGATTGATCAACAGGAGCCGAAATTGGTTGGTGGTCATGGCGATATAAATCACGCTCTGACATCAATATGGATGGCCTTCCTGAGAAAGAGCAATAGTGACAAAGTGGACATGAAATTCAAGGAAGTTGACTTCCTCGTGCCCAATATGTAACCTGTTTTTCTGTATTAAGCAATAAATATCAGGTAATACTTATCAAAAATGTATAAATTTTGTGAACAAAAGTCTTCAGCTCTGTTCAGAGTTGACCTAATTTAACGTTCTCAATTCAACCAAATCTTCAACCAAATCTCCAAAAGGACTAGTATTACAGCCATGAGCCAGAAAATTTGTTTCTAATATGATTTTTTTTTTAAAAAGAGAGATATGCAGTAAGCTATAAGCTATGCAAAAAGTATAAGAAATAGTATGAGAGCTCTAATATTCTAATATGAATCTAATGGTTGAAATTAATATTTGGTCATATTAGGTTTAAATCTAAACAGCGAAGCAATGAAACAAATACTTGCAAATACAACAGAGCATCAAAACAAGCAAACAACCTAACCTACAGAGTGAGAACAATCAATACTTTCACAAACGGATTTTCATACTTTATGCCTTAATATCCATTAACAGTGGACATAATGGTCCATATATTTTGGAGTATTTCTGTATTTGCACCCTGTAGTTGCAACAGATAAAAAAGTCCAAATGTCACTGGAATAAGAGCCAGTACAGCCTGGAAAGAACATTTTACTAGACATTAAAACACTCATAACATGTTCCTGGATTACGTGGGGGACAAACAGCCTTAGATGGGTGGCTTGGTTGAACTAAATCCCTAAATTGCTTGTTGTTCTTTGTTATTATTGACATTTTGTTATCATGTTGCGACTGTTTTATCTGGTCTTGTGAAGTGTCCTTGGGTGACTTGAAATGTGCTTATAAAGAAAATGTATTGTCACTATTAGAATTATTGTGTTATTATCTTCACATTGATGATTTAGGCGTTCAGTTACTTCATTTAGGGTATGTTGAAGGTTGTGTATTGTGTGTGCATATAGACTTCTGCTCAGGCTGCAGTTCGGTGGAGCCAATTCGAAACACACCTGATACCAGCAGAATGGCCAAATTCACATAATTGAAAACACTTCAGGTGGAACTGGAAACACCTGTATGGGTGGACCATAAGTGGGGGTTGAAGAGAAGATGAAGGTGTCCTCAAGCTGCTTTATAAAGATGTTTGTCCTGACACAAGCTGTGTTATATTTCCAATGCTAACACAGCACCCCAATCTCTCATTTCAGGATGTGTCCCATTATTGATTAATTGCATTTGACTCCCTAGGTCTATTTGAAACAATATTGGGCAGAGCGTCCTGTTGTGCGCATGTTATGACTCTGGGAGGCCCTTGTTGAGACTCTTCTGCCTATATGGAAATAATAATTCATATGAGCTGCCTGGTGGTTTATGCAGATGGCGGCTGGGGGCAAAATCAAAAGTCTAATGTACAACTGAGGCCGCACGTGCTTAGTCATAGCACATCAAAAGAATATGAGATGAGGCTGCACGAGGCGAGACAAATTAGCAGCTTTAGAAATTGATAGCAGGTGTTTACATGTGGTTTCTTTTGCATATTCTAATTTCGAAGCAGGAGGGGTGTAATAAACATTACAATGCATAATAATCAATATAATTCACAATGACCTTGACGTTTTATGATGGATTGGGAGACACGGCCTACTGTAATTACTGCCCACTCCTCCCTCCCTCCTTCCTTCCTTTCACCCTGACGCCTCCGCTCTCACTGGCCGATCTCTCCCTTTCTTTTTTTCTGACATTAAAAACCGCTCCATCATTCTCGATGCGCCGCCTTGTCGCCTGCCGTTCAGATGACCATTAATCGCTTAATTCCAGTAAACCTACGTGCGCACAAAAGGCCGCTGTCTGCCGCTTAATGCATGTGTGATTAAGCTTTTAGGCCGACCACACGGCATTATTAGCCAGCAGGTCCTTGTATAGAGGGCCAAATGCCTTCAGGGGGCCCGAGGGTGGTGTGGGGTAGGGAGAGGGGTGGAGAGGGAGGAGTGTGTGGGGGAGGGGGGGGGGGAGTTAATGACACTGACCCTCACTTCCCCAACAGCTATTCAATTCAACAATAATAACGGGTCACGCAGCTGATTTATGAGGCTGGGGCTAATAATTGTCAATTGCTAATGCGGGGGTGGAGTAATGCCAGTGGACTATGCTAAATAAAATATGCCTTGACCCCATTGGGGGTGAAATGCAGGGGACCAAAAAAGAAAAAAGAAAAAATTGACAGATGATGTTTCAGATTGCCCCCCCCCACAAAGCACGTCGCAGCTTAATTTTGGTGTCTGTGGATTCAAACATTTAGAGAGAACATGCAGCAGCAGCAGCAGCAGCATCCAGGCCAGACTCAGGTCGGCATGCTCCTCCATCCGTCCGCCTGTATGGCTGCAATAAATTAATAACAACCAAACAATGTGTCGTGGAGAGGCGGATTCAATTACTAAGTTTATTTACAGGGGAAAATCTCATGAAGGCCATTGACCAACGTTAAACAGCGCGCGGGTGAAACGATGACAAGAGCTCCGATAAGAATTTAATTCCATCTCATTTCAGACGATTTTATGAATCAAATTCTTGAACACTGGCAAGAGATTTAATGATCACATCTTTGCGAAATCTTATTTCAGAAGCGGTCGATGGCATTTCTCTGCGTTAATGTCGACTTAGAGGTTGGAGTAATTTAGTAATTGATTCCTTGCCTGGCTCTCGCCCGTGCCAAGGCCGCGTTTGAGGGTAATATGTTTCCTAATCTTATCCCCCGGAATAAGATTTTTATGTTAATCCACTGGCTGGTCTCTTGGTCACTTGGGAAGCACAGATAAAGGCTCAGAGAGGCCGGAGAGGCCAGGGGAGGCGGGCTGGGGCTGGCTGCAGCATCTGGATAACAAAGAGACGAGTTAGGAGATTAGAGTGAAATATCAGAGAGGAGTGCATGACAAGCAAACATTCACCTTTTTCCTCGTGTAGAATCTGTAAATCATTTTGCTTTCCACAGAGGCTAAAGAAACAGTTGACTAGGGTTATAAATGTGATTTTCCCTCTCGTTTATTTTCATAGTGTGATGCTTGACCCCGATATATCGTTTTTTGATGTAGTTTTTTATTTATTTATTCATAATGGGCTGTAAACACGCAGAAAGACTATTTCATGCATAAAATGCGACCAGGCGGGTTTGTCCTCCTCTACATCACTGTCTGTCGCCATCAGATTTAAATGATCAAGTCACCAAGTGAAAATACGTCAAAAAATGTCTAATAATAACAACAACAACAACAACAACAACACGAGCCTGCACGCTGCAGACTGGGTCACTAAAGTCTTTGGTGCAGCACGATTTTTTTCCTGCAGACTCCGAGAGAAGACACCAGCTACTAATTGAATTTAGCCTCTTCTCCAGATGTCACTTTCCATCTGTGCGCTTGGAAACGCGATGCGCTTTTTACGCACGCACCGGCCTGGAACACCTTTAACTCAGATGTTCGCTATTT
This sequence comes from Hollardia meadi, assembly GCA_037974645.1. Lineage (NCBI taxonomy): Eukaryota > Metazoa > Chordata > Actinopteri > Tetraodontiformes > Triacanthodidae > Hollardia > Hollardia meadi. The sequence continues at coordinate 13,307,533 of JBBPCS010000204.1, forward strand.
CCCCTCCTGTCTCCTGTGTTACACTGTTCTCTTCTGCGCAGTTTCAGATCTTGAAACCAACCTCAGAGAAACACCAAAATATAAAAGCGCATTATTATTTATCACAGGATATTATAATCATTTTTGGATAATGATTGAATTGATATTGTGGAGCTGGAATTTTAGCTCTCTGTTACATCTCAGATGTTTTCACAGCATTTTGCAGGTGAACGCGCGACCCTCGCCTTTATCCATCCTGTCAAATTGAGACATCAGACTAAATCGCCACGAGAGCATCCCCAAAATGAATTTTTTATCCGCTCTCGAGCCCCTCCCCTGCAACACGCGGCCTTATTAATAACCGTTTTGATAAGCGTAGGATTTCCTCGGGCGGAGGAGTGAGACATTGTAGGTGAAATGTGACAGCGGGACCCTCCCATCGCGCTCTCTCTCTTTATCCTCCTCGGTGTCTTTGCCTTTTTCGGGGGAGTGGATCCATCCAATCCATCCAGAGACAATGGCATTTTGTTCCTCTTTTTGTCCCTCCTGTCGACCCGCATTCCTATATTGCTGAGCAACGATAGTGCACACTAAATGGAGAGGAGTTCCTCCCATATCCCGGCTATTGTCCGGCACTTGCCAGGGGGATTTAGGGGTCTCGCACACATCGCATTTTCCTGATTTATTTAAGTGAAGGCATATGGTTGAAGCCCTTCATTTGCCACATAATTACGAATTAACTAGCGCTTTACAAGAATTAAAGGATCATTATGTTACTGTAAATCACTGTTTGCACGCACTGCTGCTGTTTGGAAACGGCGCCGAACACAAAAGAGCAACCTGCAGCCACCAGTGACCTGTGCACGTTTCGCATCTTGCAAATAAAGCTTAAAAAGAAAATCCATCGAATCAATTCACACTGCAGAGTCCCGCCTTTCGGATTTAATATTCTCGCATCAAAATATCAAACTGCGGCTTCTCCTCCGACCCGAACCAGCTGAAAGAATTAAAAGATGTTGAAACTATAAAAGAGGGGGCGGGGGTTTCAATAGCTGGTGGACTATAGTGGAGGGACTATAGACCGCAGGAATAAAGAGCGGCTTCAGTGAAAGAAACCGATGGCTAAAAGCTATAATTGTATTTGCCTCGGCGAAATATCAGAAAAGACTTCTCGTTTCTTTGAGCGTTATTAGATTAATTCCCAGAGATGGTTTCTTTTCTCGCTGCCAGACGCGTGGAGGGAGGACGGTGAACCATTTGGCTCTTTGGTTTCAATAATCAAATTAACCATTTGGTACAACTTTTTGGGTCCCAGCTCGTGTGTAGAAAAGGGGAAAATAAAAAAAGAAAACATTTACATAATAGGGACCGGGCTGTGTCAAGACAGAATTAACTTTTTCTTTTTTTGCGCTCGTTGATCTCTGAAAAGACAATGTACACACGAAAGAAAAGGGAGAAACACACTGCAACACGTCAGCAATTGTGGAGGAAAAATAATTGATGGCAAATGCGAGCGGGTCGTTTTTAAAATAGGAGCTGCCGCCTGAAGCTTGTATGGACCAAATGTTCAATTTATAAAAGCGATCGGTGCCATATTCATGCCATGTGCCATATTTTATCAAATAGAAGCCTTTTACTTATATAAATTTGGTTTGGAGAAATTGACTTAGCCTATCTTAAAATTAAGATCTTATATAAAAAAGGATGACTTGCACTTCTTCACCGTTTCCAACAACAGAATACCTCAGATATTGACCTGTACGTGTTTTAGAAGGTCTCTGTTTTCTTCAATATCTCCCTGCTGCCCCGATTTTAACACCCAAAAACAAAATCATCATCCAATATTTCTCAGGCTTTAATTATGATGAAAAATAAGATCAATATTGTGAAGGATAAAATCCAATCAAAAGAAGAGTCAAAGCCAAGATCTATAATAATTTTATAATAACATCTAATAGGTTGTGAGACACAATATTATACTATCCAGTACCAAAAGGATACTGCAGCCACGTATGATTAAAACAGTGATATAAAGTCACTATTGAGCATCATAGATCCACTCAGTCAGGGTTATTATAGGAATATTATTTTCAGTGTAGGGTCTCACGGATCAATCACTGAAACACGACAAGTGGTGAGCAAATTGCAACATCAAACACTCGCCTGCTAAATTTAATTGATGCACCAGAATTCCTGTTGCGCCTTTTTTTTGTGTGTGTTTCCATAATTTGGAAGCGAACAAACCCGCAGCTTTTAACGAGGGCTTGAACTCGGTCCAACGAAAAAAAGAAAAAGAAAAAGAAAAAGAAGAAGAAACATACCGAGTGTGTAAGCGTCATACAAAACGGTTCACCTTATTACACAAACCAAATTAACCACTCAGCCAATATTGTGAGCCTAAGAGGTCCGAGGACTGCCTCACCAGTTCGTTACTTTCATTAGAAAGATGTTATTTGCCAAATAAATGGAATAATGAAAGTAATAAAGACAATTACAAACTCATTTGAATCATAAAAACACACCCGGAAGTTTAGCAGAGTATACTGCAGCAGTGCAGGGAAAGATTGGAAAATAGTTGCTATTTGGCAATAAAGAAAAAAGAAGGGAATTATTAAATATTTATGGTAAATTCGTTCATTACAATGGTCGCAAATTGCAAAATGCTGGGTTTTTAATCCATGGAGATCATTT
>JBBPCS010000204.1:13310859-13326859 GCA_037974645.1 Hollardia meadi
TTGCATTTCTTTATTTGCCCCCCCCCCCCCCCCCTCCAAAAAAAGGAGACTATAAACTTCAAATAGTCGTCATACCTAAACCACAAAACTGGTCGTTATATCTGATACAAAAAAAGGCATGTTCTGCAGTGCAGAAGAGGGAAAACAGTCGGAGCAGACGGGCAGAGAGAGGAGGAAGAGGGGGAATACTATGTGAAATCCTGCCCAAGGTATACGGTCGCTTAAAAGGCTTAAAAGCTTGGAGAAAATTGGATCAGGGAGAATCGTCACCCAACTTTCATTATTTCCAAGTGGTGTGATTGAATTAAAGGGCAAGATGGTGGTTGGAGAGGAGTGGGGTGGATGGGTAGAGGGGTGGAGGTGGTGGTGGAGGGGTGCGTAATGGCGTGGTATTAAATTCTAATTAGAGATGCAGGGGATCAATGATAGGGAGGTTGGACAGCCCGGGCCCCCAGTGCCAGCCCAATAGACTGATGAGTTATTGTCATGTAAAAAAGCGCTAGCAATAAGACCAAACGCTTTGCTATTGTCCAAGCGGAAAGAGCCAAGTTTATTATGAGGACTATATGCTCTAGAGACCTCGGGCTAGGCGGCTCTTAGGGGGCTTTTCATAAAACAGGGCTAGGTTCCTATAAAGGAGGCCAGTTTTGGAGCAGGCGCTGAGCAGTGAACATCTACCCACCGTCCAGCCTCCTTCCAACCAGTTCAAACCAAACAAGTCATCTTTCCCCCCAACTCAGACCGCGCGTCCTTCTCATTTTTATTTTTAATATATATATTTTTTTTACTTTCTAACCCATTTTTTTGGGGGTAGTTTTTATTTTATTTTTCCTGGGAAGTGCAGCTTTCTAACTCCACCGAGCCTTCTCAAATGTATAAAATGGAGTATTCTTACCTAAATTCCTCTGCCTACGAGTCATGTATGGCCGGGATGGACACGTCGAGCTTGGCATCGGCCTATGCGGACTTCAGTTCGTGCAGTCAAGCCAGTGGGTTTCAGTACAATCCCATCAGGACCACATTCGGGGCCACCTCCGGCTGTCCGTCCCTCACGCCGGGGTCCTGCAGCCTGGGGACCCTGCGGGACCACCAGAGCAGCCCGTACGCCGCAGGTAAGCAGCGGCTCCGGAGCCTCAACCCGGCGTATTATAGGACGTCTTGATTGCATTTGAAAATGGAAATGTGTTTAGTATTTACCAAACTAAATTTGCTTACACAAATGAAAGAATTTATCACGTTAGAAGCGATTGCAGGCAAGCGGTAATTCGGTTACGGGGTTATACTATCCCAGTCACACCCAAAACCGCCAACAGAATTATCTTAAGCTGCCAAAATGATAGGCATAATTTATTTACTTTGCGATGAGACATAAAGCTTCGAAAAAATAATTAGATAACCAAAGACTAAAGCTCATTATTGACACCGAATTGGAGTTACAGTAGCAACAAGCGGGGTGGATGGGAACATTATGACAAGTTTTCAAACTTGAGCCTCAATATGAGGAGCAACAATTAGTTTAACATTACAATTAACCACATCACAGGTCAGCAACGTTATCAGTTCAGAAGTAATTCACAGGTAATCAAAGCGTAATACAATTGAAAGCTTTAGCCCAGCACCCTTAACCGGATTTTATACAAAATATCGAATTTGACTTTGCTTCCATTTAACATCACAATTACACACACACTCATATCTTATACAGCACAGATCAGACCACCGCACGTCTGACGGTCACATTTTTATTTCGCTTACAGTTCCCTACAAGCTCTTCACGGATCACGGCGGACTGAACGAGAAGCGAAAGCAGAGGCGCATCCGGACCACGTTCACCAGCGCCCAGCTGAAGGAGCTGGAGCGGGTTTTCGCTGAGACGCACTACCCGGACATCTACACCAGAGAGGAGCTGGCACTCAAAATCGATCTGACTGAAGCCAGAGTGCAGGTACACAGCCACCGGCTTTCCAAAAGACGCCAACCTGCTCCCCTTACGCACAATTACGCACGGGTGGATATATGATGGAAATAAGAAACTTTTTTTTTTTTTTTAAACACATTGCGTCTAAATAACACTCAGTTTTAATAGATTTTAATGAAAGCTTTACTGCTTTGACATGATGAACAACTGGCCCCATCTGCTGGCATCATCCAACACACATTCTTGAAATAACACGAAAGAGATGGTTCTTCTCATTGGGGACTCTTTTACACATTTAAACCTCAAACGCATTTATAAGCTCACATTTAAAGGTTAACTTACCTCAATTGTGCTAAGAACGTATTTGATCGGGACATTTGTTAGGAAAATGAGAGGGAATAATAATACCCAGCTTTAGATGAGGATTGATTGATTTTTTTTTTTTTGTGGCACAAACCAAACATTCATGTTGGTTTACCTTTTGCATTTGGTTTACTACAGGTGTGGTTCCAAAACCGACGTGCCAAGTTCCGCAAGCAGGAGCGGGCAGCTGCAGCGGCCGCAGCCGCTGCCAAGTCCGGTTCTGGTAAGAAGTCCGACTCCAGAGATGAAGACAGCAAAGACACCAAATCCACCGACCCAGACAGCACAGGAGGACCGGGCCCGAACCCCGTGCCCACCTCCAACTGCGGCGGACCGAGCCCCACCGGAGGCCAGGTCAACACCACCGGGAACGGACAGGTGGACCAAGTGAAGACCTCCGTGTCCACCGGCATGGGAGTGACCGCACCCAGCCAAGGCTGGGCCACCGCACCGGGCACCATCACCTCTATCCCGGACTCATTGGGCGGGCCATTCGCCAGCGTACTGTCGTCTTTGCAAAGACAGAACGGAGCCAAAGCTACATTAGTAAAGACCAGCATGTTCTAATGAAGCTTCACAGCGGGCGAAGTAAAGCAGAGCAGAGGGACAGAAATAAGTTTCCTCAACCTCCGGAGACTGAAAAGCAATGGCCCGAGACAGACTTAATAAAAAGCAGTTAAAAAGAAGATGACAACTCGGTTATTTTTATTTTTATGCCTTGCGCCGTTTCTTGTGGTCAGTGGACACTGTTGCTGCAAAAATATCCATCTTGACAAGTCATATCGTCTTAGAAAAACGTTTTTTTTTTCTTCTTAAAACAAGTGCAAGTCGGGTGAAATGTTTCCAGTCATGACTGAAATCCTGAGAAAAAAACTCATACATACTGTACTGATAACAAAATGACACGTGTGTTGAATGTCTTCATTCATAAATTCAGGATAGAAAACATAAAGCAAAGCGTTCGTCTTGTTTTAAGAAAAAACAAACAAACCCCGCCACATTGAAGACTGAAAACTGAATGAAGGACTTGTTAAGATGAACATTTTTTTTTTTTGCGCCAAATTTTGAGCAAACACAGACGTCTGCGCGCTGGAAACGCGTCGCGCCATCAGTGAGCGAAGGAGCCTCGTTAAGTCACATTTACATGTCAGAGTTCAACAACTGCTTTGTTCGGTATGAGAGACGTTTAATATCCATGACTGAGGATGCTCTCTCACAAATCCACGGTGTGACACAACAAACACCCAACGAGACGCTGACGCATTTTGCTTTTCTGTTCCCTGTAGACACAATCTGCTGTTCGGGGAGTAGCCTCTTGCAGCTGTGTGTTTGTTTCCAGGGCTGCTGAGAGTTTAGTTTCTTTAAATTATCGATATAAACACAATTATTTCTTCGAGGATTAAAAAAAAAAGGCACAAACTACTGCAATGTTCACCTCTGACAGGAAATCTGTATGTTTTGTGTGTCTTTCTACTGCAGTGTTTTTGTGGCTCAAATTGTATAGTGTTAATACGTATTATTGTCTCCTATAGTTGAACCATAGGCCATACTCCCTCGTAGATCGATCATACAAGTCTTTTTGGATGTTTTACAAAAATTCCCTCGGAAGAATTTATTTTGGGTAAAAAAAAAAAGAAAAGGGAATGGATGCAAACATTGTATTTATTTCTATATAATTTGCATGTTGTCTCTTTGTCTGATTTTACAATGATTTTCATTCCATTTTGTGAGCATTATGTAATATGTTTTGTCCAGGATCTGAAAGTTATTTATATGTAGGTAATGAATGCTTATATTTAAGAAGGAAATATTTCTACATGTGCACATAGTTTTCCAGGTGTACCATTGAAATGGTTGTTGATGATAAAAAAATAATAATAATAGTACAAGTTGCTTTGTCATGTTTTCTTTGGACAAATAAGGAATTCCAGCAAAGTTATGAGTTTTTATTTCTGATCGAGTTTACACTTTCTTTAATGACACGATCCTGAAAGTAGCTTCTGAATGTTTGCTTAGTCATAAATGAAAAAAAAAAACCCAAACATTCTCGGTCATGGTCGTTTGATTTCAGCACCACGGACAGCACCGCACCGTCTCACAACTCACTGAGCCTTCAGGATTTATTTTTGCAAAAATACGTGAAAATATTTGCCATTAGATTAACATGATTTCAATACGAATGTCCAGAATCTACAGTGTGTGTACGACAGAATATGAAAATATGATTCAATGATGCCAAGAAAATAGCAGTTTACTGGAGAAAAGACATTTCAGGTAAACTAGAAACAAAGCGCACAATACATCACACCAATAAACAAGAATGTATTTAAAAAAAAAATATATATACTTATAAACTCCAATATTGGACTGACTTTTTCAGATTATTCACAAAAATCTGTAATGACCAAACATGGACAGGTGAGGTTTTACATCAGGACTAATACTGCCCACCATTTCTTTTCTTTTTCTCCCCGCTGTGACATATTCAATTTTTTTTTTTTATCTCCGGGGTCACAAGTTTTGGTAACAGCCGCCACATTTATCCGAAGATTTATGGGGTCACATCAGTTTTGGACTAACTGCGACTGCGTGAAAAATATTACGGATGAATCTTTTTTGGAAACAAAACCCAATCAGGTCACAGAATTCGGTGCGACACCTGTTCAGGTGCCTTAACCTGAATCCAAGCCATAACAAACAGTCATAGTCTAACTTTAACTTAAACCGAGCCCAAACCCACACTGGCAGAATTTAATGGACCTTGTTTTTTTTAAATGTCTATTTTTTTATCCATATTTTATAATTTTTATGTTTATTCTTTCTTATTCTAAGCATTGATCTGTGACTTCTTGTTCGGCCATTTTTTTTGCAAGGTGTGTCTCAACCAGACTTACCTGGTTGGACAAAGGTTACATCAAATAAATCTCAGAGGGCAGAGCTGCACAGCACTGCTTTCCAACAAGATGACAAGAGTATAAAACTATTTATAGTCCTCATTTACTACATTTCTTCCATTAGTTTAAATCTTTTTTACTGGTTATTGCAAAAACAACAGACAAAAGCCCAGTTTTATTTATAACATTTTATTTATAAACATACAGTATGCTATAAATGCCATTGCATTTAAACATCAAATTAATCTATATTTCGGATAGTGTTCGGGGGGAATATTACAATAAATACAGAACAGACGTAAAGGTTTCATTCCCCAACTATCCTGTTAAGAAGACCGTCTGAATATAGAGCTCCGTCTCAAAGATCCCGCTATAAGAGACTCAGCCGAGATTCATTCATGAACTCAATAAGGATAAAAAATAAAAATACACAATCCGAACAGAAGCTTAAAAATACTGTAGACCAGAGAGGTGAATCCGGAGGAGAAGCTTGGCTATAGGAGGAGGAAGAGGAGGAGGCTGCTAGTTTGCTCTCAGCAAATCATTTGGTTTTAGGCTTAAACGTGCATTTTTTTTTTTTACATCCACAATACATAACCGAGCTCTTCTCACACAAGTAAAAAAAAAAAAAAAAAGAAGCAAGTGACTTAAAATGTGCAGCTGGCGGCACAGATCTTTAGTTTTCACCCAACCAAATATTGCACAGGTGCAACTGCTGCTGGTATGTGTGTTCATATTACTTGTTAACTAGATGTAACATGTACTGGCGATTTGTGTGTGTATGTATGTATGTGTTTTTCTTTTTTTTTTAATGAACCCTACTACTAAGCAATTATCAAAATTACCTCAATTAATAGCATACAGAAGTCTATATCGCTCTAGAGTAAAACATTCAAAATTAAATCAATGGTTTCCCCCGCAGTATATATACTGTGCATTTTCCCAAATAGACAACATATCTATTCCTGTTTTTTATCACTGCAAATCACTGGGGAGTCACAGGGGGGATATGATATTAAGGGTGTTGTTCATGTAAAATAAACAGTACTTATCAAGTAAAGTAAAGCGTGATGTAAAGGAGGGCTGCAGCCTGTCTGTCTGCAGTTTAAGGGTTCAAATTTGGCCAAAGTCCCTCCCTACACCCCAAAAACTAAACAAAAGAGGAGAAATAAAACACCATATAGCTGGTGTTTGTTTTCCTGCATCACCTTGCTTTCCTAAGGCACATTGAAGTCCCGACTTTCCAAGCGGACAGGCCGGCCGATGAGCAACCTGCTGTGACCCAAAAAGCACAGAAACAGCTCACAAGTCGTGTTATTGCCCTTATGATGAGACTACATCCATATTATGTGTTTATATTAGTAGCTAAGTTTTTTTTTTTTTTAATCAGGAGCACAGAGGAACACATTGGAGGTCAATGTAAGGGCCAAAGGATCAGAAACGAGCGACTTACTGTGTGTCTGTGGGGCTAAAGAGTGGGTTTATAGTGGCCTTTATTGCACTTTCTAAATGAAGTTGTGATTTTGTTTTATTCTTGTACTTCATTGCAGGGGCATAAAATCATCAACATTGTCCAGATCCAGCCTGTTAACAAAATAATAACTCCAATCCTCAGTTTTCTTTCCGGGTTTTTGGATTTTTGATCACTCGAAAATTAAGAGAATCTCTCTTAAATCATCAAAACAGTGATTCAGTAACTGTGTGAGATACTGCATTTCCATTATATGGAATTGAATGTAAATATTCCCATTTTCCAAACCAAGAAAATAGAATCGGATTCTATTCAACCAAGACTTGAACACCGTATCTCCTTTGTGTGCGTGCACTCTGACAGTACTGGACGTTCACATAGGCTACCTGTGTTTGAAGCATCTGTAAAATGTTATTGTGTTTTTCTTCTCAACATGGCCACCGCCCCACAACCGTCTCCTTCTCTCTTTCTGGCTGCATGATGAAACAGAGTCTGCGGTGGTACGTGGACCAATCGAATCCAGATTTCACTCACATATCTGATGACATAACACGAAGAATGGATTTTTTTTTTTTTTTTTAAAGACTGTCCCCAGATCCCTGTTTGGCCCCCGTGATGAATCTTCATTGGTTATTGAAGTGCAGAGGATGCAAAGATCCCGACACGCTGTGAAGGACACGATTTGCAGATAATCGGGTTAAAACGGGGATGGGGGATTCTTCCATGAACCGTGTGCTTTTCAGTCGAGCGTCACAACGTGGTTGGCTGTCCGGCCGCTTGAAAGGAAAAAGAAAGAGAAGGAAACCCATCATTTTTATCAATCATAATTGTTTTTTTGGTAGGGATTTTACGGTCAAGGACATGCAGCTTTAATGAAATAAAACCTCTTGATTGGTAATACTGACTTATGAGTCTTTTGATTGAGTCTCTGATTTGACTTAATGGTTTTCTGATCGTCAAATAATAAAAGCAGCTGAGAGGCTATGCGAGCCGTGTCTTTTAGAAAGCAGGAACTTCTCTCTTGTGCAGGGAAGGTGAAAGAGAAAGTTACTGTCATCCTCTCCCAGCTGCTACATCAACAGTCTCGTCCTCCCGACACAGCATTCGATCCATCCCTTTTTTTTAATATTATTATTTATATTATCAGCCGCGTAGCAGGGCTGCAATAAACAATGAATCCTTTGAAATACAACTTATTTTTTAAAAATCATAACAGTGTCAAGTTTATTTTAGAAAACAATAAATCAAACAAAACCTTTGTCTGTTTTTCTACCTGGTTTATGAGCACCTTATTTACTGCTGGTGCTACGACACCATCACCTTATTGCAAACTGCATTTATTCATCAGTGAAAATGTGAAGTACGGCCGACATTAGCAAACAATAAGGAACAAGAACAGCTAACCCTTTTTATAATCTTGGAGAATGATTAAACTTTTCTCTTTATGAGCACATAGAGGCCATATTTATTTACTTCTGGTGGGTGTTTTTTTTTTCTTTCTTTTTTTCCTGTGGTCGATTTGTTTGGGACCAGCTGCTGAACCTGACCAACATTCAGTATTCATTTAGGTTTTGGATGGATGGACGGTTGGGCCGATGAAACCGGCAATTCAAACCAGTTTGATATTAAGCCAAGTTCCGGGCTGGACCAGCAATTAGGGCTGGGTATCGCATCCAGATCTAGAAACAAAATATTTTCTATGTGACGTGTGATTGGCCCACTACTGCAGCAGCCACAACCTATACAGTCTGTGGTGTGGCGAAGCAACTGAATGCTTCTATTTACATGATGGTGTAGAATGAAGTGCTGTATCGGTATCAGTATAACTTTAAGGGTGCTGGTGTGTCATTTCTTTTTATAAATGTGTGTTTTGCACGTGGGACACGCAAATGGGAGTGTGTGTGTGACACATTGTGTTTTTATTTCTCACAACAACCATCAAACTTAACTTTTCTTCTTCAAATTTTAACATCAAAGTAATAAATAAAAAAAGGACTTTGGCCCAGTGCAACTTGAGAAAAGATGACAGTAGCTACATTTCAAATGCATTTTTTTTTTTTTCAAATTAATGCTTTCTGTTCACTGAAACTAGTGGACGTTGGCTGGAGTGGTACAGCGGCACTGTGTGCACAACACCTCATGTACATCACAGCAAAACATTGGGTGGGTCCCCCCTGTGGCACTAAACTCGTCTGACAAATGCTGGTTAAGTCAGTTTGCATAAAATCAGACCGGTTTCAGTTCGTACACCGGCCCAGACACGCGAAACCGGAAGCCTACCCAATCGTAATGGATGGAAACATATAGAGACAGAAGACAGAGACAAAGGGGGTGAGACATAAAAGACAGACAGATGGAAGGAGACATGGACTTACAGCGGGAGCGGATGTAGCACTGGTGGCAGTTGAGGAGGCCGTTTCTGATCCGGACGTCCGTCCCCGTGGTCGTGTCGCCTAACTGTCCCTTACACACCCCACACTGAAGAGAGACAGACAAGCAGAGGAGGCATTGCAATTAATTATTCATTAACTTGCGTTTATTACATGGAAATCGTCGAGGATAAGACTATTGTTATCGTTTAGTTTTCAAACCCAATGGTTAAGTAATTTGGTGCTCTACTGAACATTTCCGACAGCATAATAGACATGCTAATAATAATGAAGCAACCGAGACATCCAGTACAACAGTGTGGCGATTTTGTACAACAATGGAGCTCTATGTCAAAGCGGACAAAAGCTTTGAATACACAGCAACAAAACCACTGCTGAGGTACAGTAGCATTCATACTTCAAACGGGTCATCAAATGAATAAAAAACAAAATAACGCAGAGAACAACAGTGGCTCTTAATACAAAAAGCAGTTTGATGAGTAGTGATTGATATAAAAGCAAAAGTGCTTCCTCGGTCACTGACCTTAAAGCACTGAATGTGGAAGTAGAGACTGAGGGTCTCTATGATCATGGCCGCCCCCTTCCCTAACGGCTGCCCACAGCTGGAGCACAGCTTTTTCCCACTGACAGACCTACAGGAGAGAAAGAGATAGAACACCAAAAGAGACTGTAAATTATGCAAAGTAGTGATTACTTTATCGTTATACCAGTTAAGCTCTTTTGACAGATCGGCGTATTGTTGTATTGGAAAACTGATCCTGTCAGATAGCATCCTCTGCATTTCCACTGTCCTCCCATTGGACTACAGTGAACTGAATTACATGTAGTGCATTTATTCTATAGGGAAAAAAAGAGAACAGTTTTCCCTTGCCTACAATATTTCATTGTCTTTGATGTTTATATGTCTATTGATCGAGGTCTTTGTGTTCAGTGATGTTAATCAGGCTCTGTGTGCTTGTGATATTGTCATCATGCGTTTTCTGTCCCATCACTTATATTCTACATGTCTTCTTTGTGCTATTTTTTCCAAACACGCGTGATTAGAATTGCATTTTAATGACCTGCGACTCGACTGCAGATGAGCAGTCCGATTTCTAGACAACTCTGGCACATTTGCAACAACTTTTACAAATGTACATTTCACTGTGAAATAAAGAAATAGATGAAATAAAATCCCCACGCACTCCCATGTGTATCATATTGAAATTCCCACTGCATTCACGGCTTCTTGCTGCAGTGGTACATGTCATGAGGTGGGTGGAGAAATGTAGGCAGCAGAAAGCAGAAAATGACAATGCAGAAATGAACCCCGCCCCTCCATGTGAGCTGGTTGTGATGCAGTACCTGTTGGGTGCTGGAGGCACTGTGTCTGGAGGTGGTGGACATGATGTGGGGGGTTTTGATGAGCTGCGGCCCATGTTATTGTCAATGGGACCAATCCTGAAAACAGCAACATGATGATGAATCGCAGCTACAGTGAGTCTATTGGCTGCCAGAGTCTGACACGAACCAATCAAAAGCCAGAACAAGGTGAAATAACCGAAATCTCCTCAGTAATGTTTGGGCTAACCCTGGCTTATACTTTACAATGCATCATTATGTGTTACTACAGTATGATTCTAATAAACACTCTTTGTCTTAGACAATAGTTTCTTTCTGTGGAGGAAGACTATGGGGTGTGGTGTGGTGTGGTGAGGGAATACAGGTACAAGATGCCACCTGCTGGTCAAACAGGCTAACTGAAGGTGTTATGTAAAGACCCACTCTTACCACAGGCCTGCTGGTCACTATTCTGCTCGTTTGGAATATGTAATTATAGCTGGGATGAAATGTGAATGCCATCTATTTGGATTTAAAAAGAAGGAGTGTTATGGGACCTGAGAGGCAGCCGTGACACAGAGGAAACATGAGGAAATTAAACTATGAAAGGGACTGAACTCTTCCTTGAAAATTGAAGGCCTCTCTCACACTCATTTCACACACCTCCTGTCTCCTGCAGGCCGGCTGGGCTTGTTGCTGTCTGCTGTGGGCTCTTGTTGTTTCTTCAGTGGAGTCGAGGTCTTGGCCGACATCTGGGGAAGTTTCTGACCGTTCTGCAGATTGTGACTGAGTGTCTCCGCCTGGCTGCTGCTCTGACTCGCCAAGCTAAGGGTCAGAAACACTGCTGAGGTCAATTCTGTGTCACTTGACTGATCCCACTGAGACCTACAGTGTTTTTTTCTTGATGGAACGGCTGACGAGAAAACCACGCTGAGATAAAAGTTGCAGATACACAACTAGAATTAGCACCTTGTGGTTGTATGCCTCTGCGCACCAGTCAAGTTGCAGTTTACATCCATGTCTGTCCAGACTCATATAATATATATATATATATATATATATATATATATAGTGACTGATAGAGATCACCTGAAGCTCAATATTAACAAAATCAAAATATGTTCAAAACGTCACAGTGACCTTGAACTTTGACCTCAGACCACCAAAATCTAATCAGTGCACCTTTGGGTCCAAGTGAATGTTTGTGCCAAATTTGAAGAATTTATATCACAGTGTTCCTGAGATATCATGTTCGCGAGAATGGGACAGATGGACGGACAACCTGAAAACATAATGCCTCTGGCCACGACTATCGCTGCGTGGGGGCATTAAAATCACAAACAGTATAATGCCTTTCAAAATATGGAGGAAACACATGAAGCTCCAGTTTCACAAGATAAACGTGAGAAAGTAGCAAAGTCACTCATCACGTGAAAAGTGACGCAAATTTAACTTTTTATTGTGTTTCTGCAGGAGACCATTAACTAAAATATGACAACAGCCTTTTTATAAGTTGTTGGAAGGTACTTTTCAATTTTTTTCATCTTTTCTTCTCACAAGACTGGTATTTACCTTATTACACTATGGCTACACAAGGTCTCATTTCTAGCCACTGTTTCTCAGAATGTCAGCTAAAATACTTCACAAACCTTCTGCCTGTTTTCATGCTGTCGTCAGCGGTGCTGATGTCACTGGTCCTGTCGTTTTTTCTCTGTTTCCATTCCGCATTCTCTGCGCTGCCCCTCTGTGGTGTCCAATCACAAACAGGAAAGAGTTACCTAAGCAACCAATTAAAACACCACTGTGCCCACTCTGGTAGTTCTAAACAATTTTCCCCTCCTGAAGTGACACAAGATGAACACATGCATCTAAAAAACTGTAATCAGTGAATCAGCCAATCACCGACTGCCTCTCCAGCAGTTCCTGCTTGCGTTCCCAGTCGGCCAGTGAACGGACGATGGTGTCCTGGGGCTCCGAGGTGGAAGAGAGCTCCCCTCGGCTGGGGGAGGGCAGGGCTGAGGAGCGGGGAGTCAGAGGCGTCACAGTTTGCTCCAGTATCCTACGCTCCTGTTGTGATGGGACAGTTGATGGGTGAGTTATCAGCAACACTTAAGTACTCAGATTACCAGTCCACAAATAAAATGAAACAATTCACACATATTGTATTATCTATATTTAACTGGTGCTCTCATCCAGAAACACATCGCTGAGTCCAAAAAGATCCTGATTCAGATATTCACACACCTCCTCGTGGTACTTCCTCTCCTCCTCTGCCACTTCCCTCTGTGCTTTCTCCCACTCCTCCTTCAGCTTCTCCTGTTCGCGCCGGTACTTCTCCTGTTACCATGGCAACAGACACATGAAATACAGCACAGGGCCTCAACAAAGACTAAACTGTCTGCAGGTGGATATTTTGGCAGGAGAACAGAGATGATGCACAGACATATCTGGCATTGAAAGAGCTCTGAGAGGCTTTTCAAAAGGCTTCAGTGGATGATACAGCTCTCTCCTCATGCACCTTGCTAAATTGAATCCAAGAACTAAATTAGACCTGTAAATCCCGCAGCAATTATTGGTAGACTATATAACATTGCTATGTGGGATTCCCTCAATATGTACTTTAAATATAAACTTTAACACAGAGGCATACATGAGTGCAAAAGTAGCTTGCTGTAACTCTGTTCTGGCTAAAAACTGGCTAAGATGTGATATCTGCATGTTAGGGATAAAAAGCAAACAAAAGAGACCAGAAGCAGGCACTGCAGACAAAAGGTAAAGGTAAAGCATGCAGAGCCTGTGGAGCACAGGGTTCCTACACAATTTACATACAAAACGGCCTCATATTTTTCATAATTCAATTAATTTGTCCTTGATGTACAGTATTGTTGTAGTAACTGGCCAACAGGACCAGAAAAAAGATGACGATACTGTACCTCAGACGCTTAAGATTATGCTAGACTAGCACAGACCTCTTGAGGCTAGTTTCTCACTCTTTTCAGACTTGTGTAGGAACCCCAAAAGAAGGCCAAATTTAATCAAGATTTCAAGAGAAAGCAACTTAAGCAAGACAGATGACAGACCAAGATCGAGGCACAGACACAACAACGAATCAACCAGGGAGCCAACAAGCACATTGATGCACCAGACATTCATCCATTTCAGCACATTTCATCTCAAACAGTCCTGCAACAACCAGAAAGCAGAGGAGTTGGTTCTCATCACTGTTGTTTTCAAGTTCTATTTGTCAAGACTCCACTGTAGATGAGTACAGTCTATCATGGATGCCAATGAATCCTTTAAATGTTTTAAAATATGTGGGCCTGAGATGCATATCCGATTGGCTGAGGAGAGAGAGGGTGATTTGGGCAGCAGCAACAGCAGCAACCTTGGACAAAGTCCTTGTCTGTGTATGAGCACTGGATGAAGACAGTAAAAAACAACGTAGAGGCTTTTACTGCACAAAATCGCCCTCCAGTGGTCAAAAAGTGCAAAGGAGTAGTTGGGTTGTGCCTTTGGAGGAGGATATGCTCAATATAACACAAACATGGAGGCAAGCTTTGCAAGTAGCAATGAAATGTGGTTAATCCATCTGATTCTGAGCTGAACACAGGCTTCCTGTCCGACTGCATCGTGTGAATTCACTTTCAGAGTTTTCAGTTTCTGAGTTTCGTTATTTTCCACTTTGTGGCTAAAGATCTGGGTTAAAACTGGGCCAAACCTGTCTGAAAGTGAAAGGTTTAGGTTACACACAAAGGTCATCTAGGTTACACATAACCTTTCATTTCTCATTTTAAGCATTAAATGGACGACAGAAGTCTAGACATCTTTTTATCCACAAATCACCCACCCAATACTTACTGGGATATAATGCCTGGCCATGAGTCGCATGAGCATAACACTGACTCATGAGTAGCTAATTTGGTAACAAGTCCTTCCAAAATCTGCCTTCTGTGCCAAATACAAAATATGCTATTAGCTTTAATCTAAAGTGTTTGTGACCCACATTTAATCATGTGGCCTCTACTAGTGACTTGCTGTGCCCACTGAAATGCAGTGTAAATTTAAGGCCAATTAAGGGACTGGAGATTTAATGAGAGAGAGAGCGCAAAGAGGCTCTGTTCCACTAAGTATTGTTTTAGCTGTATGACTATTCCCCACTGGATTTGCTAAAAAAAGAAAGAAAGAAAGAAAGAAAGAAAGAAAGAAAGAATTGAAAACCTCTTTAACTAAGGTGCATCATTTATTTGCTTGTGTCAAAATATATAACTTTGAGTTTGACATGAGTTGGTGAAGCTGCTGAACGATCCATAGATATTTATAAATGTCCATTCTGCACTAATCCTCACAGTGGAGGCATCTTGCTCTATCACCCACTAAACTCCACGAGGAACTGAACCCCCAACCTTGTGGACTCACGCCCCATTGCTTTACTCTTTAAGGTCTACTGTGTACCTGCAGCATGCGCTCCTGCTCTTGCTGCCACCTTTCCTGACGCTTTCGCTCCTCATCCGGGTCCCAAGACCAGCGGTCACCCCGCCTGGCCAGGGGCAACACCGGGACTGACACCTGGTAGACCCCACCACACACACACACACACACACATATACACACACACCAACATGCATCAATACACACAAATATTCATGCACACAATAACAAACAAACCACCATTTACATACACACACATAATCTCACCCAACCATGAAGCCAATGAGAGACCAATATATTGATATGGCCCCAACACACATACACACAGATTAACACCACATCCACCACAGGAAAAGAAGAAGGGAAGGGAGGAGACAGAAATAGTTGGTCTACCACAACAGCACTACTCCAATGCTAGCCAAAGGACTCCTACTAAGGAGAGAGAAGACAGAGAAAAAGACAGATGAGCTCAAAGGAAAACAAAAGCAGTCTCGGCCGTTTTGCACAGCATCCTCATCTGGCATGCTACATGAACAGCTCTGTGTGCGTTGCAGTATGACACTACGAGTTCACAAAATACATTGACAACTAACGCCTGATCTCACAAGGTGATGATGAAGTTTTGCTTACAAACCACTTTATGGGATTGTGAGATGTGATCATCCTAGTTGAAGACTGCTGAATGAATGAAAGGCTTAAATGAAGCTGTATTTTTCGAGTTTTCAATTAGATGAAAGGCTTTTTTAATAAACCTGAGGATTTGTCCTTGATCTTACCTGCACACTAGTGTATTTAATTAATCTTTTTCCCCCCCTGAATTTTTAATCATGTTTTCAGCGTTTGATTTCTCTTTTATCTCTTTGCACATGAACCACGTTAAACTAAAATACTGTAATCCAGGAGAAGATAAGCCAGATGAGAAGCAGTAAAAGGGTTTTCAGAGTCTGACCACAAAATGTGATGTAGTTAGATGATGCTTTTTACTCACGTTTCCTCGGCACTCCTTCTCCGTCTCCTCTGTAGGGGAAGTGTGAGAGGGAACATTAGTTAAAATACAATTTAAACAAAAGTTTGGATACAGGTGATCAAACTGAATGTCTTTGATGGGGTAAATATTTAGGAAAATGACAACCACCGAAAGATTTGGCAACCACAGATCCTGATGAAAGAAAATAATGAAGAAGACAAAATATAAAACAGATTTTATATATATATA
>JBBPCS010000204.1:13326959-13337776 GCA_037974645.1 Hollardia meadi
GGATATTTTGGAAAGAACCCTCTGACTGAATCCAAATTAACATGATGATACTAAAATGAATCAAAATGAAGTACTCTTCAACAATGACAAACACTGAAGAGTTAGAACTGAAGCAAGTGTTTGCTTCATTATACATAGTTGAGGCACACATGACAAACTTCACAACACATTTCAAAGAGATAGCACAGCACTGATCATCCAACACACTCTGGAAATGGGTGCAAAACAAGAGATGAGACTGAATGGCTGTTCACTAGTCCCTGCAGAAATGGCAGGGAAACCCTGTGCGTCCAGCACCTGGGGATGGAAACATGAGCTCCACCGATGATTGGAGGGGTTTACCTGGCGGAGTGAAGAAGTCCCAGCGTAATTTAGGGTTGCTGGTTGCCAGCGGAGACCTGATACTGTTTGCAAACTCTATAGCAAAATAAAAATAAAAAAATATGTGGGTGGCAGGACAGGGGGGAATGGGGAAAGGCAGGGAGGGAGAGGAGTGATAAGGGATAAAGAGATGTCAAAACCAGGAGTTGGTATGGACATCGAGAGAACTGAGGAAGGCTCCTGTAATACTGTGGGCTAAATAAATGTAGGTGGTGAAACAATCTTTAGTCTTTAGAGGTTGTAATTCAGATGTAGTAAAAAGTCAACGTGTTTTCTACCTCACTAGAATTTCTGAATTTAAGACAATCCCAACTTGACGGCCGAAACATCAGAAAAAACAAAACAAAAAAGCAGTGCTGGTAAGCTAATAGTTTACCCCTATACAGATGTTTCTGTTCAATCTCAGGTCTAAGTAGCTTGTGTACCCGTCTACATTGTGAAAAGGGAAAATGGGGCTTATTTAAGAGCCAATTGGAGATCATTGACAGCTAAACTGATAAGAAAGGTGAAACAGGAATATGTGCAAATCAGATGAAAACGGTCACATTAGCAAAGGGCCCTTGCACTATGATTCAAACATCTCACTTTACAACAAAAAATAATGTGTCATGCTGAAAGGCGAAAGGGAAAAAGCCAGCAAGGACGACATGCTCATCAAACTCAGAAAACAAGGAGATAAATAGAGAAGACGCTCCTGACTTGTGATGAGTTCACTGACCTGCTGTCTTTTCCATTGGTGGCTGATATCCAAATGTTACTGGTGCAGCTGAGCTTGGTACATTCTGTCTTTCCTGTGATGGTTGCTGGGAACTGCTAACACTTGCCTTCAGAGAGATTCAAAGATTATTCGCTGGCTGGGTGACCCTTTATTTGAATATGTTTGGTGGCAAAAGCTTTTATTAATTTGTTAAGCAGCCTCACCTGTAAAGTTACAGGCTGACTTTGCTGTGTGCCGACTGTGCTGATCAGTTCCGTTTCAGTTTTTTCTTGCTCTTGTTTGGCCTCTGAAAACACACGGACACCATTTGTGTTTTCAAAAAGTTCTAGGTCAAATATGCCCTGTAATGATGCATGTCAATGAGCAACCACAAGAGGTCAGTATAGCAGCATGCTGTACAGACCTGTAGATGGTGTTGGTTGAGTTGCAGCATTTGGCTTCTCCTCCTCTGGAGCAGCTCCTAACTGACTTCCAGTCGTCACAAAGCTTTCGTTTGGCTTCTGCAGCTCCTGTAAGGGTCACAGATGTTATCCAAGTTCAATACTGAAGTAAGCAGGCCAGACATCAAGAGCCCTGTGTAGTGCATGAAGTGTACAAGTATGTATAAACATTATAGATTAGAGTCTGAAGAATCAAATTCCAATAATTGCAAAAAGACTTGCAAGATGGTAAAATTACAGGGCTAGTGTTGGATATGCAGTACATAATCAAGTCCCGCGGGTATCAAGTTTTTCAGCTAACTGCTCTTAGAAGAGGAATGGGATGTAAAGTAAATAACTAAATGCACGCACACAATGCATGTGTAGCAGAAAAAAGGTGTTTCACTTCCAAATGAACTCATTCAGGCTGTTTCTGCAGCAATGTTGTGAGACTTAAAGCACTGTGCACCCAGAAAACTAACTCAATTTAAAGTAAAATAACCATAACCGTGACCTTAGTAGGGGTGTAGCAGCACATGCATTAAGATCAGCAGAGCAAAGTAGATTAATTTAAGGATCTTTGTAGCACGCAGATTCCCTGCTTTTATTTTCATTGCATTTAATTGCAATCAACTATAAAATAATCTAATGTCCTGACCGCTGGGAGCGAGGTGGGCCGGCTGGGTGGTGTTGAATGCTCGATGGCTTTCTCCTCTTGGACGTCCTTAAAAGCCGGTTCTGTGCCACCTTGAGCCTCCTTGGCCTTTGTTGACACCAGGCCTTCTCCTTCGATCGAGGCGCGCGGACTGCGTGTTGGTGAGGCTGCTGACGAGGGAGCATCTACAGTGTTGTTGCTGTGTTGGGAAGGGGACGCCTGGAAATGAGGAGGAGATTCCCTTCCTCGACTCTCCGGTGTGGTGGGAGCGGTGACGTTTCCTATGTCGCCGTTGACTCGGAGCAAACCATCCGACTAAATCGGAAGATAAATGAGAAATTTGATGCAGGCTTTATTTTTGAGTACACCAGTCCTTTCTTGTATTGGCTCACTTACAATATCATCAGTTGAAGATTTAGAAGTGAGGGTGAGCTGACTGGTTGATTCAATTTCTCTTTTAATGGAAATTGTCGCCATTCTCTTTAATTCCAAGGAACTTATGGATTATTCATAATTGAGTACATATAAGTAAATTTGCATCTGTATGAGATTTGCTTATAACTTTATTCTGTTATTTTCCAGCCCTAAATTGACATATATAACTCTCATCACTGTCATCGGGAGGAAACGGTTACAATCAAGCTGTTTTAGCTTAAAATACTTTCCACAGTAAAAATTAACCGATTAAAAACCAAAAAAATTCAAATAAACTCCATGTCTAAAACCCCAGAGCTCTCATTTGTGGTCATTACCAGCCTCTCATGTCTGTTCTTTATTAGCTATTCATCTAGCTCACAACACCATGCTGGCCTCTATGACAAAGAGGCACTAATGTATGTGTGAGGAGCTCCTAGTGAGCGGTAACTTAAGACACAGTGGTGGAGCTGGGTGAATGCAGGCTCTCGGTCTGTCCCCATACGCCTCCACCTTCTCATCCCTCTCCTAGCAGCCTGTGTGGGCGCTCTTTGTCCGCTGGGAGCCCACTTCACATTGAGAGGGCCCTACTTGTCAACTTCTTAAGTCAATAGGGAACAGAGGGCTCCATTCACAGCCGGGCTCCGCTCAGACTCCTGACAAGACATTCCAGAAAAGCGCTCAGCTCCATTAGGTTTGGTAATAACCTGCTCCTCCCTCCCCGCTACACCAAAACATAAGATCTCATTTTGAATATTCCCAATTTTTCCAGAAGGAAAGGAAATGGATCCTGTTGAGAGTACTTTGAACTTAATTTAAACACTACATGCTTCCTCTGGGAGGGGAAGTCTTGTATTTTCCCAGAAACCAGACGGCCCATCACCATGGTGGTTCTGTGGCATTCTAATGTAACTGCCAATTGAGCCAGAGGGGAAATTACCCACCAGTCTGTGAGGAGGACAGCCAACACTGGATAGGAACCACATGTTAAGTGGTCAAGGCCTCAAACATGCCCTCTGCAGAACTGCTGTGGTGACGGTAACCAAATCTCAGCCGTTTCATCTATGTATGAAGAGAACTTATCATCACCGTGTAAGGAACCTAAAAACAGTTAACACTGTGGGCTGTAGTCTAGGGGAGAGATTTTACTGTCGCAACCAGAAATTTGAAAAGGCAAGAAGCAACATGGCATTTGGAGGATGCTGTAAATCATATTTACAGCATCAAATAAGGCATGAGTCTTTATTTGTTGGGAAAGGTTGCGATAAAGACAAGCGTTTCAGACTCATTCTCACCTTGCTGGGCCACTGTTCAGCTGCTGTGGGTCGTGATTGGAGGTAAGGCTTGGGCATCAGCAAAGGCACCGGTTTGGGCGACAGGCCTCGGGTGGCTGGCGGCTCAGACGAGCGAGAGCGAATTTGAGGGCGCTGGTGCGAGGAGTCTTTGGGAAACTCTTCGATTCGCGCCTCCACTGTAGACGTGAACTTTGGAGCCGGGGCAGACTGCTGGCGCAGGAACCTCATGGGCCCATTGGGGTCCGTGTCGAAGGGGTCTGGGGTCGTTGGGGAGGCAGACAGGGAGAGGGAGAGAGGGAAGGAAGAGCAGGGTAAAGAGGGATCAGCAGATATGCTGCGGTCCAGGAGCTTTGGCAGCTGTAGCCGTTCAAGGACTGCTTCACTGATGGAAAAACGCTGGGCGTAACGCTGGAGGATGGCTGATGCCTCCTCTGGGGTTCTGGCTCGTCTGTACGCGTCTCTCAGCTCCTCCTCACGACGCTCCCTGTTGACAAGGGAAGGAGGCACAGAAGGAATAACGCAAAACAGCTGTGAAAAATGTGACGCATCTAATGCGACACAGTTTAATTTACATTAAATGAATATTAACTTTGCTACTCTTTATTGGCAGTTTATATTACAATGACTCAACCTGTACACATTTCATTTATTATTTAGCAGTTTTGATCTACATCTTGGAAAAATCACACAGTAAATCTTATGGTGCAAAGAAAATGATTGACTGTGATTGTGTTATGTTACTTGATGGACTTTAAGGTCGTTAGCATAAGCAGCAATGGAACTGAAACAAGAAACGCAAAAGAAGAAATACTAGAACCTCCAAATTCATCAACAGTAAATCTAATGGAAAAGACATGACAGAGTGATTCATCTTTGAAGTAATAAGTGCCGACCAATAATACTACAGCAATGATGTCATCAATATCAATCACTTAATATATCCTTTTAACAAGTGTAAAAAGATATTTGAATCAAAAGATATTGAACTAAACAAAAAGATATATGAACTAAGTTGATCAATGAAAACTACAGTCTTAGGCCCCGATCAGACAAAGCGCAGTGCAGCACTTTATTAACTGTTACTAGGCAACAATACTGAAAGACAAGTTACCCCAAATCTCAAGTGCCACACTAATTTACCTCCAGGCTTGTTGTTCTTTGCTCAAATCATGATACTTAAGGTTGGTAAAGTCATATAGCTCCAGGTATCCACAAACAGCACAACACTAGTTTTTCCTCCATTAGTGTTGTTCCATAGAACGGGAAACGTTCCCTGCGTTTCAGTACCCATACTACCATAGCATTGAGTATGCCAGGAAAATATTTAGTATGTCCCAATACACAGTGTGTCAAATGCAGCACACCAAAAATACCAGGACGTCCTACTGCGTCCTGTCGCATTTTGCAGTATGCAAACCAGCATGCTTTTCTGGCTGTTTTGACAGTAGTTGGTGCTGTTTGTGTGTATTTCACCTACTTGTCCTCTACTATCTCTCTGTAAGTCTTAATGCTTCTTCTCCTCCCAGAGATACAGGTGTCTCCTGACATCAACTGCTCCATCATCTTCCTCTCCTCCTCCTTTTTGATAAGGTCCTGGGAAACACTCCTCCTCCGGTTCTTCCATCTGGCCAGGTCCTGATACACATAGGCAGATTGGAAATTTTTCAGTTCCCAGTGAAACGAGGCAAGGCAGCGCTGTGAGACTGGAAGCACTGCTGTGGCTCTCCAAAACTGATCAAGTTGTTTAACTCAACTTTGAGCTTCAGCTTGCAGGCATTAAAATCGCTGGATATAACTGACAAACTTCTGACACAATGGAGACAAGAAATACTAAAATATATAAGAAAAAAAAAAATCATCTTTATCAAAAAACAAATAAATGCATGCAAACTAAGAGACATGAGAATTCATGATTAATGTAAAGTCAGACAAAACTGAGACACTCACGTCCTGCCAGTGATCTTCCTCTTCCTTCATCTTGTTGTACTGGTTGTGCATCAGTTCATGGCGCACCTGACTGTGGGGCTGCAAGATGGCCTCCTCCTCACCACGCATGTCGATCATACTCACACTCCTAGGGGGAGGAGACAGAGACAGACAGACAGACAGAGAATATGGATGATGAAAAATGTGTTCACATGTCATTCTCAGAATAGGACATGGTTCAGTTTCTGCTCGTAATTCCATTAAATTCCCTTCGTGAATTGTACTGTGTATGTTGGTGTATTTATCCGTTTTCGTACATGTGGAACACAGCAAAAACACTGTGATCGTTTTCCAAGACTCAGCAGTGACTAAAAAAAAAGGCAATGGAGCACTGAAAGATCATTCTTCACTGATGCTCCATCCAAAGTCTATCTAGCATCAAAGAAAACACATCATATACAAACAGGATTCTTTAGCATTCTATGATGAAGTGATTGAAAAGAGAACCTGTATCTAATGGTTCAGTGCAAATACCAAACAATTATGAGTCTTTTAAAGACCCCGCGAATGAAAAACTGCACCTTCAAAGGTGACCTCATGATCACCTCGTAGACAGACTCCAACCCATCGACAATGTTCCTTTGGTCTGTTTCATCGTTTCATGTCCTTTTACAACATTTGTTTCAACAGGAAAAGCATCAAATTATGGATGTTAAGATGCCATTTAATGGAAAAATATCAGCGTCTGGTGCAGGTACCAGTGGTAGTAAAACTTTTAGTAACAAGTAGGAGAAGCAGCAACCAGCATTATCTTCACACAGTTAGAGACTTTGTGAAGATAAATATAAAGACCAGCGTAAACAGAAAGTTTAAGCTGGTCTTTATATTTCTTCAGTCAGTAATGTTAAACCGTCCCTATTTAGATTACAGACAAGACAGTAAAGTGCAGCCTTACTGCTAGGAGCATGAAGCTTCATAGTCATAAATGTAATACCCGTTTTTGTTTTACGACTCAGAAAATTGATGCACTGCCACTTGCCAGCATACAAAAGTATCGCTTGCCTTAAAATCACAAAAGGAGACAAACTGGTAGCCAATTACTGGGTTACCAAACAAACTTGTAGCAGGAGAGTGTTTTCAACCTAGGAGATGACTGACATGTTATTTTATTTTCAAAGTTATGGCCGGTGGGACGGGCGGAGGCACAGTAGTGTGGACATACCGTATCCTGGTGCAATAATGAGTAATATCAGCTCCTCCGAATAAAAACAAGCATGTATTTGAGCCACCTCCTGGTTAAGAATCCCATCTCCTGCTCCATGAAAAGCAGCACTAGCTTTTTAGCAGCAAAGACGATTACAATGATCATTTTTATTGGGTTGGGAAGGTTGTTGAAATGGTTGTGTTACATGAAACATGCATCTGGCAGAAGCAGTGAGGTGATGTGAGCACAGTTTAATAAATCCTCTCCACAGCCACTATAATGCAGGCACTGACATAAATCTGATAATCGCCAGCCAAAAAAGGGAAAAAAGCGTGTCCAATAGATTTATCGAAAAACATATTTTCATTTCAGATCAGGGCGAGGGCCATTGTTAAGGTGCACTTTCAAAAACGTCCACCTTGACAAATCATGCAAAGTATCATTTTTAATTGACACAAGTAGGTAAAATCTGCTTAACTGGGAGATATTTGTGTTTCTCATGCTAAGAAAATTTCATTAGTTATCCCAAATTGCATAAGATCATCTTGTAACAAATGTAGTGATAAATCCGTTGTGGCTGCCTGTACTTACTGCTGCTTATACCAAAACACAATCAGCATAAATTACAGTCTGTATATAGAATATTTTGGTCAATTCATTTCACCTTTCAGTGTGTTTTTTTACATGAATTGATCAGATAAAACTCAAAATATCTCCTGAAAATTCTTTGTGTGGGAGCTGAGATAAATTGAAGCATTCAGTGGAGAACTCTAGTATCACATGAGTGGGCATTTTAGAGGAATTTGTCCCCTGGCAAGAATATATTTCTGTAGAAAACACTACATTCTTGTAATTCTTCTACCATTACAAAGTAGAAAAAATATAAAGATATTAAAGTCTGGTGGAATAAATTTCCTTTAATCAAACAAAAACAGACGCAAAGAAACTTTGCTTCAACCTTTAGCAGATACCGTATTCCCACTTGCATAAAAGGAAAATCCGATTTGAGGATTAAATGAATGATTAAATTAATTGTTCAGCAAGTTTTGTTTTGTAGTGCAGAGCAGTGCTGGGTCAGGCAGCCGAGCCTTTGAGTGGTAAAAAGACAACTTACTGCGGGTCACCTGACACACTACGAGTGCGGCTGAATCTATAGAATGCAGAGAGCATGGAGAGAGAGAGAGAGCACAATCACAAATGAACACAAGCTACAGGGTAACAGACAGTGCTGTGATAACAGCTGAGAATGAGTAAGTTAGGACAGATTATATACCAGCTAAGGTTGATTAAACAAGTGTGCTGGGTGGTTTTGTTTTGTGTCCATGC
Source organism: Hollardia meadi (assembly GCA_037974645.1). NCBI lineage: Eukaryota > Metazoa > Chordata > Actinopteri > Tetraodontiformes > Triacanthodidae > Hollardia > Hollardia meadi. Next base: position 13,335,298 of record JBBPCS010000204.1, read on the forward strand.
ACAAATGCGTTTGTTTCTGGGTTTAATAATTCTCCAAGCACAAGGGGGCAGTCTTATCCATAACACAACCAGAGCAGAAGAGAAGACAAGTTTACTGCATCACCACAGACCAAAACACAGCTAGAATACAACAGATGCATATGGCAATGATCTTAGTATGCAGCTGACACATAAATATTCAAAAAAAAAAGAGAAGCACATGCATCTTTTATTAGACAGTACAAGAGCAACATCAAGGTTGTGGCTCTTTTTCTGTCTGTGATCACCACTTGTAGGTTTGGCCTTAATCACAAAGAGCTGCCTCTGTGATGTTGGAGGGGTGTGAGGGAAAGCGTGGCCTGAGGTTTCTCACCACAAGGAGACTAAATTAAGAGAAGCCTCACAAAATGAAGAGCAGATAGTTTCCTAACATGGCTATTTGCCAAAATGTCTATTTTTGTCAGAAAATATCAGCCCGTGAGACAGTAGCTTGCAGAGCCAACATCACTTCATTGACATAGATGGTATGGTCAATAATATATGGATTGGTTGTCTAATTCATGAATTATAGATCTTCAAGTTAAATCAAATTTGATTCAGCTTCCTTTACTGTAATCCATTAACTGGGTCTCAATGATGCAAATTTAAGTCATGCATAGTTAATCAAAGACCACATTCTCCAACTTTTTTTCTTCTTCTCCAAATGAATTAATAAAAAGGAAAAAGCGTTTCCATGCATTACGTGTATAATAAATAATGAACAGCTGCTTTTTAGGAAACAATATAAATGTGCATTCATGTACAAAAAGGTCATGCAATCTTTAGTTAGTTAAGTCATCCATATAAGAGCATTGCGGGCTGAGGTCGAGGTAACATGCCGAGATTGAGCACTACAAAAGGATCATTGGAAGAGTAGATCGCTTGATTCTAATATGGAATTGTGTAGTTCTAGTTCGAAGCGGTGGAAATTCATGAAATGTAGTGTAGTTGCTGGACGTGGCTCACGTTGCTGGAAGATTGCTGTCCAACCAAGATGTCCCTCCTTGTGGGTCCTCACTCTCACTCCGTGCCCTTCCCTTCCGTCGGCCTGTATCGGTTGTTGCTGTTGTAGTGGTTGCCATGGCAGCGGGCACAGGGAGGAAGTGGGAGGGACTCGGGGTGGTTACGCATTTGGTAGAGGTCAGGGTTTGGCAGCCCCGCTTCTCGCCTCGCTCTGCATCAGCGACTAACGGGGCACCGGTGACTCCCGTCCTCACCGACGCCTCCTCCTGCTCCGTCACAGGTGGATGTTTGCCGGACGTGATGATATCGCTTGTTGCAACCAAGTGGGGCGCCAAAGCCTTTGCAGCTTGAGTCGTCGAATGGTGGAAGAGTTCCTCTGAGCTTGATCGAGCTGGAGTACTGTAGGAAGCAAAGCAAACTAAAAACTTCTGCTGCCTGGTTATCATCCTATGTCATCAGACAGCATTCCTCTGGAGGAGCCACAATGGAGGTTTATGAAGACATAAATCTAAGAAAATAGCATAACATGGTCACAAATCCATTCAGAGCAGAATGGATGTGAAAACACTGGAGTCTCAAAGCCAAAGCAAAATTCACTGAACTCTGTTGTTTGTCATCATGTGATAAACAGCTACTTTTTGGGAGGCTTGTTATTGGACTGTAAATTCCCAGATTGCATGTCGGGGAGGGGGAGGCTGTGAAAAGGCCAGGCTTTCAGTTCCAGCCTGCTCAGGGTCAGGGAAGGAAGAAGGCCTCATTTCCTTACATCCTGAGGGTGGGTCGCATGTGCGAGTGTGTTTGAGTGTGGACACATACAGTGCATTTTTTTGTGTGTAAGTGGTGTATGTATGGGTTTGTATTTGAAGGTGTGTGCAGTTTTGGTCTATATTACTGGAAACTAGATAGCACTGAACTGTATTTTCTGATTGTTTCATGTCTAGATTTTCATTTTTATCAATTCAAAATACATCGTTGTACAATGTTTTCGTCACCCAGCTGAATTCCTGGTTGAAAAAATAATTCTCACCCTGTGACATTTATTTTGACATTTAAGAAACACAATAAAAAGCTCCCACCAGCCATCATCTGACTGGGCGTCACCTCAACTCCTCTCCAAACTGACATAAACAACCATGTCAGCAACAGAATTATCTTTAAAAAAAGATGCGTCAACAAGTTTGACAGGCAACTGTAAACACTAATATGATGTTGTACAACTGTTTTTATAAGCATGAATTCCTGGCAACACTACAATGCACAAATTCCAGCCGCAGTTTTCTTCGGGAAAAATACAAGCTGTTACGAGCTAAAGGATCCCATATCAAAGCCTCTAACAAACATCCTAGAAATCCCCCTTTTTCCTTGGCATGCAACTACACCCAGGTCAGACTTCAACTGAGGATTCTTTTCACTCCCTTGAAATGCTGACAATCCAATCAATGCCATATCATCTGTGCCAGAGAAATCTGAAAACTGGGGGTGTGACTGTAATAACTCT
>JBBPCS010000204.1:13337876-13349525 GCA_037974645.1 Hollardia meadi
AACTCTCCAACAGGACTGTGAATGAAATGTCTGCTGGACGAGGAAATAACTCTGAATAGGGCTGGATTTTGAAATAACAACAGAGCCACATCATAATGGACTTGTGTACTGCGAAATAAGCAACAGCATTGTGCCTTGACATTTCATAGTTCTTACCTTGTTACCTAACACCAAGTGTAAAATTTGTGACCCCTGCCCGGCCTGCTGGGTAGACTCTGTATAACAATGTTCTGCATGTAATTTGGCTTCATTGGGCACTGAAACTCTTTTCTCTGGATAAGATCAGTATTGGAAATGATGATCTGGTAAAGAGGAAAGTAGCTGGATGGAAAGTATTATCTACCATAGAAACAGTACTGGTGAAAACTGTTCACAGCAAAAGATGTGGATTACCTTAGTCAACTGGGACATTGTTTTTGGACAGCTGTACTGCTGCTGAGATTTTCACGTCATTTTTCAGTGTTTTTAGTGGAAGGAGCAAAATTCCATTCATCTACACTGCATGGCGTTGCAGGCAGGACTCTCAGGTGGCAGACCCTTAACAATTTAATTAAACAGAAATTATCTGTATGGCTACTTGTCCCTGTCATGAGTTCTTTTACGGGGGTTTTTCTCCCTTGAATTGGGTGAAATAAGAACAACAACAGATTTAGCATTGCACTCCTGTAAAAAAAACTGATGCAGCAAAAGCTGAGACATCAACACACAGTCTTCTTGTCAAAACCTGGCTCCTACATTACCCACAATGCAAACCGACGACTGTCAGTTTTGGTTGGAAATCACGGTGTGTTATGCTAGTAGCGGCTAACGTATCCTTGAGCCTCCAGCCTCACACATGGGGAGCGGGTTCCCCTTCAAGGACAATGTGTAAAAATTCCAAAAACAATACTTACAATTTGAGGAACTGTGAATCCGAACCATGTCAGTAAAAAGAGAATTGGTTAGCTAATTTGGGGTTTTGAGAAAAAAGATATATCAAGATAAAGACCTTTGCTCAGAGGTGACGATCAGGTGAGTTACAGTCTCCATGGGGGGCTCTGCATGGGGCTGGGGGAGGTTATAGAGCAGAGGCTCACTGCTCCTCCTCACGCCCGCTGCATGGATCTCATTGCAATGTATGGAGGCCGTCTGGTCCCCTTCCTCCTTGTCCATTTTTTCCTGGGTCTCCTTCTTAAGCTGTATCTGGGGTTCGAGGGGCTGGGTGGGGGATGGGCTAGGAGACTCTCCAGGTGGGGCGTCTAAGCTAGGGATCTCATTTGGACTGTTAAATCACCCATTCACACACGCCACGTACAGGAAATCACATTGAAGCGAAATTAGGAACAATGACACGAGGGTGACAACGCCACGACGGTCATAAGAGATGGGAAACATGAATGCGGGGGAACAGTAGGTTCACACACGAGAGGTAAAAGGAGGCAAAATAACAACAAAAAAAACAAAACACCATGACAGATGCAAAGGAATGAGATGGGAGAAGAAAAAAAAGCAACATCAATTAATACATGCATTTTGATGCAACACATAAAACTATTGATGAAGTTAACAGTCGGGTGAATGATTAGCAACATACACTGGGTCACACGCACACAGGCACAACGCACACACAAACACACACCCACAGTACACTCTTCCCCCTGCACACAAGTGTAAACATAAAGGGGTAAGAGTATTTACTGCAGATTTGGGTTTCGACCTCCTGCCTCTGTTCCTGAATACAGCTGAATAATGGAACTTCCAAACCTTAAAACATTAGCTTTCTAAAACTACTTTCAGTCAAATTCTGGCAGACCACTACACACACACACACACACACACACGACTGCACATACTGATATTAGAACTAAAAGCACGATATGGATCCACTTAGACAGCAGATATTTGAGAACCATACAAGTGACGATGAAATGCTTAACAGAATAACATTTGTGGGCTCTCGTGTGGTGACACGCCAACCCAATAAACGGCAATAAGACCATCAGACTTAAATCTGCCTAATTTTTTGTCTCCGCAGCACATTTCACACTTTTGCTTCGTCAGAGCCAATGAAAACGCACATCTGGCCTCCATCAGCCACTCCCACATGTACAGTACCAGACAGAGAAAAAATAATCAACAGCTGAAACATTTAACTGCACACATGAGAGACATGTGCACAACGTTTAAACAACAGAAAAGTAACACAAAATGACGTCGGTGAGTATTATATATAATGAATAATGAACCACACATGATTTGTTTTTAAATATCTACAGTCAATTCTGTCAATCTGGTCAGTTTAATCAGTTCTGCAAAAAAACGTCATGTTTTTTTAAAATAATACATTTCATTGGCTACTTCCATACAAATTTAATTTCTCATTTTAAATTATCACACAAAAATATGCAAGGAGACTAGTTCATACTATTACCAGACTTGTCAAAGTGCATTTTCAGCTATGAGTAGAAGTTTTTGGAATTCTTTGCCAGATAATTCATAACAACCTTAAATTTTATTTTTCTGCAGCAATGTCAATCTAAAAACAAGGTTAGTGGCTGTACAACCTGTCCTCAAATTACCAGTTTATCATGCAAGTACACACCTCCAGACTGTTACCAGCAGCAGCCAGGACCTTGAAAGGCTTCAGCGCTACATTGGGTTAACCTATCTTCATCTTACACGTCTCATCTCAGCTGCACCTCAACTTAAATACTAAATGTAAAACGTAATGTTTTAAGGGTTTACACCAAACCCATGTAGGCATGTAAGCATAAGATTTTTGGGTCTAGTTATGGTAACAGGGAATATGCTTCTGTAAACTTGGTGGTTAAATGCTGCGTATTTGATTTTCTAATCATTCACAGGCTTCTGATGTCATGAAATTGTCATATTGAGTTCAGTTACATTGTTTCATTAGATCAGTGCAGTTTTACACTCTGGTTAAAAAATATTGTGTGTACTTATTAGAACAGTCAACTCTGCTTTTTGAGGAAATGCACTTACTTTATAGGTTTTTTAATTGCATTTAAATATCTAAAATAAAGGCATGTCCTCTATGTGACAGTGTTCCTTCCCTGCTAATTACTCTAACAGTTAGACTCACCTGAATGGTCTGTCTCCCCCCACAGGGGAAGTGGCAGTACTCCAACTCTTGCGTCCTCCTTCCTCTTTATCGCTCTTCTTCTTGCGGAGTGGTGTGGGCACATATCCACTCTGGTTGCTCCTGTTGGGCAGGTACTGGTTGAAGGGCAGGGCAGTTCGCGGCTCGCTAATGGATGTCCGCCGTGCCGACATGTCATCCTTACGGACGTCTGGCATCTTCCTGTGGGGGGGACCGTCGGACTCTGAGTCACTGCCGCGGCCTGTTGAGAGGAGGAGATGGCAGGAGGGAGACTTTTATGTCCATCACAGAGAGATCATGTTTAAGGTTTGGAGAATGATTTTAGAACAGGCTGAATTGCACAATTGCCATTCAATATGTTCTGCTTAAATAAGAACACCAGCCGCAATAATAATAATTATTACAATCATTTGAAAGTGAAATTTCATGTCTACATGCTTTGACAAAGGTTAGTGACCGAAAGCTTGTGTTTGTAGCTTGTACAAAGCTTGTACATACACTGCAAGTGCCTCTGTTATGTTCTATAAATGTTTTGAATGATATCCCAGAGAGCAAGAGGCACCCAGCTTCCTAAATCACTGTCAGAGACCGAGACAGAGAGAGAGAGAAAATTAATCCAAAAATAAGTTGAGCAGAGACAAGGCTGATTGAAGAGTCTCACTGCTCACTATCACTTAAATATTAATCTACAGAATTTCTCCCTGAGGTGTTGCATTATATAGGGCCTGCAAAACATTAAAATGCTGTTACAGTGTTAATCTATTCAGTGCATTCCAGTGGCTGAACATAAATCAACACCAAGCAGGCTGATGGCCTGTTTTTATAAAACAAAGTATCATAAATCATGACTAAATTTGTATTGTGCAGCTCCTGCTGAGTGAATTCTGGCCTACAGTTCGGAAGAATTCATTTGGGATGCCACTGTGTCTGTCTGTATCACATTTGAACCACATTGTTAGCTCTTAAATGTCAGTGGCAACACCTGGCTTTGCAGAAGTGCATCGCTCAAGGACTTTCCCTGCTTGCCGTCTTAAATTCCTCTGCAAGATGTTCATGTGTGATCCTCAAAGTACATATATAAAAAGAAATGAGGATAAAGCTGATTGAGGATGTGTTTACAATTCCAGTGATGGATCGTTAGCATACCAGTCATTTCTAGCTTCATTCAGCTCTTTTTTGTTTCTGATGCCAACCCAAACTCAACATTCGGGGGAAAAAAGCAGGTAATCGATACCTGCCGCCTCGCTTTACCCAAGGTCTCTCAAAATTCCTCTCCAAGATGTTCAGCACATGTGCTACTGGAATTTCCCTCGCCTTTGGATGCATGTGTACTCAATCTACGACCTATGAAGTTAGGTCTCAATGTACATGTTTTCCAAGAATAACGCCACAATTTCAACCAGATCTAAACCGTCTAAAAGACTTAAAGATCAAGCTCCAAAAGAGGTATCTTCACATCCAACAATGAATGATTCAATTGTGACTCAATACCCGTATCAATTGGAAACATGAGTGACTCTACCATCCAACTCTATCCTCCATCCTTAAGGGACAACACATGTCCGTATACCGCGATCTGCTCTCTCTGCACGTATGGGAACACTGAAGGTTGAGAGAACGTTTATCATGGGTCAGTGCCACCCTGTACCAGAGCTTCACAGAAGGTTATTTACGTACATCAATAATGATCAGCATGCTGTAGTGCGACAAGAAGTGTAAAGGCCATGGAGTCTAGTTCAGCGCGCGTTACAGCGGCTGAAAATCAGAAACAAAATAACAAATGAAGAGCGATATCCTCAACATTTCTAATAGCGTTCGAGTCAAATAAATATTGACACTTTCTGGGATAGCATGCATGCTTTTCCAATCTTCTCATTATATGAAAAAGATCTTTCTAGGCAGAATGAAAAGAAAAAAATGTCTGTAAGGAATGAAATGTTTAATACTGATTTTGCCCACATGGAAAAGTTTCCAGACTAAGTCAATAGGAGGGTTAGGGTTTGAAAGCCGGTTCCATTTAGGATCTGGTTCTGATTCCTGGATTTGTTAAGCTCCGAAACTGGAAACTTTTATCCCTCCTTACACTTATTATTAGTAAGACACAATGCCAAAAATATTTAGGCAACACATCTCACTTTTAGCCAGCACTGACTTCACCCACAGCAGATTATAGCAGATGTAGCTAATTAACTTTAATTTACAAACAGCTCAAATTAATCTTTTGGCGGCTGTTTCTTTAAGGTGCACTCTGCAAGCTGGTTTCAGCCAAAGATTTGCTTGAGTAAAGAAATATTACTCTGGAACAACGCTACAGTATACGTGCACACAACTGTGTGTTTTGTACTTTGACATGAAAAAACAGTGGCTACTCCACTTTAGAGGAATGATCTAGCTGATTGTGTCACATCGATTTTACCAGAACGTCCTCATACTTTACATTTACATATTTTAAGCTTATTAACTACATTGCTGAATCAGGACCTTTAGTATTTTGAGCAAGTAGCTTGAAAAAAAAGTGCAAAGTGAGTGGGCATAATCTCATTTTCTTGTTGCATCTATAAGCTTGTGAACATTAAACTCGGACTAAAAACTGTAGTTTCTGCCTCCTCACTAAATATGTAAATCTTGGGTTTGACTTACTAACCTTTCTACCCCCGCAATGCATAACTGAACCACAAAGTGCTTCTGACAGAAAAAAAAGGAAAGAAAAACAATCTCATCAATCTGTGATGCATTCAGTGAGTGACTTTGTGAAAATGTTCTGTCATTCAGTTTTTCTAGTTAGCTCAATTCTTCAAGTTTGTAACTTTGTCAGAGCATGTTAGTTGGGCTTAGAGGGTGGCGTATGGGAATATGAGCAGCTTGATGATGTGACTAATCAGCTGTGGGTTCCACATGTCAGTGGACAGATTGATTTCGTTAAAGCTTGTATGGTATATTTTTTTCCTAATTTGTCTTGTGGCAGCTTTATTTTATGTCTATGGAGTCCATTGAGAAGCCATCTTTGTCACTTTCTCACTGCGATGGAATTATCCTTGTGTGATTGTTGAACGTCATTCAAAAAAGTAACTGTGTAAAGTTAAATGTTTTGAAAATTAAAAGCTTTGGTTTGCCACTGTTTTTCTGCTATCAAAAAATACGGCTAACTTAAATGCAAGAATGACAAAACACAATATCAATAAACAGGGTTCATTGCTTTGCTTTTAACAGCACATTTAGGGTGGATTTCTGAGAAGCATCAACATCCAACAAAGTTTTCAGTTCGACTGTTGGTGACAGAAGCTTCTGCTTCGGAGACGAGAGTTTCCTTTGCACTTCCAAAAACGAAACAAAAACACAGTCAGACAGGATGCATGGCCTGTGTTTTCCCACATGAAGTTCGGAGATGAAACGTACATTAAGTTTTGTGACGACTGGTGTAACATTTTACAGACTGTCATTAAAATTTAAAAGGGTCCAATTCAAATAAAGTGTAGCAATCAACAGCTTTCAGTGACGGCATGCGGCTGGCATGGCACCATAAAGAACTTATATTCAGCCAAACTCTATTTGTGACTCGGGTTTTTGACTTTAGCACGAAGCATAAAACAAAGTCACAGCTGTTTCCAGTTTTTGTTTGTCATGAGAAACTTAACTTAACAATGTGTAAAACTGTTACGCTTACGTATTTTAGAGTAATAAATAAAACAATAGATAAAGATTATGTACATGAAGTTAGATCTTTGGGTTCTGTCTTTTCTGCTAGTCTGAGAATCTGTGAATTTTTATTGTGCTATGCACCAGTGGCGTGTGTTTACACCAGTAGAGACTACCGATTTGATTGAATCCTAAAAAAAAACGTACAACCACCTAAAAACACACTAAATAATTGGAGGAAAAAAAAATCGACTCGTGAAATGTATGTACTTTATATGCTTTAAGAAAACTTCTGCACATCTTCTAACCGCCAACATATTCCAACTCAGGAACCCCCGTTTCATACATTTCAAGCTTCCTTACTTTCAAGTTCTGGATGTATAATTACATGGAATTGTGTCCTTTGTTCTCAAACCGAAAGCAGGGAGTTTCTCTGACCGATCACTCAAGCGTCAGGTCAAAAACTGCTAAAAGCCATCAATCAAACAACCACACCTCTTTCTCTTTTCTTTTTGTCTCACTGTACAGGATTCTTCATCTCTTCCTCTCTCTCCAGTGCTGTCACTCATCTCATTCATCACTTCTAGAGAGCTATAAAACCACCGTGGCCCAGGACACGAGGCTCAAACACTCAGCACAGAGCCACTTTTGTGTGAATGTTAATGGCAGACCTGGAAATCCTCACTGAAAGGTGTCACCAATGCTATGAGGCTGCAAGGCTGGACAAGCACTGTGGCTGAAGCACCCATTCATTCACATACATCCTGTGCATTCACAAAGATGCAGAAATTGATAAAGCTACTGTAGAATCGCTGCAGCATTTATATTTCCATTTTAAACATTTATCTGATGGTCTTCATCAGAGCTCCCACTGACCAGTGTCTCACGGTGTTCAAACAGCTTAAAGCCTCCTGATTGTATTCCTCTCAAGGGGCACAAATCTGGGGAGTAATCAGCAAATTGCTACATTGGATTTTCCTTTTCTAGATCAAATCAACCCTTCAATTCTTGTAGCCTTTGTGCCACTTTAATTTTTTCAAGTAAATCAGAATTTCTCAGTGCTTCCATGAGGTCATATGAATCAAATGCCTTCTGTTTTCCCTCACCTGTCACAACTGTCATTGGATGTCATGTTGGTGGGGCCTGTGTTAACATTACATAACTGAAATGAGCTTTAAAGAAAAAACAGATGTGACAGCTTTTGTTATTGGAGCAAGCCCCTGTGCATGTTTTTTTTTTTTTTTGACATTTCAGATTGACATCAGATATGAGTGTAAATGATACAGACATGCAAAGGGCTTGTAATTTGTCTTTCCTATATTCCTAAAATGGTAGCAGACAACATTTTTTTTAACTGATAACAAAGACAGATAAGTTTGAAACATACACAGGCATTCCGCAACAACCAGAAGCACAAACTACCTCATCTACAGTACATGCATACTGTGTCTACAGGCTAATTGTGACCAGAACAAATACAGCAGCGCCTGTACTGAATTTCTTCCCTTTCACAAGATATTGTATAGCGCAGCTAAAATGAAACAATGGCCACAGCATGATTTCAAAATAGGCATTGCACTGAGATCATTTACTGTTTTTGAATAGCCTACGACTAGCACTGGGCGTTGTCCTTAAAAAAACACAGGGTGGAGAACAAAAGGCTTGACAACAATAGCATTACAAGGACAATGCACCATCATTTATCTATATATTATATCTTTACACTACAATTGACCCTAAAAAAACAGCCAGTACTGAATTACGTCCCTTCCTCAAGACATATTGCTGTGGCTAAAATGACACAATGGCTTTTGAACACATTTAACCTGCAGCCTTCAATTTAAAGGATGGTCACTCTAACCACAAGATCACACTGTCATAATCAATTCAAACGGGTATTGATAGTGTTCTACGTGAACACGACGAGTGTGAGACCTGTGAAGAGCAGGCTAACTCCTACCATCGCTGCTGCCGCGGGTGACCAGGACGTCCGGCGACGGGGTCTGTCGAGAGCGTGAGCCGAAGGAGTCCAGACTGTCGAAGGAGTCCTCGCGGCCGTGCCGTGGCGGGGAGAGAGAGTCGCTGCGCTCAGAGTCCCAGCAGTCGATGTAGCCGCTGTCCCGGATGCTGCGTTTTGGGCTCTCTGCCTCCTCCGCCTCCTTAACATTTAGAAACACATGCACAGGTTGTATGAAATGCACACATTAGTGTCAAATGGGTGTATAAATAAAATTAGATCAACTTCCTCTAGCCCTCTTTCTTTTTCCTCTCTGCATTTTCTGCATCTTTTCTTCTGTTCAATTCCCTGTCTTTTACTCTCCCTTCACCTCAGTGACCCCTCCCTTTGTATGTCTACAGTTGAAACATGTCTGCGCAGCTAATGGAAGGTGGGGAAAGGCCTTTCCTGTCTACCCAAAGACTTCCTGTTCCTGACCCCTGGACCGGTTATCCCAACTCCCAAACGTCTGTCAAACTCAACATTATGTTTTAAACTAGGCTTTACTGCAACAGGGTTTCTGTCTTACTTATCTCTTCATTTAACATATATTCAACATTTTCTTTGGCGAGGCAATGACATTGTACATTAAAGGTGCATCGGTCAGATAGATGTAAACACGCTCAATATCAGGTCAGTTTAATTTTACCACTGCCAGAATTTTATATCAACTTTAACCAAACAATTCTTGTTGCCCAACTAAAACTTTCACATTACGTTGAGAGCTGAAAGGGTTTCTTCATTCAAATTAACACTAGTTTTCACTTTATCAAACCACTTATGAAGAAATCTAAGAAGCCTGGGCAAATAAGACTAAAAGTATCTGATGGCTAGACACCACCAGTAGTAAGTGGTATTTTTTTTTTCCTAATTTGGGTGAACTGACCCTTTAACTAATGCACTTATCCCGAGCTACTCACAAGAACTGCGCAGATAAAACTGCAGCTCGGCCACACATCCACCTGCTTCCTGCATTTCAGTCATTGTTTTTTAAAGGTCAAGCTTTCTTTTCATTAGCATGATGAGAGAACCGGGAAGCGCCAATTTAATCTTTAATGCATTCCCCTGATGTGTTTTCAACTCACATTTCATTATTCATTTCCATTTTGTTTCATAGAAACATGGCTTTGTTTTGGTCAGCTGCAACGTGTGAGCATCTGGGAAAATTATTCTCCCGAGTTGGCCGTGATTCCTCAGTTTTATAGAACAGCAAAGGGATGTCACATTGTGTAATAAATCGCATGGGGGTGACATCATGGTTATGAGTGGCTGTCATAGAATGTGTGTGAAAGTGTGTGTGTGGCTGCTAATGGGCCTGCTAACGCTAACTTTTCTCTGTCCGTTTAGGTCAGTAAAGACTGTAAAAAACTGACAGTGTTTCTGAACAGAATACATTCGCAACAACAACTTCAACTAGAAATGAACAATCTTTGACCTTATGAGAAACTGGATAACTGTTGAACTGAATATCAAAGTCAAAGTAATTAATAAATAAATAATGAACTGATCAAACTGCAAAAAAATATAGATGGGAGCGATAATTTTGTAATTCCAGTTGAGAAATTGACAGGTGGACGGCTGCGCAGCCATCGGGTACTATCATAGCCAGGTTCCACCGATACTGATCATTTGTGAAACGTCCAATTGGTGCAGATTAATCGGCTGAACCAATTAATCAGTCTACCTGGACATTACTAAACATGACTTGGCAAACCTTTCGCATCTGTGACAGCAGGCCCTCAAACTCTTTCAGGTCCAGCGTGGGCCCGTTGTAGGAGGTACAGCCGTTGGCAGCACGACCCAACCAGTAGATGGTGATTAGAACCTATAGGAAATTTAAAAAATACAGTCAGGGATCATAATAAAATCAGATGATGCTATGTAAAGAAAACTTCAGTCAAAGCATGGTTTGTTGCTAAATATTTGAACATTTTAAAAACAAAGTACAATAGCGCATCTCAGTCCCGGGTGGAAACAATGACAGACATGTACATAGTTTAATGTCACTATATGCACTCATTATGCCTTCTGAAGTGGCTCAACAACCAATCTGACGATGTGTTTGTTTACATGTTTGTGTGTTTATAATAATAATCAATAAACGAAAGATACAACATGCTATGCTACTACTTCAGTCATCGTCCAATTAAGGCTTGAGATATATATAATATAGATATATAATAATAATAAGATATGTAATTCGTGATGTTCTAACAGAGAGAGAATTGTTTAGCCTTGTTCAAAACAATAAGAACAAAGGTCATCCAAGGGAAGTGAGTGAAATCTTAAAGTTCCTCACTGCAATCAAAAGTCTTCATATTGGATATCTTGGATCCAGACATACTGTCCATTAGACTGTCAAGACAAAACATGTTATTCATTATAAATTGAGCTATTTTGTTTGAAGCCTGATTTGGCGGTTCCAAACCAATTACGCTCACAAAATGAATACAGTTGCACAACATAAGGGTATTGTAATTTAATCTTTTTTAGAGTAAAACTGTGCAATTCAATCAAGTGGATGTACAGTAAGTGCAAATAGCAATGCAGTAGGGATGCACGATGATATCGGCACGACATCGGCCGATAAAAGCTTAAAAAGCTAATTATCGGTATCTGCAGATATAAAAAAATTCTGCCGATGTGCCTGGCCGATAAGGTGACGTGTTAATTATGTGCACGTGACGACGCAAAATGTTTATTATGAGCGCCAGCGACAAGCTTCAACATGTCAGCTGTATGGAACTACTTCGAAATATGGATTATGGTCAGTCGAGTGTTGGATTCTCGCTTCGCGCAGCACCGATGGCGTGAGTTCAGTGTGACTCTGAGCAGCCGGTTGTTTATTCCTCCAGAAGCTCCGCTCTGCCCCCGCCCCTCTGTCTGAAAGCTCCCCGGAGCTCAGCAGCTGTCTGCG
>JBBPCS010000204.1:13359354-13420863 GCA_037974645.1 Hollardia meadi
TGTCCTGTTGGTAAATCATGATTTGTAGTTTTGGAACTATTCATAGAATAATACATGGGCAATGTGCAGAGCAGATCTATAATACATCATATATTAAGATTTGACCCAATAAATATAATATGATTGAAGCAAGAAGCAAGAAAATGTTATTTTAAAAATAAATGTGGCATATTTCACATCTTAAAAAAAAGATGCATATATATTGGCATCGGCCTAAATGAGTTTGAAAATATTGGCATATCGGATATCGGCAAAAATCCATTATCGTGCATCCCTAATATTATTGAGTCAAAACAACTCTAAAGCATTTCAGACATGCTGTGGCTTTCATGAGGCACAGCACATTTCAAGGAGACTGTATAATAAATTCCACTTATAGAGTGCCTTGCAGTGGATTTGTTTTTCTATTAAAAAATGATTAATGGTAAAGTCTTAATTATAGCAGCTGCGGTTAGCGTAACGGAAAGAACGTTTCTCCAGCTCATTAGATTATATTTTCCTCTTGAATATCTCATATCACTATATCACGACTGAATTTAAACCTGGAGTGTTGGACTTTTTTTCATATTAACAAACATCTGTTGCTTTCGAGCCCTTGCCAAAGGAGTTCACACAATGCTAATGAAGCTGATCACTGCCAGATAAATCTCTCTGTATTTTGCAGTATACCAGAGTTTTTAAACCTGTGTCGGTGGCGACTTTCCCTCGCTGGCTCACTGGAAGCGATGCGTTTTAGCAAAGATTGGTTTTCCAAAGCAAGAAGGGGGGAGCACTCATAGTAACCGAGTAGGCGTCAGTATGGGTTACAGGCTATAGCAACTAGAGGAGCCTATGGCATCATAAGCATGTTGAGAGTGTTTGTGTAATTACTCTCGCTGCCAGAAGAGGGAGACAGACGTTCCGCACTGCAAGTTTATGTTTCTTAGATTCTACAGTATATCTGAGTGCAGAGAGTTTGACCTTAAGTTTGTCAGCACCCAAGTTACTGGAGACATCTGCGGTAACATGTGCATGTACCAAAAAAAAAAAAAAAAAAAAAAAATTCAAGCAAAAAAAATCTCTGAACACACATAATGATGCAGATTACAGGAAAAATATGAATATTCATGTTGCAATTTTAACCCTATTCTACAGTTATAATGACTAATCTTGGATGAAGGCATTCTCTAGTCTACATGCTTGAAATTTACTTTACAATGCCTAACCTCCCACTCTTCACAGCAACATGCTGTCAACATCTGTCACTTACAGTACGTTTCTTTTCAGAGTGAGCATTAGATGCATTGGCTAGTATGGAAAGTAACAACAATTTTTAACAGCTTTGCTGCAGAGAGTGGCTATGCTGCCCTGTCACACAGCCAGCTGTACCACCATGTGTGTGTGTGTGTGTGTGTGTGTGTGTGTGTGTGTGTGTGTGTGTGTGTGTGTGTGTGTGTGTCGCACTGCAGTTTGAGTGCCAGGCTGCCTTGCTCTCTCCTCCTTGAAAGCTCTTTTTTCTCTTTCAGAGCATGAACACACAGACCTGACAGCTGAACAAGATGAATGCGCTCACCTTGTCACAGACAGACTTGCAACATCAGGCACTAACAAACATAGACATGCACACAAAGCCAAAAAGTCAAAGGGACACCCAGACTGAGCAGCTGGTGTTCTTGATGCGGTCCTCTTGATGGCTGTTTTACAATCCCATCCATCTATAAGTCTAGCCACTTCCTATACCGCATGTTTCATTCAGGGTCGCAGTGGGTTAAGGTCTGTCCTAGCATGCATCTGGACAGAGGCAGAGTACACCCTGGGCAGGTCACTAGAGTAAAATGTATTTACAGTATTTAATCAAATTTGAGAAGACATTACATTATCCCTTTTAGTTAATCCCAAATTTCGGCATTGTGTGGCACAAGAATCAGCATCATTCTGCATCACAACTGCTTGTCGGACAACTGAATAGCATTGGAAAATCCCCTACATCTGTGTAACCTTACAAAACTGATAATCCGACATCCTCCCCACACCCCCCTCTCTTTATGTATCCCTCTCTGTCTCTCTCCCTCTCTCTCTCTCTCTCTCTCTCATTGGCCAAGGCAGATGGCCGCCCCACCTATAGCCCATGTCTGCTCCAAGGTTTCTACCTGCCGAAAGGCAGTTTTTCCTTGCAACTGTCACCAAGTGCTTGCTCATGGGAGAATGTTGGGTCTCTGTAAATTAAAGAGTATGGTCTAGACAAACTCGACATGTAAAGTGTCATGAGATAACTTTTTGTTGTGAATTGGCACTATATAAATAAAACTGACTTGACTTGAAACTGACACCGACTTCACGTTGTGATTGACCAGCTGGTCAGCTTGTGCCACACTATGTCTTCCAGGAGACACTCTCTAAATGTGCACCTTTATCCTTTGTTTGTTATACGCTTTCATCGACCGAACTGGTTTAGTTGATTTCATCTTGTCGAGCAGCCTACTTTATTTGAATATATTTGGTTGTGAAATGAAGCACCTGTGGATTTTACTAGATAAGTTGAGCTGTTTGACTTTTCTTTTTCCTCCCTGCTTCATATGACTAAATTTCTCACGTGTGTTTACTTTAGCCTTCCCTTACTGGAAGTGAAGAGTAGCACAACTACTTAATTTGAATGCTCCTTGAGATGAAGGGCATTACAGGCAGGACACATGAACACAAGCATGGCTAATGATCGGTGAAGTTGCGTTCAAGATTGGCTGCAGAAAATGTGAAACAAAGGCAACTGTGGTTATTATTTGCCAAAATGTCACTGCCAGGATTTCCGGAAACTACAGAATGTCAAGTGGATTCACGTTGCCTTCGTGAACACAAATGTACAAACACACACACACACACACACAGGGGACAAGGAGGGGGCTAATCTCCCACCACATGATCACCTCTCACCCCATGTGTTTGTAAAGACCCATCTGGACCCAGACTGGCAGGCTTTTGCTGACAACTGCATCATTGTCTTAATACATGTGTTTGAGTGCCATGGTATCCTCTTTGCAAAATGTTCAAATCTGCTGAATTATAGCAACACATATGAAAGCATCTGACACACTGTGGCCAAAAGATGACTTCCATAGGAGTCATTTAAAAAGTATAGCTAGAACTTCAGAAAATAGTTGAATTGGGTGGCTGAAATAATAGAATACATACTGTATAAATAAAATGACAGGGCCAGAAATGTAACTAAAGCCTTATTCCTTTCCACTAATGCCACTGTGTCAACACGCCAGCTCTTTTCCCTGCTTCAGCAGGAGAGGACAGAAGGCTTGTGCTGCGATTAAGAAGATCATCATCACAGGATTAGTGATTAGCATCTTACTTTCAGGGATTTCTCATTTCTGTGTGAGTGACTGAAGCTGTGTGGTGCTGATTTGTGTAGTGGGAAAGAAGGAGCTTCAATCAGATTTTAAACTGTACAACAGCCAATTGTTTTTTATTGCACTTATATCAGCTACAGTTAAGCAGAGCACTGATTGTTATGTTGTGACGTGTTCAATCAATAATGCTTTGGATGCTTTACTTTGGTAATAAAAAATAATATAACTGTAACTATGAATGCAGAGAAACCATGTGAAAGACTTGGGGAACTGAAATAAATCATGTCCATGTTTCAATTTAATTCTCATCCTGGAATAACGCACTTAACTGTACTCTAAGCTCATCGTTCAAGCTGCACAGTGGTGGTGGTGGTGGGAGTGGTAGACGTCGGATTTCCAACTCATCAGAGCATTACGGTGAGTGATGAAGTGGACATCCTCAATCTAGCCTAAACCCGTCTCTGACAGATGCTTCCTTCTTGAATAACATTCTTCCATGGCTTGTAGTCATAGCACTGGATCTCATGAACTTTGAGAAACAGACAAGCACTTAAGACATCAGTCCATTCTGTAGGAAAAAACTGACAATGCCTCCAAACTGTGAATGACATCATGGATGAATTCAGGAGCAACTACAGATCTTTCTAAGAACACAGCAGTGGCTTTCCAAAAAGGCCCAGGGCCAAAACAGATACAGATGTGCTGTATTTCATTTCTCATTTTTTGCTGCCGTCACATCCAACAAGGAAAGGAGCTGCTTACTGGTGCAGATTCAAAACTTTTAAAATGTTATAGCATTTATGAGGCAAGTCCTCCTCATCCAACATATAGTGTGGACTGCAGCATTGGTGGACACCTACATATCATGGTCCTTTTCTCTGACATCTCTCCACATGAACTTGCTTTCTCTTTCATTTCAATGGAGGCAAAATATGATGGATATCAGTTATTTCTTTCACTTGAAAATTGAGTTTACTCAGCAATAACAACACCATTCGACTGTTTTGTTCCACACATCAATTAAACTGTATATCTGTCAAAAGTGGAACACCGTTTGCACGCTGTACAATCACTATTCACGTGACCTTTTCCCAAAGAAACCTTAAGGGATCTTATGCCAAACTAGGCCTATGGAAGTGTGGAAAATGAAATACTGTTCTTACAATGTATGGCAATCCTCATCAGTGTAAAAACTGCAGCTATTATTCTCTTTCCCCCTCGTTTCCCCATTTGGCTTCAACATTTTCCGGCTCCTTAACTCAAACTTTCCATGGAAAACACCTGGAGCTAGTGCCATTCAAGCCAGATTAGGTTGATCCTTATTGTCAATATTTCAATTGTGGTGATTGATTTAAACCTGCTTGTTTAGAAGTGTAGTTTAGTATGTCCTATTTCCATTGCCCATTTGCACAGGACTTACTATATAATTTATGCCGTTGCAAAATATGTTGTTCTGTTTTAGTTATGACTTCAATAAATAAGGTTTGATACTGGCAGTATCTGTATTTTATGTATGCTCGTACCTTTGTCCCAAGGTAAAATACTGTGCGTATACTGTGAAAAGCAGAATGAGGATGGAAGCGATACCTATGCTGAATCTAATAAGTGCTGTCATTTGACTGTTGAGTACAGTGATAACACTGGAATGATATGGTGGTATCACTTTGCCTTTCAGGCATGTCACAAAGGAGCGTTGTATTATTCACAGCCCCCTTAAACATGCCATGACTTGGATAGAAGGAGGTGGAGGTTCTGGGTTAGAAAGAGATACTCAGACAATACAAATGATTTGATTGAATTCCAATTTAGAGGGCTCCAATTCAATGATAAAACAATTATTGATGCATCCAATTGTTTTGATTTCTATACGATTTCTTTTTTTCCCTCACTGTGTGACTTCTTGCTACATCTAAAACATGCTTTTTGTGAAGAGGAATTAAAAATGCCCTCGCAGTTGAGTTTTGCCTTTTTCATTCCGCCAACATCAAGTTATAAACTAACGTTTAGAAAATCACTGGCTGTTGGACTGACGTTGGCGTGTTGGAATATTCTGGATGAGAGAATGAAGGAACGCACACGGTTATAGTCCAGGTGTGAAAATTTTAACGCGTGTTAGAGCTGAAACCATTAGTTGCTTCAGTACTTCAGCGAGTTCATCTCTCATCCTTGACATTGTTTAAAACTGACAAGATATGTTATTACACTCCACACGCCAAACTGGGTTTGTTTTTCTTTTAAAGTGTTTGGTCACATAATATAAACTTCTTCCATGTGTTCCAATGCATGTTAATGTTAATTGCCTCCCGAAATGTCTTTAATCATAACAAGGCGAATGTTAAATGACGCATTCTCTCGCATGCTTTTATAAGAATCTGCCAAAAGCAAAATACAGTAGTCCTTAATCCACCATTCAGCAGAAAGCCAATTCATCAAACCAATAAAATGTGTGATGGGGAAAAGAACCACTCAGATAATTCCATTGGGTTTCCATTCACATCAACGCCCTCTGGCTCTGTGACACAAATTGATCAACCTAAACAACTGAAGGTTTCCACCTCCATCAAAAGGGCCAATTAGTCTCTTCTGAAGTTCAGAGGAGCCTAAACACCATCATTATCGACAGCGTTACTGACAAGATGGTGAGAGGAAGTGGTGGGCAAGGAAGTAATGAGTGCAGGTGTGAACGCTTCATCAAGGTGTCGGGTTTTACAGACAGAGCCGCAGGTTACCATTTGTCTGAGCTCACTTCCCATGGCGACACATTTGAGACGATTACCTTGTAATTCAAAGTGGACGATACAAGGGTTACGCGATTTGTAAGAACAAAACTATCTCTCCCAATCAAAGATTAACTTGGTCCAAATCTTGGGGGGAAAAATGTATTTTAATAATTGTTCTGACATACACCTTTGCAAAAATGTATACGCTATGTGTCAGGGCTATGGCAATACTGAGTGGAAACCACAACAACTGTGACATACATATTTATTCCATGTTATTGTCCCCTTTTCAGCTGCTACAAAAACATTGTGATCTAGCTACCTATGTAACTAAGTCATTTACAGTGAAACCCCTCCCATCGTTATTTTCTGTCAAAACATGTGCGAATAATTAATAGTATAATAACTGCGCAGCCTGATAATTCAGGAAATGTCTGTTTACTGTTACAATGGTGCCACCGCGATCTACAGGGTAAAATCCAAGGCTGAACTATAAATCAGTTTCTTCTCTGGATGCAACTATGGCGGGACCACCAGAACATTGAAAGAGAAGCATAAATCCGGTTTTGAACAGCAGTTTCAACATCAGTGCGGTTAGCTAGTGCACAGCAATTAAAGTTATCTTACCTGCCAAAAGAATAATCATCCCAAACACGCTTGGCGTGAACAGGAACCTACAATATCACGAGAAAGTGATCAAGCATGTCTCTGCAGGACCTGCCTGTGTTATCCGACTGCTTTTTTTTTTTGGTATGCAACATCGAGATATACGTTTTTTCACCCAAGAATTTAACATTGCAAATATGGGTCGGTGACATAAACATTTATTATTGACAGTTAAAGAGTAGGAACCTAAAATGAAACTGAGTACGAAAGACAGGCAATGACAGTGAAAGTTGAGTTTCCAACATGCCTGGGAGGATTTCAGTTGGGGTTTCAATGCACATTTTGATTTACCGCTGACAATGCGTGGCAAACAGGGGACCCGTTGTTGTTACCTCCAGCCTCAAGTCCTGACATCGTATATGACACAGCAGTTGAATATAAAAAGTCAAACGTGAACTGTTGGGATGCTGGCTGAGGCTTTGTGCTGCTCTATTCATTCAGGAATCAGTGATCTGTCTCTGGTTTCCAGAGGTGACCGAAGGACTGTCATCAGGTGTGCAGGGGTAATTAAATCAGTCCCCATGGGGGGGGAGGGTGACAGAGGAACAATGAAACAGGAGCGGTATCAGTTGACTACCGTCTTTTCAGCTCTCATCTCCAATCTGTCTCGGAGATTCTAGGTCAGTAGTGGCTTTTTAAAGATTTGATATGTGCCTCCAAGGAGTTTGCTGCTGCTAAATAGGCCTGTAATGGTACCTGGCACTCTTTACAGAGGAGCTGTCATTTTCAATGTTGGATTAGTTTAAAGACAGTATGGTAATAACTACAAATCAAATGTAAGCAGGTTGTTAGTAAAATATGTTGTAAGTTGAAGACAAAAAATGCTTGCTACAGCGATTACATTACGGCAATGATGGCACACTAAAGCGCATTATATATTCCATTTAATGTTTTTCAATGGGTTTTGGTAGAAAACAATAAACAAAATTATACCCCAAAAATAGGGCTGCCACTAATAATTATTCTCATTATCGATTAATCTGAAGATGATTTTCACAGTTAGTCTAGTCCACAAAATCTCAATCTCCCAGAGCCCAAAGTGACATCTTCAAATTGCTTCTTTTGTCCAACCAACAGTCCAAAACCCAAAGACTCTTCATTTACTATCATAAATAACAGCAGCAAATCCTCACATTTAAAAAGCTTGAAATATGACTGAAACGATTAATTGATGATCGGAATAGTTGGTAGCTAATTTTCTGTCAATCAACTAATCAGTTAATCGACTAATCGCGGCAGCTCCACAGAAAATGATTCATGTTAACTCAGAAAAGCAGGAACAAGTGGGGAAGTAAAATGTGAGGTCTCTGCACAGACAACAAAAATAAACCTTGAAATAGGCTACAAACAAACAATTAAGTTTCATTATAGATTATTGCTGATTATTTTCCCAATGAATCACTTAGTTTGAAAAACACTGGAAATATGGAAAAATGACAATTTTTTCCCATTTTAGTTGTACAGTCAACATTTGTGTGTGTGTGTGTGTAGTTGGAACAGTTAATCAAGGTTATAAAGGAATGAATCGATGATCGTTGAATCGATGATTAGTCCCAGTCCTCGCCTGTGCAGTGACATCAGTCACTTTAGAAAACTCTTCCTGCCACCATGGGCTTCAGATCAGATTGTAAAGCTCTCATGTAAATCTGCATAGTTGAGACCGCATTCCACCAAAATGCAACAGATCATCAGCCAGTCATCAGTGCTTTGAAGGCTGACAAGAGGACAGCCCACTGCAGGATGACAAAGTCAAATGCAATGGGGGCAGGCAAGTGTCGTGATTGACATTCCCTCGGAACAAAACCTTGTTTGTGTGATTATTGTTCGCCAGGCTCGCATTGAGGCAAAAATCCATTCCACATGATGCATTCATTGTTTTCAGCCAAACACGCACCAGGCCCCACAGCAGCCATAGCTACTGTACAATGGCCACTGCCAAAAACAACTGAAAGCCAACTGCAACGTTTGTCCAGTACAAATATGTGTAACATCCTCATGTAGGATATCATGGTATTATTGTGCTTAAGCTATGTAATGAGAAGTTAAAAACGCAACTTTCTATTTTCAGGTTATAAAGGCTACTAACTAACAAGTTACCAACTAATTATCGAGTTTCTCAGACCAAATCACTATAGGAATATTATTTTGCAGAAGACACCATTAATACCAATACCAATACCAATAAATTCAACTTTAATTCAATTCAAATAAATGCATTACTGAGCAACGGGCGTACTGTGACCTCTCACGTGAACTTCATAGGAATACAATCAGGATTTTTCGTCAAAATCCGAGTCAGATTATTGCAGTTTGAGTCACCTTTCAACAGGTGACGAAGCAAAAAAAAAAAAAAATCAAAAGGAGAAGTCGCAGCTGATATAGGCAGTAAACCAAGCCCACACAATGACAACAAAATACCTGCGCGACAGGGGAAACAAAGTGCTAAAGAGTTAATACAGAATTTGGAGTCGGTGTTTGTACTCACCTCTATCCATTTCTGTGCCTCCTGAAACGCGGAGTCTGCGGCCGACTCGGTCGCAGTGTGATGCTGATGAGACGGTCCTATGTCTGCAACCGGACTTGCCATTGGCGAAGAGGCTCCGCTCTCCAAGTATTAAAGCCTGTAGAAATGTGTAAAAGCAGCTCAGTGCCGCGTTATTCCACCGAAATAAGTCGTAGAACCGCGTCGGTCAGTCCGTTCTCCTCCGTCGGTTGTGGGTGTTGCAGCAGCCGCAGCGGCACCGGCGAGGCTAACGAACCAGTTCCTGCACTCCGGTGTCGCTCCTGTTGGGAAGCTGAGGGCAGACTGCCGTGGTCAAGTCAGCCAGAGCTGCTTAAAGAGCTTCCGATGTGGCGGCTCAAAAATAAAAGCTTTAGTCGAGGTTCACACTGCAGTATTGCAATAACTGCGACAACAGTTTTATGCTAACACGCTCTTTAAACGCTACGTCATATGGACCGTTTCAATATATCACTGAAAATGGACCACTAGCTAGTTTTATGATGGGCTTAACGTGGCTACGTGACAGTTTACTCTTACAAAAAAATGTGGAAATTGGACAGTGTTCAAGAGTGATTAAGTTAACGTTACACATTGAAAAAAGATACAGACACAGGAGAATGTAACGTAATAAAGTTACTGACGTTAGCAATTCAGCCGTATGCTAATAGATTAGTTAACCAACATGAGCTACCATTACGTTTGGCTATCCAACAAGCACGTGAATATCCTTTAGCTAATCATCAGTTTTACGTGACTTGTTTCACAACACGCAACCTACAACCGATTTAAAGACATTTTCCAAATCCCTCACAGTCCAACTGAAATGAGAATTTTTTTTTTTTTAAAAAGGCTGCACAACCGAAAAGATGTTTGTTTATCAGGTTGCAACTCTAAACGCCGGAAATGAGGTTGTTTATTTTGGCGGTACTAAACCAAACCAGAAAGGTAACCGGAAATTGTGTGTTATTGGCTGGTTTTGTGACAGCACGAAAAGTATAAACTCATTATTAAATAAGAAATAATACACGCTGGAAATTAATCAAGATAACGTTAAGTGAACGAACGTCATAGTAAAAATATTTAATTTCGGAGGTTGTACAAGAAGAATTCCTAGCTCCTGGCTTATTGTTTAGCTGAACAAAACAGCGGTGAAAACAAAAAAAATCAGCCGAAGTTAATATATTTGTTAAACCTGGATGAATTTGTAGGGGAATGTCTTTGAACTAAGGGTAAGTCTACTCGTAAGGATGCAACTTGTCTGGTTCTTATTACCCATTGGCCTCCACTTCTACTGTCATTTTTAAGCTCTTATTTTGGTTGCAAAAGCGCTTTGTTTCCGGTAGTAATCTGGCTGTCCCTGGCTAACTTGACGTCGCGGGACTGACAGGACATGCACGCCGCAGTATGATCCGCTCCAATGCCCATAAATACACAGATAAGCGCCACTCCACAACCAGCCAATGAGGGCAGTAACACACTTGGGACGCTACACCCACTTCCACTATGTGGGGCAACCGAGAGAGTTCACTGAGAGCAGAGGCTCCCAAAACAAAGGGCCAACTCTAAACTTCAGTCACTGATCATTTTAAGGTAGTTAACAAGACAAAAAAAAAAACTATTAGTAATTAATATATTCTCATACCACCCACATCAGTTCCAACAACCCTAAAGCTCATGTTAAATTAGAAAATTATTTTATATTTTAAATTCAAATTTACTTCCCTCAGTCAGTTATACGTACCTTAATTTTCATATTGTCAGGGTCAATGTTAAGGCTGTTTGGAGGACACAAGAGTTTTTTATAATTTTTTTTTTTCAGTTTTCAGTTTTTGCCTTGGAAATGCGAATGCTTCAACACAGACAAATATTTATTAAGATGCTCTAACTGGCGAGGAAACATGAGCAAGCTTGCATGCACTTGAACCCCAGGAAATCTACACCTTAAATGTGATATTTTACCCGCTCCCTAGCTGTAAACATGGTCAGTTGTGTTTGCTGGAGTGCAAGAACCGACATGTACCACTACTGTGGATAAAACCCAAATGTTTTGCCCCTGTGTTCCCCTTAAATGGCCTATTTTTAGAGACATTTATTATATCATTTGAAGTTAAATATATTCCCCAAGTTGGCCAATGTAATAGTTAAAAAAAAGACATAAGTCAGCACGATAAGGGATATTTCTCAATATGAAAAATAAAATTTTTAAGCGCTAAAATATTAAACGCAACCAGTTTAGGAATATGTAACCTGTACCCAGGAGGCCCCAAGGTTAGATGGTACCAATCAAGACTTCCCCATGGTTTGCAGACTCCCAACGCATGTCCCAATTGTGTCCACAGGCTTGCTGACATTCATACATCTTTGATGACCTCTTGTGGAATAATGCAGCAGTACTGAAACTTGGGAGGAGGAGCCTCAGGCAGGTTGCGTGTGTTCATTTGCCCTCACTCACCACTCCTCTCTTCTGTTCCTCTGGCTACAAATTCTTGGATACCACAAACAACTTAGTGTGGTTCTCTTTTATCTCAGCTTTGTCTCATGATCTCTGTGCCTGAGAGAAAATCTCAGTTTGTTGTTTCTCACTCAGGCAGTTGTTTTCATTACCTTGCTCACCTTCTGGACTTCCTGGAGTGACGGTCCCATCTGTGTTTGACAGAAGGTACTCCAAAGCTGGACGGGTAAAAGGGCGGCTTGGCAAGTATTACACCTCTACAACTAATATGTTTCTTACTTATTAGCAGTTAATTAGAATGAAAACGCCCTTGTTCATTTTCTTTGTCAAAAATGTTTTAACGAGGTACTAAAATATCCAGATGTTAAATAAGATATATATTCAGTGGTTTTAATTTGTTCCACGATGCAGTAGAATATAAATCAAGGACGATGCCTCTACGAAAAGATGAATATGATTAAAACCAAGAGGGGAAAAAAAATGAGTGTTATGATATTATTTATATGTAGCTCTAAATCTTGGCATAAAGGCTCTATCTTTGTGCTTGTTTTGATTTTCCAACAAGTTTGTTCCATCGTGTCATGTTTGATATGTCACCATAAACATGCTTATGGTTGCTCTTGTCTTCAGTTCCTGTAAAATGAATTACTTTTATGGAACCACAAAGACATATACTCGCCTTAAATGATGTTTTAACACACAAAAGGAATTGCAGTAAAATTCTCTTCATACCACATCATTCGGACTGTTTATTCTTTGTAGGACTATCAATAGAAATGTAGAAGGCGATGTGGTGTGTTCATTGTATTGAGAGTTGACTGTTTTTGTTTCAGTTAAACAGCAGATTTATTCGGTGAAAGCATATGCAGTACACATATTTTGTCAGCAGGGGGTGCCAGAGGTTTTGTTTATTTACTGGTTGCCATTCAGTTAAAAAGTTTACAAACGATGCAAATCATACATTGCGTAATGCACTCCCTAATGCTATTTATAAGTGATATGTATGATTATCCAACTGCACTTTTGATAATTTGATCTGTGCATCACCTGTAATAGTAATAGTGATTAGTCATAATACATCTGAGATTCCAAAAAAAAACAGATTGGACGCTGTGTAAAACATAAATTAAACAGAGTGTATTTTTCTTACCTTGTAACCAAAATAGAATTAGAAAATACCTTAATATTTATGACAATAACTGTTCATACAGTAGCTATTAAAGGAGGGTTTGTTTTACTTTGAACTCTTGCTTTCTTTCTTTTCAAATGATAAGCCACGATAAACCAAAATCAGAATTAAAATAACTAAAACTTCATGTTACTTTTCTCAACTCTCATTACTGACCCTGTTAGTCACCAGCTAATTTTAGTTTCTCTTCCTTTCGTCGCAGTTCTTCCTGTCTTCCTCACAGCTTTTGAAATGTGGCTCATGGTCGTGTCTGTCCCGCTGCTTCCCGCCATCATCGTGGCGTCCAGTCGTTATCGTGTCGAACTTGCAGCGCTGTGCCATCGAGCTCTGGCCTGGGCCCTGAGGCTGATGCGAGGGAAAGTGTGTGTGAGAAGCACCCACGCCTACGTGTTCTCCAATTGCACCCATGGCAAAGTCGACAGCGTCCTGGAGACCTTTGACCTTTACGCTGACACACACCCCTCCTTATGCATCAGTCCACAGATTGGTCAGTATACGCGTTAGAATCCCTTTATTTACCAAGTTTTACCAAGTCAAATCTCATGTCTTAATATTGGTTAAAACATAACAGCCTTATGCCAACGACGCTTCACTGCGGAAAATTGACACTCGCCCAAGGCTAGCTCAAACACCTAAGAATCTTTTTATCTGCTTGTTTCCAGGAAAATATACTTAAAGTTAAATGTAGATTATTTTGTCTACATTACAGGTCATGTGACTATCAGAAGGCCGTAACTTACACACGTGGTGGGCAGTGCACACAGTGATACTTTGGAGCATTTGGGAAAGTTGAAGTCAAATCTTTAAAAGAGGCTCAACAAAAAATTGTTTAAAAAAGTATCAATGGTATCCTGGAGGGCACTGGAATATTTTTCTCTTTTGACCTCTTTGAATTCATGCATTGAACAACAGCATCCACTTGTGATTGAAAATGCTGACTAAACTGTTCTGGTCAAAGCCAATAAGAAATCAGCAGCACCCCTGTTCCTGTTGTCTCTCCTATAGCTGCAGCATTGGATGAAGTGGTGATGCGCATACGTCCCTCCCTGGTGTTGGAGCTGGGGATGCACTGTGGCTACAGTTCCGTCCGCCTGCTGCGTCTGCTGCCCCCTGCTGGCAGACTAATCACAGTGGAGCTGGACCCGCTCACAGCAGAACTAGGGGAGGAAATCGTACTAGTAGCTGGCTTCAAACACTCGCAGGTACACCCGCGGAAGATTAGCTTTTTACTTCCCAACCTTCCAATAAAAGACAAACTGGCAAACACACCACCTTTAACGGGAAAGTTTAACTGGCTTTTCTGATTCTTTGCAGTTCCAGGTGTTGACATCTAGTTCAGCCGAGGCCATCCCGTCATTGCGTCCTTTTCTTGAGGCTGATAAAGGGACCAGTGAGGGGCTCAGTCTGGTGCTGATGGATCATGACCCCCAGCAGTACCTTCCTGACCTGCTGGCTCTGGAGAGAGGGGCGCTCCTCAGCCCCTCTGGCTGTTCCATCCTTCTGATCTACGGGAAACAAAGAGCTGAAGATCTCAGAGGAGTCCTGGATCACATCAGAGCGAGGCCCGACTGCTACTGCATCCAGTCAGAGCTTCAGTTTATGGTGGAAATCTTTTACCAGAAGAAAATCACAAGTGAATCTAGGTGATGGGGGGGATGTGGGTGTGTGCTTTGACTTTGTGTGGACTATATCACCCAATAGTGTTAAAGACTTCATCATCTTTAGTATTACTTGTGAGATGGAAGAGATGGAAGATGGAAAACATGTGTGCTAAATAAACTATTTTCTACAACTTAACAAACTGTTGTTGAATAACTTTTCTTCTCAGATGACTCTGGGGGAAGAAATAAAAACGGTTTAATCTTTGATTTTAAAGGTGGAATTTGTAAGATAGTTGACCCTGATGTCCCATGCCAAGGTCGTCAGATACAGACGACTTGGGTTGGTGCTCAGCCCGACCTGCCGACCCAAAGCGCCAGTATATGAGGACATGGGAAAGAGACTCGACATCTTCCACACTGCCCCTTTAATATTGATTCAAATTTATTATTATCAGGAATGACACATGTGAACCATATGACAATATTTGCCACAAATGTCTCACTTTTAATTTTAAATATCTAATGGTATTACTGGAAATAATTTATGTTAGAAAAGGAAAGTATGTTAGTATATTTTAATGTTTTAAGTTTTTGCAGCTTTGTCACATGACAAACAATAATTCCAATAATGCATGATATACAAAATACTACTTACTTATGTTTGCAAAAATAAAACCACAAAGCTGCCCACAGGATCACCTCTCCACAACTAAAGTAACAAAAAAAAAGAAGATTATTACTAGATGTAAAGCACAAGGTAGCCACTTGATGGCGCTCTTTGCTTTTTAAAAGAATACAAACTCAGGCATTAAACTGGGTTTGATGAGCTGTTAAAGGGAAATCCCACCCATTTAAAGGGCTTATCTTTTATATCTGCACCTTAGGACAGTGCAGTAAATACTTTTTAACCTCTTTGTACCTCTTTTTAATCTCTTTGACTCTATGGTGTAAATACTGTCACCTTATATGTGTCCTGATTTATTCATGATCCAC
Source organism: Hollardia meadi (assembly GCA_037974645.1). Taxonomy (NCBI): domain Eukaryota; kingdom Metazoa; phylum Chordata; class Actinopteri; order Tetraodontiformes; family Triacanthodidae; genus Hollardia; species Hollardia meadi. The sequence goes on from JBBPCS010000204.1 coordinate 13,374,811, forward strand.
AGCAGTCTTGTGTTGATGCACACTCCCTCTTGTGCACGTCATGATAGTTACTTTCAGACCCCAATGTCAATGTTTACACATTAAAAAGTATAGCACTATAGGGGAGATTGCTCCCAGTTGTCAACATTCTTGCCCTAACTGGCCATAATGTCTAAAATTCAGTGTTTTAATTTATTTCATTTAAGAGCACTGCATCTTAAATGAAGAGAGTCAGTGTTGTCTTGTGGGCACAACGCAGATGGAGTTTTTCCAAATTTGCCTCTAATTGCACTGCTGAGGCTTTCAAAGCAGTTGGAAAGCCATCACATGCTTTAGAGCCAATTTACTGCAGAATTGAAATAAATAATATCCGTGCAAAACACGATTTAATTAAATGTAATATTTCCAGGAGTCCAGGGGTGGGTCTAGGCTCCAGACAATTGTTACACAACAGCGAGATGAATGTTGCAATAACTAACTTTAAACATACATTTTGAGAGCTTACTGCAGTAAAAAAGAGAGTCAGGGAAAGTGGTGTTAACTGTCAACTACTGTAAATTAGACACGGTGGGAAGGTAGAACATAGTCATGGATGAGAACTTTGTAAATCGATCCAGTTGAACTGTTCACAGTGACTGTAATAAAACAGGCTAATAATGGCAAAATGTGACGAGCCGCATGAATATTTTTTAATCTCATACGTGGATCATTAGTTGCACTGTTGGTGAAGCGGCGATTGCATTTGCTGAACAAAGGAGATAACATAAGAAAGAGGACTAGAGGCATGTGGGTTACTGTCTGCTCCACTAGTTATTTTACTTCTGTTACTGAGAACTGTAGGAACATAACCAGCCAACTGATTAGTATTCATAGTCTCATACTCAGTATCAAAATATAACCTATTCCAAATTAAGACATGTATCATTTGGAAAAAGGTGACGCCCACTCCGAGGAAGTGATTGCCTGCGCGAAAGTCAAAGCCCTGAATATTATTATCTCTAATTGGCAATTTGGAGCGTTTCACTTAGAAAATAGCAACATTCAGGGTGGGTGTAGTCGTGTGTGAGGATTTTTTTTTTCTTTTTCTCAAGCCATTAAAAGGTTTTCTCTGCAATTTGTATGAAAGAACTTGTGTCTTATTTGTTGTCTTTGTAAATATTGACAAAAAGTTTCCGAACCAGCATGTATAGTTTTTGAATTACCGTTTTTTTTTTTCTCATTTAGAAATGCCACAGTAAAATAAAAGTATAGTATAGCATACAAAATATATAGTAATATACAAAAAGGGTAACGACTTTCTGAGCCGGCATTTTAGAGACACTGAATTACAATAATTTTATCCAACAAGTCCTCCAAATGGCAGTGTGTGATATGTAATTACACAAAGTAGACCAAATGTAATGATTGCTCATTAGCTTCCTTCACCATCTCAGTCTCCATGCTTCCCACAATTCAAGTGTTAAGACGTGGCCAATTTCTCAGCTGTCACATGTGATTTAACATTTCCTTGCCCTGCTTTCAGAGCACCGCTAGTCTGCACAATGATGTACAAGCAAACGTAAACACCACGCTCAGTGACCGCCTCAATGTTCGCCCCTTCCACCAAGTTCCCTCAAAATTCCTATTTTAATGGCTTCAATTTCCGAGTTCCTCCGTCATCAGACTGTGAACTGTTCTCTGTGCGATGGAGGCTGGAGAGCTGATGTAAACACAGCTTTCAATTATAAATCAAACCCTAAAAGAGCCACGCTCAATTGCCCTTTGGCTCTCTCCACAAAGGCCCAGCCTTCATACCCAAACACCCCACACTGCACAGCGGGGAACTTATGGCCAGCTATTGACCAGGATAAATTCAAAACTGAGACAGAAAGCTCTTCAGTGGTTCGGAGTGTCAAAGGTATGCAGAGAATGTTATGCTCATCTTTTGTATGTGTTTGCTGCTATATGATTGATAGGCATGCTTTAATATGTTTAAAGCAGACAATACTTTGGGCATTTTGTCTTGAATTTTTGGCATAGTAGTTTTATTTGTGTTGATTTACATCATTTCATCAAACATACAGTTTAAGTGTGATACTCTCCCTTGTACATCAACTTAACAAATTACATAGAAATGCATATTTTGACTGCAATACCCTGTCACTGTCACTTCAACACATTTTGATTACAGAGGAAACAAGTCCTCCAAACTGAATAACACAATACATCGGTTGTCATTGCAGTCCCCAAACTTAATACCATACATGCAGGATGCTATTTTTGTCAGTTCCTCCCAAAATGTTGCAATTGACCATTTCTAAAAAAAAAAATTCACATATCTATTTTCGGATCTACCACCGCTATGGTTAAGGTTCGTTTAGGTTTATACACAAAAGTGACTCTGTTGTGGTTGGGAAGTGAGGTTAGGAAAAGATCTTATTCAGGTCATCCCCATGTCAAATGAGCAATCTCACTCTGCTAATGCAGACAGTGAGGTGCAGCTGAAAGCTCTGGAATTAAGAAAAAGCTAGTATGTTGGCCTTTTGTTTGTTACATTAACTGATTTTGGGGGTTTTTTGGACTATTTGGGGGCAGCAGGAACAAGCTGCGATCACAGCATACGATAAGGCAGATAAGGATATTATCCACTCAGTTGAAGTCCCGTTTCTGTCCACCTGGCAAACATAAGTCCTATATTCACTCCCCTTCAAGCTCTGTTTTGTTCTCCACCAACTCCTGAGGGAAGTATCTGGCTCTTTAGCGGCTAAATGCTCCACTATGTTCACTGCCTGCTAACTTTGTCTCCTGTTTCATACACTGTACAGGTAGTGTATACCAACCTACATTAAATCATATGATCCATTGTTAATATATTGATTATAGCGGCTTTAAGGTCTGGAAACAAAGGAAACCAACGTTAGCCGTCGGTCGGAAATGAGATGTGAACAACTGTTTCCTGTAGTAAATTCTTAGTACTTCCATGTTTGCTCCTGGCAGACATACTGTCATAACTCACACAGCCACTTGCAATCCTTGTCATGTAATTGAAAACATACCCCATTTAGGCATTTGAAAACCAACTTGTGCTGTCACTTTGTGAGGACAATTTTAAAGCCACTTAGCTTTCCAAAACTTCCATCAGTTATTGTTGTGAAAATCGTTTTCCTTTTACGTCAGCATGTCTAATGGCATCATAAACGCTTGTTTACTTCAAAAGTTATTTTAAATTCACACCGTGTTTCTTCTCCGGCAGCGAGGGAACAAAGCCTTCCCCTCAACGTCTGGTTCATCAACTGGAGTGGGCAGAGCAAAAGGAGAAAGAAGACTTGATGGTCTCTCCAGAGACAGGAGGATTTCTATATTTGGTACACTGTGATAGCCCCCCCTCCTCAGCACACAGAAAGCACTTCATAATGTTCACCTCAGGGTTGTGTGACGATGCTGTATCTGACTGCCGTCACTTGAAAATCTTCTCCAACATGTCACCTTTTCAGGAGTGAGGGCACAGCCTGTCTGCTGTGTACTTTTTAGATATGAGTTCAAGCGGCTTGTTACAGTTTGTGTGCATGTGTCTGCACTCTGTCTGCAATAGAGCTGCCATGATTAGTCGATTAGTCAATTGAAAGCAAATTAGTTGCTATTTTAATAATCAATTGATCATTTCAGTCATTTTTTCAATCAACAAAGTCAAATATTTACTGGTTCCAGCTTCTTAAATGCAAAGATGTGCTGCTTTCGTCATTTATGATAAAGAGTCTTTGGGTTTTGGACTCTTGGATAAAAGAATCAATTTAAAGAGATCGCACATAAAGAATTCTCACTTGAATTGTATTTTGTTGCTAACACCTCCTTTTATGCACACCTTTTCTCAGTTTAAAATCTTTCATGGCAAAATGATGGCATTGTCTCCGACTACCCAGTGTGCAAATGTGCTACTGGCAAGAGATTCTTCGCACAATGAACATGCTTAAAGATTAAATTGTTTCAGGTTCAACAAGAAAGACCACCACTTCACCCAGCTAGGACTTCGCTAAGATGCTGGAAAACTGCATAGCACCAAGTGTGCGGAAATCTTTGCTTTCACTACGGTTTAACTAAGCCATGATCAAATCCTGTTGGTCTTTATCACTTCGATGAAGTCCTCTCTTTTAATCTGTGGAGGGATCTGACAATGTGAAGTGACTCTCCCACTCGTCTCTGACCCCGACTTCAACACACAACACACACATATGCATTCACACACACAAACGCACGCTCACACAACCTTCCTGTGGAGAGAGGGAAGATTGAGAGAAAATAGACCTCCCACAGTGCTACGTCTTAAGAGGGCTGAAGCCTCTCAGATTTCTCTGCTCCAGGTTGAAGAGACCTCCTACGCTTGATTTTTTATTTGCGGGACGAAGCAATGCATGATGTCTATGTCTCATACTTCAGACATTAAGAGCACTTACGCAGTGCTGAGGGAAAATTGGGCAAGCAAATAGGCTGCACACACACATACAGTATCTTTACAGTATCTTGTGGTGCTGTTTAGATCTTATTTCATCATCTGCATCGTAAAAATAAATTTAGAGTTATTGACATCTGGATAGGATTGTTTTTTTTTCCAGAAAAACCCATTTAAGAATGTACATTGGAAGGTATAAAATGAAATTTACAATGATCATTTTTATTCAACACAGGAGTAGTAGCAGGTTAGCGACATACCTAACAAGCTTGATAGCTTTCATCAAACTTGCTTCGTATGCTGCTAGCTTGCTACTACATTCTTGATAGTTTAATTAATTTAAATCATTTAAACGTTAACTTGTTTAACTCCTGGATACCTAGAAAACTGCATAATCATGCAGCATAATTGCATAGTGTATCGCAATGACACTGGTTCGATAGCGTGAACACCACATGCCAAAGTGGCTAATAAGAGTGACTGACACACACACCACTGCTGGATTCTTCCCGATTCTGGTGGATGGGTTGGTGCTAATGTCAAGCCCTGCTTGTCCATGAGCATTTCTGCCTGAGCCACGGCAGATAGATTTTCATCGGCATCATGGTGGTTGTTTAACAATAAAGATCACATGCATTAGGTGTAGGAACCTCACCATGGGTGCCCAGCCTCCCCAAAATATGGCACTCAGCTCTACTGAAAGATGAATTGATAAGGGAAGATTAACAAATGAACAACGCAGTTGTTTAAACAAAACAGGAAATCAAATAAACCAAACCAATAATAGAAAGAAAATCATGCAGGGGGAAAACAGCAGCATATATTGGCTCACCTACATAAGGAAACAAAAATTAGCAGGGCTCACCATGCTGCATGCTAAAATATTAATGATGACCCTACTCAACACCTCTGGTATGGGGCATTAACACATGGTCTAACTTCAGACAAGGGGGACCAGGCAACCGTGAAGCTCCAACAACAATTCAACAGCTAAAACTATGCATAATAAAATAATCAGTGTCGACATACCTGCAGCATCAAACACCACCAGCCAGCAAGACGGGCACCAAAAAAAATGAGCAAACAGGTGCCTTCTATAAACTGGCCCTGATTAAGGGATTGTTTGCGGTTGAGTCAGGCCTGGGGCTGCGTTCACAAACATTACACAACACTTTTCCCTGGGGGAGCATTTCCCATCACACACGGATTGGTAAAAATGACAAACAAATATACAAATGCTTAGTTGATGTCTGTTTGCCTTTGGGTCACTTTATTCTTTTACGGCACTTTCATGCTTTATGTTATGACGCCTTGTCACATGATAATTCCAAAAAGCAACTCGACCTAATTGTTTGTATCGTCCTGTAAGGGCAGTTACTATGGAATATAAGTATGCGACAAGAGGCAAGGGGATTTCGCTCAGCCATTTTCTGTCGTGACTGGGCTCACACGGGAGAAAGACAGATACAGGACAGGAAGAGAGGGTCGATGAGGGAGGTGAAGGGGGAATACTGTTGGTGAAGAGATGGAACAAGTTCAATTACCTCAATAAGCGTACATCGACATTACATCTTATTATCTTTGACCTTTAATGTATTATTCAAGCATTTGTTTGGCCCACCAGATTCGAAAAATAAATTGTGTGCCTACATTGTGTGTGCGCGTGTGTGCCTGCCGGTGAATGCATGTGGCCAAATGTTCATTCTCTTGTTGAGTATGGATCGGAGTCGTCTGTTTTATTAATGGATCAATTGTGTTTCTGCATCATCAACCTTACAAAGCCCACTACGGGTGTATTGATTCGGCAACAAAATACACTCAAAAAGCTAGGTTGGAGAGATGTGAATCCATTGATCTATACGTTGCCAGGGACATAAGACATGAATAGCCACTAAAAAGTTCTCACAGGTGAGCAGAGGAGAGGATTATTCAACTAAAATGTACAGTGCATATTCACCAATGCATACATCCCTCATTTTACATAATACTAAGATATACAGTAGTTACTACCAATTGAAATTGTTTTGCGATTGCTTGTATCTGCGGTCTCATTCTTTTGGTCACTACCCAACGCTCATGACCATAACTGAGGGTTGGAACCTACCTAGATTGACTGATAAATTGAAAGATATGCAAACATCAGAAAATTAGCAATAAAAACAAAGCTGAGGCTGATGGGAATGTCACTGTCAATGTCAATGTGTTGAACAAATTTGACCTGTTGATAGCGGAAAAGCTATCATCCTCTGGGGACCATGAATCCACCGCATGATGGGGCTGGAGGAAAAGTTGGGGGACGACCAACGTTAGTAGGAAAATTAGTTATAAGAACCATGAAGCGCTGTACGCAAATGAATGGCAATCCCATTACTAGTTGTTGAGATATTTCAGTCTGGAATAAAATGATGGATCGACAGACCGACGTTGCCATCCCTAGAGCCACGCTGCGGTCATGGCAGTCCTTTTGTGTGCAGTGTCTAGTGTGTGTATAAGGTTTCAATAATCCTTAAGTCTGTTTTTGAAAAAAAGAACCATGGAGCCAGATTGAGTGACAACCAAAGTGCCAAATGAAAGGAGTGCTAATTCCTCTAAATGTTTATCTAATACTTCCCATATTCAATAGGTTTATTTTAAAAGACAATACCCACACACACACTCCGCACACATGCTCCATCCTGCCCACAGAACAGGCCATAATGACCTTATTTTAAAATGGAGAGTAATTCCAACAAACTGCCATGGGTGGAGTAGAAACGGTTATGGAGCCGCTGAGTTTATTTCCCATGAGTCTATTACTTGTGAAGTAGCCATAGATATATTAAGCCTTGAAGCGGAATAAGCATCATATGATCCATTACTGTTTTTTTTTGTTTTTTTTATAATAGTTGGTAGTGCCACAGCACCATATGAAATTTAAATTGTATTGTTCTTTCTTTCTGACCAACACACATGAATTGAGGCCATCTTTAAGAATCCCTAATGGCATGAATTCACTTCCAAGGCCTTTGCTTTTTTTTTTTTTCCCATTGTCCTATTTGCGGACATATGTCATGAAATTTGTGTTGAGATTCCCCTGCAAGCAGCTGCTCATGGCTGCTGTGAATGTCTAATCTGATGCTTCGCTATGGCCTCTTTCATCTTATTTGAGAACGGAGGACAAGGGTTCCTCAATCCCCCCGTGCAGACCCTCGTTTTATAAGCCCACATGAGAAGAGGAGGCAACATCACTTGTCGTCCAAATTGACTTTTCATTAGGACACAGAATGGGTTTGGGTCACAGCAGCACCACAACTGATCAAATCTCAAACAACTGAGCTCCTGGCACATAGCTAAGAGTAAGAGTGGTATCAACCTTCTCATCACACTCCCAGCAAGAAAGCCTATTTCCCAGATATTTCGAAGTGTTTCTTCAAATAGACATCTGAAAGCAAATATTTTGTTGCAAAAACAATTTCACCAAATGTTTCATGTCTTAACTTTCTTTGTTTACTGATGTGAATCCAGGTGTGTGTGAGTGTATGTGATTCTTGTGTGCTCATGTGTGATCTAATGCATACTGTGAATCATCAGTTAATTAAAAATTCATGAACATGACTCCTATAAATATGGACAAAGATGACACTGTTACCACTCTTCTAACAAACTCTTATTATATATAACATATATAAATATTTGTCCATTCAGTATATACTAGGCTTCGGCAAGCAGCCGAAGAGAAATAACTACCCCAGCTCTGTCTGAAGGTAATATAGTCTGTCTGCAGTGGACATCATAAAGTAAATATTTTGTTGCAATAACAATCTTACCAAAAGGTCCACTTAGCAGTTGTTTTGGAACTTTCAATCATATCACAACATTTCCATCAAGAGATGCCCAGTTGTCATGGAACAGTAGATTCTTATTTAAGTGCCTCTCCTCCATGTTGGCCTAAAAGCCGAGGTTCTTGACCTTGAACATGCTCCATTTAGTGGCTCTTTCAGAGCTTCCAATTCCACCTTCTGGCCCTTCACGAATTTTCTGTACTCTGGTGAGCTAAGTGGCTGTACTCTGTACACACATTTACTAACTGAAAATGTGTGTTCATGCAGTTTCACATTTTGTTCTGTCCAATAACAAGTACGGCATGAAATCGAAATCATTGGGAAAAGGTTTTGTAACTTATCGTCCTTCAAAAGTTGCTGCTGTTGGATCATTTTAGAATTTTATTCTTTCTAGGCGCGACTAACCGCTGCTTATCAGATATGAAAATCCAGGTGCATAGAGCATAACACCATAATGTTGTGCTGTGTGTCCAGTTGAAGGGCAGTGTTTGCTACAATAATATTACATTTCTTTTTGCAGCCTGTCTGCTCCCCATTTCATGGTCATTATGATCTGTAGACGAATTGAGAGCAGAGAAGAGAAACCCCTTCAATCCAAAATGTTCCCCCCCCTTTTTTTTTCTTACACAGATTTATTGTAGCTCTGTGATAGAAAAATAAATGAGTATATGATGTGAATGTGGCACTGGGACATTAAGTGGTTAGAGGTTGTAAATCAGACACTGATTAAATCTGTCTAGGCCAGAGTTGTCCATTTGCCTTGAGTGCAAAACTGACCTGATTTGGGTGATTTTCCTGACAGGTCTGTCTATCACTGGGGGTGTAACTGCACTTTGGCACATTTCATGGCATTAAGGCTATCCGTGGGTCTATTATACTTCAAAGGTACAGTATACTTGATAGCATTTATGTGACTTTGGGCGAAAATGTCTAACTGTAAATGGTGAGCATCATACTTTGCTGGCTGCATCTTTGAATGTGGGAGTTGCTGACATGTTTGCGTCTGCCTTCTTTTTTTCTATGCGGCCCTTTCTAAAGACCCAGTCCGTCTTTCTCTTGCTGAGTTTTCTGTTTTTGTAAAACACGGATTTGAATATGAGAAAGCACCACATGCTTTGTTCTTTTCTCTCTTGCAGCGTCTCATCAGGCAAGTGCTTTTTCTTCCTTTTGAAAAGGCAGACCTGTCAAGGCCAGTTTAAAACGGAATACTTTTTCTCCGATTTCCTCTCTCCTCGGTGCTGCTGGGAGGTAGAAGGTCACGCCGCTGCAGTACTTCAGGTTCCCCTTTAATCAAGTAGATGTGGAAATAAAAATAAACGTTTTAATGAATCAATGCACCATTACTCTGAAAACCATGTTGTGCTGTTATTAGTACATGTCAAACTAGGAACTAGAAGTCATCTGTCTTGAAACATCATTTGAAGGCATGTAAGCACCACTTCTTTTTGTTGACCATATAATACAGCTGTATTTCTTATGTGAATCAAACAATGCAGATTTCAAATGTGGTATCAGCAGCTGAACTTGTGAATTAGAAAATGGCACCCAGAGTTATTTATTATCTGTAACGTTACTAATAATATTACATTTTCTGAACATATGCTAACTGAAGATTTCAGAATAAACTTATATGACTCTCCTGTAAACAATAAGATAAAATGTAAATCATTGCACCATGCTTTGGAAAGATACCTGATGGACTTCAACCCCCAGACATATTGTACTTTGATTTAAAGCGGCTATATAAACAATGGATCACATGATAACTTCTTTGAAAAAGTCAGTTGCAATGAAGCCACAGAGAATCGCCTGATCCTTCACAATGTGTTTCAGCTCATTGTTTTATTTCCTGGCTCGCCACCTCATTGTTTTGGTTCACCATCATCACTCTCATTTTCAGCCACAGTAAGCAGTTGCCTCAAACCCATTGTACACTTTCCTAGCACTAAATAGCAGATAGACGAATTTATGGGTGAACATAGTAGAGCGTTTAGCAGCTAAGAGCCAGAAAAAAAGAGAAGAAAAGTGCAAAGAATGAGTGAATAGACGACCCATCTTTATCAGGTGGCCACACACACTTCACATTAATGCTTATGTTGTGTTTTTGCTCCATATGTTCTTGGGTAAGGATGATGATGAACAAAATCCTGTAGCCACCAAAGGTACAAGAAAGGCCAAACATCTTGCCTTGAAATTCCAGCTGTCTCAGCTGTAAAATTCTGATTTGTCACCTGCAAATAGACGAATACAGATGAAAATACATTTGAATTTGAGCAAATTTATCCGCCTCATTCGACAGAAATGCAAAGTTAGTCTCTATTGCTGCCAACTTTCCTTCTCGCAATTCTAAGTAGTATTATTGTTTGTGCAGATGTTGCAAAGACTGCTGGATCACTTTCCTTTTTGCTCAGAGTAACTGCTACCAACAAGGACAAGAGCGTGAGGCTATTCATTCATTTACTCTACTAGTGCAGTGCCTGTAGAAAATATAGCTGTCTGAAAAGGGCTGATTGCATGTCCTCTGATATAACTGGTTGCAGCACACTTGATAGACATAGTTGTGCCAGCTAAACTGCATAGTTGTGAAGCTAGTGCTAATGTTAGGGAGGACTACCTATGATTTGCCGTAAAATAAAAACCGTTCTAGAACTGTATTGACAGGAAAGAGGCAGAAGGGAAAACGATAAAATCAGCTGAAGCAGTACGGGTCGGTCAAAGCAGCAACGCCGCTGTGGCCGCGAGTTCACACTGACGGGTCACGACTGACGTGAAAATTCCTACCCTGATAAGCCATGTCCGATTTGCAGAGTTTACACAGAGCCACAAAATGCTGTCTGAACAGTTTAGGTGATTGTGAACGAGATGTTTTGCAGCTTGTTTTCCGGTTAAATCGTGCTGGGCGCTGGCGTGTTGGCGACGCACCCTTTTCATACCATCCCCCACTGGTACGCTATTGGCTGCCGGCGGTCGACGTGTTGTCACATCCCCCACCGCCACAGGGCGGTCGTTCACCAGTTTATTCGAAATTTATTCATATCGAACGTGTCGCGTGTCCAAATCACACCAAATTCGACACTGCACTCACTCGAGTCCCCAGTGAGCCACTCGCCAAATTTGAAGCAGATCAGATGAGCGGTACTCGAGATATGCGAGAGACAGACAGACAGACAGACAGAGATTCCTTGCTTTTATAGAGAGATAACGGGGAGTTGAAAGCAGATAGAAAAAGTGCCAGACTGTCAGCCTGACTGGATCGCCAGTCAGCCTTCATTTTGGAGACAGAACTGCAACGTGATTGTGAGGTTTATAAGCAACCAATTTAAACGCAGATGGTGTCATTATTCTATAGCCATTACTTTGTGCAATCAACATTTACTTCATAATAATACATTAAAGCAAAAAACTTTTTTAAAATTTTTTTTATTGCCAGTTAAAGCTGGTAAAACATTTGTATATTGACATGAAAACTCTGCCCAGTGTAGCCACATGTATCTCATAAACATAAACCAGCGTTACAGTAGTTCTGTTTCTGAGTTTTAGCCTCTCTGCCACATGTAAAAATTGTTGTTGGAACTGCAGTGTTTTTCTGTACTGGCTGGTAAGCTTCCGGCTTTCTGCACTCCTTTTATAGATCCTGAAGGCAACTGTTAGAGTGTGTTAGAGGGCAGCTGTATGAATCCAATCAAATACTCATTGTATAGCAACTCACTACTGTACACCCTGCTGTCACAAGTATGGGGCTCAACCTTGTTTTTCATATTATACGTATTGCTACACATTAGCATATGTTATGTGACTACTTGTCAAGTGAAGACATCATTATAGTCTGTGGGTGTTAAGGAAGACACTATAATTAGACCAATCTGCATGCATGCTGTGTGTTTAGCTTTGTTAGTTCTTCGATTCAAGATGCAAATTGGATCCCACAAAGACTTAAGAGTCACCTAACGGACCTCTTAATGCAAGCTTTGATTGCCTTTCAGTTGTCATAAAAAAGAAGATTTGAAAGCTCCTTCTGTCTGCATTAAATCTCCATAATGAAGCAAGACAAAAAATGCCATGGCCATTAGCACATGGATTACAATTTTTAATCTGTTGAAGCTCATTAAGTTGAGGCTCATGTGCAGGAGGGAGATTATTCGGAGGAGAAATTGCCATATTTCTTTTAATATTAGATGTAACATATGTTGTTTCCAATAATAAGATGGGATGTCGCCGTGTGGTATACATACACTATCTGGCACTGCGTCCGCTGCAATGCACTTTCTATAGTGTGAACTTTGCAACAATGCAGGTGAGCAACATTTCCTGACCATAAAATTGATTTAATGGTTGAAATATTTTAATACAAGCCCTGTGAAAGACTGGCAACCCAACACAGTCTTATGTCAGGTCGTCAAATATGCCACTTTTTCATGCGCCACAGTGCCTCATACATACTACCACAAGTTGCCTGAGAGCCCAGTGCATCTGTATGTATAAGAAATGTCGGTATTTGACGCCCTGGGAATGAGACCGGGCTCGGCTACCTGTCCAGCATGTTGGGGCGAGACATGAGGTACATCCTGAACAGGTAGCTGAGCCCGGTCTCATTCCCAGGGCTGGGCTACTTGTCCAGGATGTACCTCATGTCTTCGCCCAACAAGCTGGGATAGGCACCTGCCACCCATGACCTCTGTAAAGGATAAGCAGGCACAAATAATGTATGAAATATTTTAGTTTATATCAGTTTAAGTATTTTGCTGAAACAAGTGAAAGGAAGTCAAAATGTGGATAATGGAAGATCATATTGGTGGATGTCATACGTTGCTTAAACTGGGCTCGCTTAAAAGATTGTTTTTCTCATTCTTGAATGTTTTTTATTGTCTATTCTTTCAATAAAATAGACTTTGACTGAATTTAGATGAAGACTTTGTTTTTATCAATTAAATCATCGCAAAGTTCAGCTGTATATAATGACCAATTTGAATGTGATATCAGTAAAACTGGGAGTTTGATGTGCAGCAAAACACACACAACTGCAGCAAACTGTGAAAGGAATAGTTCAACATTTTGAGAATACACCTACCAATATTTGCTTTCTTGTTTAGAGATAGAGGAGAGAATTGATGAAAGCTGGAGCCTTGAGTCTTGTCATCACTATAAGGTTGCCAGACAACTACCTCCAGACTCCAGGAAGTTTTTGTACAGGTTAAACAACCATAATGTGTTAATTAGTGATCTTTAAGAAGAGGTGGAAGGTAGATTTGGTTAGTTTCAAGCAGAGCCATGGGCGGTGTTTCCCCTTGCTCCCACTCTGCAAAGCTTAGCTGATGTATCTCCTTGCTCCAGCTACATATTCGACAGACATACTGTATATGATGTTGTTATTGACCTTCTCATCTGGGTCTCAGGAAGAAAGCAAATAAGGGTTTTTCCAAAATGTCTGACTGCTCCTTTGAGACATCCATCATGCCAAAACATGTTAAAACTACAGTATATAAAGCCTTCATTCATTTGCAGTAGAAGCAGAAGCCTAAAGTAGACTAATCAAATACGAAATTGTAAACTTTTTCAGCATGGTTTTTTGATGAAAGAAAACCAACTGTGAATTAAGACGCCTAACAAGCTGAACCCCCAGCTGCACAGGGTCGAAGAAGCGTCCTCACATTTTCAAACTGAACTTTTCTGTCAACTTTTCCTTTTTCTTCCCATCCCTATGCACCAGCTGCATATATCCAGCAGTAACAACAGCTGACCTTGTGGGTCTTGCCTCTTGACAGTGCTCCGTGTTTGTCTCTGTGTTATTCTATAAATACTAGATAAGGGCCATGGCAGGTCCCATGTGTAGCTGTGTGAGTTAATTGAGACCTAGCATCAGTGACCCCAGTCTATGCCCAGGCCCTCCACACCACCACCTATCACTCATGCTGGGTAATTGGTAGCAATGTAACCACAGACAGCTAACATCTGCAAAAACTGAAGAGCTGCAACTGACAGAGTTCTGTTGAACAGCCTCTTTTGGACAAAGGATATGTTGCTGTCAGAGGAGGTTTCATTAAGAAAACTTGAATGGGGTGCAGATGCAACCCAGCACCCAGAATAAACGTTGGCATTGTAAGTTTCTGTAAACCCGGGATTATGTTGTAACTTTACATTTGATATATTGACACTTTAAGTTGCCTTACATTTCAATTTTTAATTTTCTCTTGGTTAGGTTTGGCCACAAAAAGCACTTGGTTAGGGTCAGGACAAGATCATGTTTTGCCTCATAATACGTGAGGTCTATACTTCGAAGCAAGTTCCACATACTCAGGACATCTTTTCGTTATCCGGCTTCACTAACACTAACAAAAGCAGTCTCGCTAAGCAGTCACACAAATGTGACTGCAAGTCAATGCAGAATTTCCCAATGTAGCCATGAATGTGTTAAATAAATTTCCTCCACAATGTACTTGGCAAAGGAAAATGTTTGTGCCTAAATGTGTTTTATTGGTGACAGGGTTGTCCACTGGGGAGCATTATAATGCAAAACTGCCAGAGGTATATTTTAATTGGTCTAAACTAATATTACACAATGAGGCAATATAAGCAAATACTGTAAGTATGTGTGTGTGTGTGTGTGTGAGGGTTTCGTATTATGTCTCTTCATACACACTCACACAAAGAGTTAGCGGGGCATTCAAACATTTGTGAATTAAATTTGAAAAATTAAAAACATACCCCCCATCATAATTGAGCCCCTCTGCGCTCCCTTCAATCCCATATTCATCAATCAATAGTTAATATCTTCCTTTAGATCTCCTCCTTCCTTTGAGTTCAGCGACATTTCTGCATTCAATTAGCATGACCCTCAAAAGAATATGCCCTCTGCTGTGACTGCGTTCAGCTCCATCCTTTCTGAATGCCATTTCCACCCATGGAAGAGGTGACACAATGAACAGCCCCAGGTATTTTTTTGCCCCTCCTAAACCGGGGAGGAGGTGGAGGGCGTGAGTGTATGTGTGTCGGGGGGGTGCAGTATCCCCATGGGAGGGCAGCACAAATCCAAGGGAACAAAAACGCATCCATATTTGGCAGGGCTTTTGTCTCCCCTGACAGCTGAGTGTATGGAGGGGGGCCCACAATAATGAATTGGATTAAATGTGAGAGTAAGAAAGCAAGGCTCCTTAAAGGCCAGGATGGGGGGGTGGGGGTGGAGGCAAGGGGGGAGGAGGGGGTTGATGGGAGGTATGCTAATGTATTTACAGTTTTAACACTGAAGCGGATCAAACATGCATTTAAAAAAGTTGGATCATGAGATTAGGGATGTATATATATATATATATATATATAAGTATTTTTATGCTTGTTAAACAAGCTTTCTGAAAAAATGAAACTCTGGAACATGTAAGCAGGCCCAAAGAAATTCCCTCCATAATGAGAAAAAATGAGACTGGCACCACAGTAAATCATATATATGAAGTGTGTAAATAACCAGTCACACTCTGCCTCTAAGCTGATTAAAACACCTGATACCAAACAGTATAGTGCATGCTACGAAGCTAATTTAATCAGCCATCTTGCTCATTCTATATTCCATTACGCTACACTCTCTCAACATGACCTTAAACCTCAGCGGATTCCTTTTATTGCTGCACTTTAATGTATAAATCTCCCGAAGAGGGAACAAGCAGTGATTTTGATTTGCATTTTATTGAGCTTTAGATTGCTCTGGGATAATGATGAGATGTGGGGGCAGCGTTAATGCTCTAAATGTTGACCGCCACGGTGCACCCTCTTTGTCTTCATGGTGTAGTCTCCACTTGATATGGTGCTGGTAATTACTATCAGATATCCATAGCAGGGAAAAGCACAAGGCAGGGAGACCTCGCTGTGCGCTGCTGAAGGAACACATAGATATGATTAAAATGCATTTCTGTGGGAGTGTACAGTCACGCTGCAGGCCAGATAAAGAAGACCATGAAAATATTTGCATCAGGCCAAATTTCCACCAGATCAGCTGTTTGACATTCAGTTTTAGGGGAGTCATGACGCCTATAAATCTCCGGAATTATCAGCAATCTGGCTGCTGGATGATAAAATGTCATGTCAAAAAATATCTTGAGTTTGAGCTGTTCTGTGATTTGATTACCCACATGGCTGCTGTCAAATGATCCATTATAAAGACTAGTAAGCTTGTTACTAGAGTTGTATAGGCTCAGTGGAGTCTGGACTGAAACGGTGCTGCTACATGAATGAAAATGAATTTCTCTGCAAAGAGACAGCTCTTATTGTCTGCGTTTATGGGCATCTTTTTCCTTAAAGAGTAAAGCTGCCTCTCTCTTCTTTTGTCCACAATACTTTTTACAAAACATACTGTATTTGTGTCAATACACAACACACACTTGGGTTATGCATCATCCTTTGTAACAAACGCTGTTGGAAATAGTGGGAATATTGGCTAGAAGTTGATACATGCAGGACAGCAAGTGTGGTCAGCCTGAAGCCTGAAAGAGTGTCCAAACATCTTCAAAAACGCAAAACACCAATGCACAGTGCAAATCCGCTTCTGTGCTCTCCGTTTTGTATCATCACTATGCATTAACAGTCATACTTCTACATGCTAGTTTCATTAGATTATCATTAGAAGGCCACAACATGTTTTTAAAGTGGTTGTGTTGTGTGTGTGTGTGTGTGTCTGATTGACAATACTGAGTGAACAACACCTTCATCGAGCACACACATGAAAACACTCGAGACGGTTATAATCAAATAATAACAAAACAGAAACTTGTTTCATGTTTCCTGCGATGTATGTTCTCACTGTGTGGAAGTAGTTTTTCATATTGTAGAAGAATGAATGGCAGGTAACAGCCTCTTCTGAAAGGAGGAAACAGCTATGCTGAGTTACGACATAAATGACTGGCACATACGTATAAAAGCACTGGTATTTCTGCTTAATGCTATTCATCATTTTGTCCACCACTCTTGTGTGACATTTTAAAAGCGCGTAGAAACATTGGATTTTATGTTTCTCTCAGAGCGGAAAGCAAGGTCAACCTCTCAGATGGCCTCGGAGTGTTTCTGACATTGCGTACATTAACAATGAGCCTTTCACACATGAAAGTTTGAAATACAGGGTGAAAACTCTCGGCTCCAAAATAACAAAGCACCCAAAAACTTCAAATATTAACGTGGGAGGATAAAAATAACTGGTGTTTTGATGCATCTTTAGAT
This sequence comes from Hollardia meadi, assembly GCA_037974645.1. Classification (NCBI taxonomy): domain Eukaryota; kingdom Metazoa; phylum Chordata; class Actinopteri; order Tetraodontiformes; family Triacanthodidae; genus Hollardia; species Hollardia meadi. Next base: position 13,392,235 of record JBBPCS010000204.1, read on the forward strand.
TGAACTGGATTCTTTGTTTATCTGCTGTTGTTCTGTCACCAGCCGTTGGTTTCACGTAAACTTTCTGTTGCTATGGCAACCACTTAATTGTTACATTCACCATTAAGTCAGACATATGACCAACTAAACAGGCAACTCTTACTCCAAAAAATGCCCCTGATATAAGCCAAAGCATGTAATAGACCCGCTGGTCGGCTGTCGCCTTTTTCACTCAGATGATACTCATTAAAAGTACATTATCTGTACTGGACACTTGTTTCAGCTGAGTACTCGCTCAACCCTACTGCCAATGATCGACACAAACCCTGGTCCCCTGAATGAAAGTTCTGTGTTTGGCCTTCAATCAATGCTTATATTAACTACATAGTTGCACTTTCGATGGAACAAAAAATCTCCATGAATGAAAATTTAGCTAATTTAACGGCTAGTCTATATGTTTGTCCAGTTTCCTTTTTTTACTAGTATGACTACTTTTTGCAGCACCTTTAGTCAAACGCTTGTTTACCGTTTGTTGTCTTTATTATTTATTATTGTTAGGATGCAGGAAGTGAACTCCAGAATCTCTTTGTACACCCCACAGTGACATCTTCCCAAAGGCACAACAACATTGCACTACATTTACCTTTGTTCCAGAGAGGACAGTCATTTGCATGACTGCAAAGTCCCTTGTTAGGTGGATGTAAACGTACTGTAGGTCACTTCAAGTGTTTCAACAAACAACCAATGTCAAACAAGGAGGGCTGTCTCATTATGGGCTTTAAAACTGCACTTGGTCAACTTTCAGTTCAGTGGTGGCAAAGCACTAAGAGGCGATTGTTACCAAAGGGATTTTAAACCCCCTGAAATCAAACACAACCCACCTCACACTCATGTTCACCAACACAGCCAGTTTGTGAAGCTTTATTCTCGAGGGCACAAGAGAGACAAAATTGTCTATACCAGAATTACATCACTGACAGATAACACAGAAACATTACGTGGCTTAACATTGCTATTCTTATCATCCTGCACAAAGTTACTTGAAGACTGCAGAGCAGAAAACCTGTTCAGTGTATCTGTTTGTGACAAAAAAAAAACACCTCTTTGTTCAAGTTCAGTCGGAGTAATGCCAGAAATGACGCACTCAAGGCCTCCCTTGACACGGTTAAACTACACTGGAATTGCATGATATTGCCCTCAGGCTGTAGCGATCTTGAGAGCCCCGAGGGGAGCATCTCTCCTCTGTGAATTTTAAAGGTCATGGCAGTTTCACCCTCTCTTTCTCTCTCGCTCGCCACTGAGAAAAGAACATGAGCTCATGGCCTACTGAGAATATTGTTTTCCATCTCTGAGCTTCTATAGCGCATTTCCAATTCTGCCCTTGGAAGTGCATTGAAAGGCAGCCCACAGCATGGGAAAACATACAACACGCTCTTGTTGATGCCCTTGGTGCCTCTCAATATGCAGACCAGAGATAATGGCATTCACTGCACAGTTGGTACTGACTTCCTCGCCCATCTTTTGAATGGGTACACTGCCTCCCACTGTGCTTTGTGTTATGCCTTCTTGGTAAACAATGAGAGCTGCATTGACGGCAAAGGAAACAAGGATAATATCTAAACACTGGCAACCCCTGGGAGGATGAGCCTCCATGTTTCTTAAGCAATATCTGCATGTATTTTTCAACAGGCAACAGTACAGGGACACACAGTTTGAAGAGACTGAAGTTGTCCTGCTACAGATAGCAAGCTGCACTCAGCCCTCACTGAATCTCATGAAAAGGAAACAAGGTATAGTACTCAGTTTGTTGATAGTCAGGTGAACTGATCATTTACAGGGAACCAGCCAAACAGATGGCGTCACATTTAGGAAATACTGTTGCACTGCGGTGAAATCTGCTTCCTGGTTTTTAGTTTATTTCATCTATCTGAATCAAATACGCAGAGTAAGCAGTTAAGTAATAAGTAAGCAGAACAAGCAGTGTCTCCATTGAGATACACTGCCTTTACCTTGTATACTGGCAACTATCCCTTTTAATATTTCTGGGTGTATTTAGGTAATTGTGGGTAATGTTGCAAATCATTATGGGCAGTGTGTGCAGCACTGTTTGCAAAGTGTTGTGTGTGGAGGACCAAAAGAAGAGCGAGAACCAGAGTCTCTGGTGAGTGCTGAGTACAGTCAGAGGCTGAACTGAATTCAAACACACAGACAAACACACACTCTGTGCCCGCTAGCTGACGGCTAATGAACCGCAAGGTATTCTGGCTGTTTGGGATGAATAAACACTCACACAAACTTGAGCGTGTATTGCAAGATGTTAATGTGCTTCCCTTTCTGTGTGAACATTAGAGTTAGTTACAGAAGATTGATAGCACTTTCTTATCTGTGCATTAACTCCGAAACCAGAGACGGGAAGAAATTAGTTATAAATTAGCAAGGAAGACTGGAGGCGGGGAAAAGCAGGTAGCTCAACTCGTTTCAAAGTTGAAATGCCAACAACTCTAAAGGTCACTAATAACAGCCTACTAAGTCGTATCTCATTTTTAATTGTTAATTAGTTTCCTTTAAGGGTTTTGGTATATTTTCCATTAACTTTGGAGAACAGCTGTTTTCTCCTTGTTTCCTGTATAGACCCTCTAGCTTCATACAACTTTAACTCACATATTTGAGAGTAGTATTCCCTCTCATCGCTTCGCATCCAACTTTCTGTAAGAAAATGCCAACAAGCGTATGACAGTTTTTCAGAATAGAAATACTAAAAAAATAAATACAAATATTATGGTCATCATGACTTTATTAAGTGAAATATCAATAGCACAAAGCTCTTTAAAGAACCAATTGTTCTGTTCTGTAGCAGTTGTTCTTGTTCTTAACAGTTTATACACATATGCAAACTTTTTAATGTTAAAAAAAAAATAATTATGGTGTTTTCCTTTAAACATTCATTAACAGTTAGTGCTCCATGTAGCTCTACCTCAGGAGCAATGCAGTTCAAATGCATGAATAAACACTTAAAACATGTCCTCATATATGTTTACAATTACATTTTACATTGATATTGTGCATAGAACTTCTAAATAGGGGGGAGATACTGTCAAAAGAATAGTGTTACACAAGGGCAGTGATGGAGAGGGCACTCACATTAGACAACAGATATTATGTCACAATATATCGAATGTCAGACAAAAGATAGAAGCAATGTTTTAAATTCCAGCCTTATTTTCAGCAGCACCATTCTGGAGGAATATCTCCGCTGGAATTGAGAGATAAACACACGTATATGCACATAGATACTTGAGTACTTTGATGGAAAGTCGTTGCACATTGCACTAGACAAGATTTAAATCTAAGAAATATGCAAGTTTCTAAATATGAAAGAGAGGCTGCTGAGAGGAGCTTCCTACTCCATCAAAATAAATATTCGCCGCAAACTAAACTTTGGTTGTGGATATGTACTTTACTAAAATACAAATTGTTTGCAGACTAAGCTGTATTTTAAAGTATTGCAATTGTTGTCTTTCTTATCACTGATGAGATCACTATGCCCCTAAACTTTGGGAATAGTATAAAATAATAACATGGAGGCTCCATTGTCTGAACCAACTTTTATTCTGCTCCCATGTAAAAGAACTGCAGCAAATCACATACAGACTCCTTCCGTTTGTTAACCCTCCACAAAGAGTCCCGCATATACCGGTATATGCTATGTAAATACGTATTAGAGGGAACTTAAATATATATACATAAGGTACTTTATGAATAGGCCACTCAAAATAGCTTACAAGAGCATTTGGTAAACATGATCATTTTGCATGCATTTCATTGATGTCGTAGGATTTCCAGGCACTAAGATTCAAATTGCCCCCTGCTGACATTTCGAAATGTATACTTGTAAAGCTACCTAAAACAGTTTAACTCTATTTGCACAGCACAAATAACAATACAACTGATCAGCATGGCAAATAGTAATCACTGCAGTAAATCAGATGAAAGACAATTACGCTAAGAACGAAGTAAACGGAATTTACAATTGTGGGATTGTTTACACAAGCAGTTGTAAATTCACTGCTGTGCACATGCTAACATGCACTTTGGGAGACACGTGATTGTGACTATAATGTTGCTTGTTTAAATTCTCAAATGGCTGGAATTGTGCCTTGCCCATAAACAGATCATGTTACCCTCGGCAGCTCTAGCCAAGTTCAGGCTGTCGTTGCAGAGTGAATGTGTGCATCTCTGTGAAGGTGATATGCTAAAAATACTCTACAAAACTTAATAGGCATTAAATAAAGTGTAATAAAATGCAGATCCAATAAAAAGAAACCAAATCTGTGTTTGTTATTATGTATATTATTGCAGTAGAATATGCTGATGGGAGTACATTTACACATTTATGAATCTTGCTTAGCTACAGGGTAAGCTGGTCCGCAGTTAAAGATTCATAGTGACTGACACTGGCTAAATAGCTGCTGCCTAAATCTGGCTCTCCCAGGCTGATTGTTGACTGCAATTTAATTTAAATATTTATCATATGCATATTGGCCCCCTAAGGGCAGTATTTGAAAATACAACAGGCAGACCGTTAATTGCCAAAAAATGCCACACAAGCTTTGGGATCTAGATGTTCCATTTTATTATTAATGAGCCAGAGAGCGCAGTTTGACATTTATGTTAAGCCTGCAGATGCAAATGAGCCTCAGTATAAGTCCAAAAACTAAAGCGCATGTACCAGTAATCTGATTTGTGCAAAAATAGGACTGCTGGTTTATGGAAGCACAGATCTTTTGCTCAAGTTATTTAGAAACTTAGCAATTCAGATGTCAGATGTCAGATGTCATGTCATTTCACTTTGGGACATTTGCAAATTTTTCTCAAATTCAATTCAGATAAAATCTGAAGAGATCCTTTTCATTGGTCCTGACAATCTACATCCCAGTATTCAGTCCTCTCTTTGGTCCTCCAACAGACCAAACGTCAGGAGCCTGGGTGTAACTCTAACCTGAGTTTTGACAAACACATAACAAGGTTATCCAGTCATGCTATTACCGTTTGAGGAATATTGGCAAAATACAATCAATGCTGGGTTTTAATGACACCCAAACCATCATTCATGCTTTTATTACATCACGGCTGGTTCTCCTGTTAAAATTGTCTTTTAATAGGTATAAATCCGAAATAAATGAACAGACTCGAGCCTTACTGCGTCAGAAATGGAAGCCAAGGGCCTGTTATGCATCATAACATGCAGCCTGTTAGCGCGTCATCCGGCGACGCCAAAGCGTACCTTGCGTGTCTGGATGAGACGTGAAGGGCACATGACAAAACGTCAGTATGTGACGACCTGGGACGAGAATGGGTTACGAATCAAGACAAGAGAACACATTACTCCCGTTTTAACGACGATGAACCGATTTGTTTTAGAATCGATTTTAAGATTTTACTCATCACTTTTTAAGGCCCTTCATAGCCTGGCCCCAGAATACATGTATATAACGGAACTGTTTTCCCCTTCCCAACCAGTGCGCAGCCTGAGATCCTCAGGCAGGAACATGCTGTCTGTTCCCAGCTCACCCTTAAAGACTAAAGGGGACAGAGCAATTGTTGTTAGGGCTCCTTGGCTGTGGAACAAGCTGCCTGAGGAACTCCGGCTTGCTACAGTACTTCAGTATCTTCGTTTAAATCACTTTTGAAGACTTATTTTTGAACAAAAGGCTTTATTGAAATGTAAACATTTTGCTTTTCAGTTTTTAGGTATATTTTATTAGTAATCTTTGAGCTACTCAGTATTTTTTCTCTCTGATGTTGCACTTAAGTCTTGCACTGCTCTATTTGAAATCACTGCTTCATTGCTGGTTTTATTCTTACATTCCTGTGTATTTAAATTTTTGTGTTTGTTGTAAAGCACTTTGTAACGTATGATTTCATAGGTGCTATACAAATAAACTTTATTATTATTAATTGATTTATTTGTTTTCGGAAAAGTTGTATAAATGTATGTGCTGAGAAAATAAGTTGTGTTTTGGGTGAATTTAAATTAACCCGATCCCTGTCTATGTGTTCCTAGGAAGTGGAAATACACACTCACAAGTCTATGTGCAAAAACACGTCCTCTAATCCTAACTCTCCTGCATGTATTATCAAGAGAAGTACCTTCAAAACACTTTTCTGACACAATTAATAGAGTGTTTCTCTTCTGCTTCTCAACACTAGACAGACCACTTGTCGGAGTTTTCCCCAAATTCAGACATCACGAGACATCCTAATCCAGTCAGACTCAAACCGAGTCTAATGCCTGTGTGCAGGTAATGTCCAAAACGATGAAATATAGCACAGACACAGGGCTTAAAAGGTAATTTCTAATGCAGTCTCTAATGGGCTTTCCATATGTTGTTAGCTCCTGCCACCTGAATTCCATCAGGCCAGCAAAGTGGGGGGAAGCTAGCCCCTTCCATAAACATCTGCCATTAGAGTTTAGGCTGCAGAGGGAGGGATTTAAGTCTACCAGGGTTCCTGACAAGATAACTTGTAAAAGCTTGGCTGAGGGTCAAAGGTAGCAGATATCAGATGAGGTGTATTCCCCCCGTGAACCTTCTTGTGATGATATATAAATCACCTGGAAAGCTGCTGCCGCCCATTTGTATCTGTCCGTGTCCCAGCCTTTAATGTTTTTTTCTTTCCTTTTGCGAGCTAGAGAGATTCACACAGATAAATCCTCCACTGTAACTGCCTGAACTTTGCAGCTTTCTGAAGGGAGGAAATGAGGACAGGGGAACTGCTGACATAGTGACATTGATAAAGCACTCCACCAAGGCCTTAGACCACTACAATTTAGGAGAGATTGATTATCCAATTAACACCTGGCATGATAGGGGACTTCATATGTTTGGAGCGGCGGTAACAAGATGCAACTGTCCAGTCATGCTTTCTCTGCGTGTTAGGCAATTTCTTGTCGGCCGGAGAGATTGCGCAAAAGAAGAGATAAAAACAGCTTTTTCATGAAGTGCTGAGAACATTCAGTATTTTTCATAAAAAATATAATTTTTTCTGTTTCTATTAATCCACATCCTGACGCTTTGCTCCTGTATTTTACCCAAATTTTGGCTTTGTGTGTGCAGCTATTTTATGGATTAAAAAATACAGAGGTTTAGGGACTGAGATACAAACACAGTATGTAACGAATTTCTCCAGGCTACGGTCAATTACTTCTCTAATTAATGAATTGATGAGACCCAACTGCAAGACAAAGGCCATCAGGGAGCCAGATTTAAAGATGTCCTCAAGTTGAAGATCAACTGAATTCAAATTTGACTTTTTCCCTTTTCTGTGGTGTACACTTTGCTCTCTGCAAAACATCATCTTCTTTATCTTAATTAAAACCACAACTGAGTAGACTGTAAAATGTTCTGCACTATCTTTTTTAATTCTGCAGGAAGGGCAATCACACATTTCCTCAGCACCAACTGCAACCTATCGGTGGCCACGCTTGTGTCCGACTAAAAAATGAGATTAAGAGTACTGGCTAGTCAACGGTGTTCATGGTCGTAATGTCACGTTACACAGGTCATTAAGCTAGCGGGATAACGAATGATTAGTCGAGGGCCACATTTGATCTCCTCAGCTCTATTGTTGAAGTAAATTTGTGTCAACACAACGGCAATAAGCTGCCCCGTGTCAAGTCAGCCATTCGAAAACAGGATTTAAAGTCTATTGTGTTTCAGCACGCTTGATGTATGTGAGGGAATTCGGTTCAGATGTTCCTAATGACTCCCCATGGCGAGTGCATGTGTGCACTTATTGATTTTATGCTTGCCATTCTATGTATTTCCATAAAAGCTTTTAATGGTGGAGTCTTTTACCACTGCTGATGCTTTGATTATAAAAGTGATCTGTTTTGAATGTTGGATAAGTACACAAAGAGCAGTTTCAATGCACATTGAAGAGTAAGGAAATTAAATAAATACATGAAAGCACTGGGAATGTTTTAAGTTTTATGAATTCCAGAGATGATTTAACTGAATTTATATGTGCCATTTCAGCCCTGGTGTCTAGTTTAGATTCAACAGATGGATGTTGATTAGGGAAAAGGGTGGCATGTCTAAAGGTACTTTGATGGTCGTTTATCGTCAGTTATGTGTTGCTTGTTTAGATTTTTTTCTCAGCTGGTCTGGTTATTCAATCTGGTTAGTGTCGCTAGCACATGCATTATTTCATGTGGGCCAAATTATGGGCGTTAAACTAATGGAATAGTGAAAATAAACTCGGTAACATAATCTGATTACTTTTCATAAAATGCTTTTTCCTGCAGATCCCAAAGGATATCGAATCAAAACAGCACATGGAAGTGGACATGCAGGAGGATTAGAAAGTATTTCTTACAGCCCCTAGGAGAATTCAACTGCCAATATTTTGTATTCAGATTACTGTAATCCCCTTTACATAGAATCTGTTACTCCTTAACCATTCACCTCTTTCTCTGGGAGCAATTAAAACAAAGCTTTTGAAGCTCCGGTCCAACAGGAAGCATTAGCAGACTTATGACTTCAAAGGCTGAGCTCAAATATACCACACTGAGATGTGTTTTCAGCTATGGCTCCTAAACAACCGACAGGCATTCTTTTCTTCTCCATAATGCACAATATCAGTTTGGTCTTTACTTTTATCAAAGAACATGTGGGGGCAAATATAGGAAAATCAACATTTTAATTCTACAGACACTCAACAGCTGAGAGCAATACATGCTGTACTGTGCATACAAAGGGAGAAAGGGAGAGATCCGAACCCAGTCATTGCAAATGGAGCAGTTTGATATACATTTGATTTGCTCACAGAACCCCTGCAGTGTTTTCTCATGCATGTGTATGATATGTAATTTGGCCCAGCAATGGGTGAGAGCCCAACAAGTCATTGGGTTGTGATTTTTTACAAGCCTGTAGACATTTATGCTTTCTAAGCCTTCACATCAAGACTGTCTGCCTCTTATTTTTTTGTTTAGTGCTCATAAAAGGAAATTCTGCAGACAGAGAAACACATTTTGCCTATGGCCCTTACATGCCTTATTACTGGCTGCATGTATTTGTGGCAATACAACATACAATACCTCTGTCAAACTATTTTTCTGACTCTGCAGAGACTGTCAGCCATATGTTCACACTTTCTCCATAAAGCTCTGATTAGTAATTCAATGCTGTTACTGTTTTCATTTTAATGCCTTGGTAAGACTTTGTGGGAGTTTCAATTACCATATTTCTGAAACCTCCTTATGAGCACACAAATAGCATGGCATCTCTTCTAATCCTAACTTAGGCGATTGACTCGTTGCCAGTAGAAGAGTTTGCCTTTCTGTTTTTTCTTTTTTCTATTGTGTCAAACGCGCACAGTAGAAAGAAGCAAATCATACACCTCATCAGACTGCATCCAGAAGATGTTAAAACTTGTTTTAAAAAAAAATCAATAACATTGTGAATTAGACACATTGTTGTTTTTTTCTGGAGGTAATTATGGAAGTAGCTATGAGTAAGCCTTCACGCTTCCTTCTCATCTCTGTTGAGAGTTGCACACGCACAGTACCAATTGGTACTGGCATCTTTTACTTCTCTCTCTTCTCTTCTTCAAAGACTCTCTATTAAACGATTTACATGCCAACCTCCTTAATTTCAATGCGCGTCATAGCATAGTGTTGGAAAAGGGCCAAAAGGTAGCATGTCCAGCCCATTCTAATGTCCAGCTCGTCAGATATCGACGTTTTGTCACGGCCCTTTATGTCCCATCCAGAGGCACAAGGTACCCTTTGGCGACAGGCAGAGATGCACACAGGTTTAATGTACGAGCAATGTAAAGCCGTCCGCGTCAGCATCAGACGACTTGACACGGATGACGTAGCGCAACATACTTTCCAAAGTGAGACACACATGACTGACACATTTACTGTAAATAAATTTGAATAGTAAAATGTTCATTCCACTGGCCTCTTAGGCAGGAGGCCAGCTCTCACTTTGAGTGTTTTTGTCTGTCCCTGTGTTAAAAATCACCTGTGGCTGGGATAATAAGAGAAGGACATTGCGGTATTTTGGCCCTCACTGTCCTTAGTAGCCATGGATGAAAAATCTACTTTTCCTGCTCTGATCCTTTACCACAGTTTGCACTTTCCAGAAGAGGAGAAATGTGCCACTTCCTTTGTTGTGCTCCGCCTCTCACTAGATCGCCTCATTGCGTGCTTACACGCCACTTAAGGCGTGCTACCACTGAGTAGGCTAATTGCCTGCACTGCCAAACCCCAACCTACCCACCCATTCCAAAAAAAATTCAACTGTGCCTGGTTCATCCATTTGTCTTTGTGTAATGAAATCCCAAGGGCTCCACAAGCTGTAGCACCCCATCACAGGAGCTATTGAACACAGATATGGAGGTCTCTGTTGCACTCTTATCACTGGCCTCGTTAATCCCAGACTGCTTCCACTCTGCTGCCCATTGCCTCTAACGTAATAACCCTAAATCAATGAGACGAGCGGTGGGATTTAACTGTGAAGGGATGGAGCGGGGTCAAAAAAACTGTAAACAAACTGGAGGAGGTGTGACTTTGTGGGCAAGCTGGCGCATTTCAGTTGTCAGTGTTCACTTGTAGATTAATTGTATAGGACATTGTGACTTGGAGAACTAGATGAGTGGCATGGCTTGTACAAGCACAATTAATAAATTTACTTCTCAACTAAATTTTCTGGCACTCAGGCAAGACGATTGTTTGCTGTCCATTTCTTATTGGAGTTCTCGAGTGTTGAGGTCACAGGACCACCCGTTGCTGTGAGCGTTGACAGTTTGGTCATTAGCCATCACCAAATTTGGAACCATGTCCAGGCAGACTGCTAATGCTAGCTCGACCCCTTCCTTTCTGTAAGGCAGGACAAACATAACACTGTATATGCGGGAGCTGCTGATGACTCGTGACATATGATTTGAAATAAGTGGAATAGCCCACAAACTTAACAGCATAATGGCTCCTCCCATATATTGCTGTATAGAGAGAGATGTCTGAAATCGTTAGTGGCTGATAACCAATGCTATGCAGACCTGTATCAATATCTGTAGGTTATATGACATGAAATTTACAGGGTGTTTCACAGCAATGCCAGCTCTCAAATGTCAGTCAACCTCTGCAAAGGGGAATGCCCTTCACGAAGCATAAAGTTCAGACACAGTTTCCAGAAACATGTCAAAAAAGGTTCTATCATCCTTTAAAAAATGCAAACATAGCATATGTACAATCGCTGCACTATCTCGTGATGAGAAATCAAATTTCAGTTTGACTTTAAATTTAATTTTCCCAGCACTGGGTCTTGTTGAAGGTACCATCAATGTCAGGACAACTGGATCCTCCCCGGTTGTTATTAATGATCCATATATGTCCTTGGGAAACAGTTTTCCCTTTAATATCCCTGATTAGATGATAACAATGATGATTGTAATGGACTGTCTTCACTTTGCTAATTACTTTGTGCCATTAATATACAATAGCAAGCTCGTACAATCAGCAGTGAAAGCCAGGCAGAAACTAATTGCATTTGCAAAATCCATCGCTGCTCTTTTTATTCTGCAGAAGCACAAACGATTGGATTCACTTCATCAAGTTGGACACATTACTCTCAACACAAACAAGATGATGTAATGCAGAGGATTAACATAGTCATACCATGCAGCTTAATCTACGCCCACAGTACATCAGGGAACAAATGGGAATGTGAGCATGCAGTGGGAGGGGTAATAGTTTCTAGTCCACTGGGCTTTAGTGGCTCAGGATGTTATATGAATTCACACCATGAACTTAACTGCATGTCTCCCAGCAGGGAGACCCCCATTCTGAACACGAGTGTCCAAAACATGATGAATTGTACTGGAGCCTATAAGTGGCATCATTTCACCACCTGCATAAGCCCAAAACAAGCTTAGCCTAGCACTTTGAACATTAGCTCCAATATAAGGAGGACGTGAGTCCAGCTTATGGCGTCTTGTAATTCCATTAATTGGTACTGTATGTGCAGAGGAGGTGTGACTGTTGCAGAATCATGATAGATGGGTTCAGAGGGTGCCAGTGGTCAATAGGTGTTTATTTCATGGGCCCCTACCCTACTGGCAGCCTTTTCATATCTGGACATGATATAGAGCCCTGACCTGGGGACATTATGCTTCAGGAGTGCAAAGATAGATCTTCCTTTTGAAATCCAGCAGACCAGTAAATGCAGAAGCTGTGAAGCAGCTAACCCCCTCTGTCTTGTGTTTCAGTTTTAAAAAAAAAGGGGACTGTAGGTAAAGTGTCATCAAAGCGGCACAAAAGAGTCAGAGATTACTGAGGTCCAAATGTGTCAGGTTGCCTGACAGAAGTGGGAGTGTTAGGAATCCATATCTCATCTTCAACCTCCTGCAAACCAAAGTGATTTATTTGACATTGCATAGGGCCTACAGAACACAAAAGGAGGCCATTGAGGAGGAAAAGGAGATTATTTCACTTTGCTTTAATGCTTTAATGCAGATACTGCATATGTTTATCTCGCACATGTTGGCCAGAGAGTGGGAAAAAAATCAGCTGGACCACCATTTTGGTCCAAAGTGAAATATCTCAACAACTATTGGATGGATTGTCATGGAATTTGGTAACGGATTTTTTTGTACTCGCTTCCTGTTTGGCACTTAAGCAATTTTAAAGGTATCTCTTACCATTGTTATGCAGGCAATATTCAATTATACATTTCATTTAAGCCTCAGAATGTTTCAACACTGTCTGTTCCTCTAAATTGTCTCAGCTCTATGAAAGATTGGATGGCTGATAATTGTCTACAACTACATTCTGATGAAACAGAAGTTCTTATTTCTGCCACAGATGGTGTTGTCCCAAAGGTGATGGAAAGTCTTGGCTCTTTATCCTCCTCTGTTAAACCTACACTTCATAATCTAGATATTTCTATTGGCCAGGCCTTATGTCTTGTCAACATGCCAAGTGGTGGCATGTCAACATGCCAACATGTTGATTGTTTGGTTCGCTTGTGTTTTTACCAGCTAATAAATATTGCTTAACGCAGGTTCATCGTGCCAAGAGCCCAGTTGGTGATGCTCATACAGTACATGCTTTTATTTCCTCCAGTCTAAAGTACTGCAACTCCCTTTTCACCTGCCTTAGCATGACATCCTTTAACCCCTTCCAAACGGTCCAAAACACTGGGGCCAAGCTTCTGACCATCGAATGGTCCCATGCTACACCAATCCTTAGGTCCTTACACTGGCTCCCTATCAAATTCAGAATACAATTCAAGATCCTTGTCATCACATTTAGAGCTTTGCATGATCAGGTACCTGCCTACATTTAAGGAGCTACTGCAGTCATATAACACAAGTGGGAATCTGAGGTCTTCTGATCTGGGTTTGTGGTCTGTTCCCCACCCCAGGCTCAAGGCTAAAGGAGGTAGTAGCTCCCAAAGTGTGGAACTCCCCCCCACTGGTCTTACATTTTGTGGACACTATTGACAACTTTAAAGAGCAGCTCAAGACCCATTAGTGTAGACTTGCTTTTATTTAACTTTGTTTTATTTATCCTTGTTTTTGCCATTTGTCTTAGCTGTCTCTTATGTTTCCTATTTGCTCTGTTGTTTTACTCTTTATTTCTTGTGAAGCACTTTGTGATGTCTGTTCTTAAAGTAAAAAACAAAACAAAACCAAAAACTTAGTTTGCTATTATTAGTATAGTATTATAATTACTATTGTGGATGTATACTCTGTCTTGTGAAGTGGGGTCTCTTCAAAGCATGATTCTAACATTATACTTAAAAACAGACAATAAATACATATTCCTGATATATACAATATATGAATGGAGTTAATTTTAACCTAAAAGTTAGGGTTTTCTGTATAAGCCTCATATAGTCAGATGACAGTCCATACTGCAACATGCCATGCACTCCAGTGAAATGTCAAACCATGAAAACTTCCTCCCTCCACTCCCAAGCACACTTGTAATCCAATATCCATTCCAGCATGGAAATGAAAAATAACAAGATTAGGAAACAATTTATATGAATCGTCTCATGTTCACTCACTGTTTACGCTTTCTGAGGAGGGAAAGGAGACTGTGGTCTCCATGGAAACTGTGGCTGGCCAATGGTGGGTGTTTTTCTGCCTGACCGTATGACGTGCTGCCTGTTGAGATGGGCATTGAAGCTGGCAGTCGGAGTGTCAACCCATAATTTTCATAGCAAAAAAAAGAAAAAAAAGAAGCAGGAACCAGGAAAAGTGCATAACCAGAGGGAGTATTTATGCACAGGATAAATGTTTGCTTTTTGGATGCACTCTCCACATGTTTGTTGAGACATCAAATGCACCCAGAGTTATATTTAAATATGTAGATGCTATCAATAATAAGAACTTTAACTTTATTACAGTCGAAATGTTTGTTTTTATGATTTTAGAAGTGCTGTGGCAGCATTACGAAACTGGATCTGCATTAAAAAAGTGCATACATCTGTATTTTTTTTTTTAACCTAAAATCTCCCTGGCTTTATTGTCTGTAAAGCATTTTGTAACTGCATTCCAAGTCCTACACAAATAAAAGTTTATTATATAATGTAACAGGCATATACAGCTGATCCCTCAGGAAAATGTGCTGCTCCCTGTTCTGGGCAATATGACCAGCGGCCTTGAAACTACCTGTCGACACTGATCAGTCACAAGGCGGGCTTTCGCTGAGATGGGACTTGCAGTTATTAGAGCGAGAGGCTGTTAGATGGAGAACCCTGTCGTCCGCTGCCTCTGACAGCTCAGGTAAGCCCTGAGGAAAACTGCCCCCCCGAGCACATCAGGCTGCTGTGATGTACTGGCTCTCACCAGTGTGCTCTCTAGAAGAAATTGCATGGCTGTTGAGTGCCATAGCTGTGTAAATTCAGACATCAAACCATACTGTAGACGCAGTCTTTTAAGGGAGCAATAACAATAAGTAAGGTTTTTACTGCTCCATGGCAAAAAATGACAACAATATATGTATCTGTGGAGGATTTGATAGGGTTGTTAATCAATACAGATGCCTCAACAGTTACTTCGTCCACTGTAAATTGTGTGCTGTGTTCCTGCTCACATTTTCAGATGCTTATGGGAGGTTTTGTTAAATCACAAACTTGGCTACAAAGCCTCATTTCTCAAGCTAAAAATGAGTCAAATCACACAGCTGCATTATTATTGGTCTATTTTTCATGGTGACATACTTCCTTTTCACGAGACATTTATGCTTTCAGATCGTAATTATCTTACCCCTCTCTCTTGTGTAAATATGCCTTTATAACGTGCATCAATTACAGGCCATAATAGCTCAAGTGTATCCAACAAAAGCGTGGGGGCTGTAAAAGAGTCTTGGAATGGAAATGTTCTGTTAGTGTTGTTAGAAAAACCAATTTTTTTTTAAATTTTAGAGTACTAAAGGAGTAAAAAATTTCAAGACTTGAGATGGGTCAGAAAAAGGTGTCAGTAGCCATTAGCTAAGGCCATATGTACTTTAAACATAAAAAAAAAGGTTATTCAAAGTACCGCAAATTCTGCAAAGTTTGACTTAAAGAACTCCCTTTTTGCATTCAGATCCCCCAAGGAACCTTAGCTTTGTTTCTTGTTACCCACAGGTAAAGACCTATTGCTCTAACTAACATCGGTTTTAGACCTTGATATTTCATGTTATTCCATGTGTGTACTGACTATAAATTAGAGACCAGATTTTTTCAGTTTTCTTTGCTTATCTCTAAATACCAGTCAAGATAATCAAAGGTATTTCAAATATTTCTTAATGGCTCTGTAGAACGGCGGCACTCAGCAGTCGCTCCCTGCTCATTCGTATGCTTTGTCAGTATTTCTCTAAACCTCTATTCACACTACCCATCCAGCCGCTGTCTTCAGAAATCCCCTCTTTCGTATAGACCCACACAGCAGGTAATATCTCTTTGGGGCTGCCAGCGCCAATGTCTTTCAAACCAACAGCATCATCAGACGACATCAGAAAGCAGCCCAGGGTGTGTTCATCCATTTGCCAGGCCCCTCCACTGTGGCCGTGCTCCATCAGGAGGCGGATACCCCCTAAGACTTGGGAACCCATTTAATCAGTGGCAGAGATTACAGTAGTCCGGACCAGCTGGCGCCTGCTCGCCACAAACGTCTTTGGTGTCCATGCAGGAGCCTGGTACCCCATTGCCTACCCTGCAGCCCCCTTATTGTGAAGGGGCAAAAACCACCAATAGACTGCAGTCAGAGACTGTGCCTGATGATTGACATCGCTGTTGTGTCACATCTCACCGCATAGTTCACCCGCACAAAGCTGTCTTACAGTGCATTGTAAAAGGAAAAGTCGTGAACTTGTGTTTACCTTCACATGGTGATTTGTTGTTATTCTGCTATTTTTGTTGAGTATGTTTTTGCTGCTTCTTACAGTGACATGATCAGAACAAGTTTTTGTACACATCAAATTTGTGATTAGATGCTGCTCGCTGGAACCCCGTTGACAGGATTTCCATATTTCCCAGCATGCACAAAATACTATTCTGAAAAAGACATCTTTATGTCTCTGTGTTATTTTTGAGCAGCGGAGATTCTTAAAATATTCACGGTCATATTGGGTAAACGTTGGGTTCCAAGGTTGCCAAGGAACTGTTAATAGAATTTGTTTTCCACAGCAGCTGCTCTCCTGAACTCGGAGCTCTATACAACATCTCTGCTGGGCACCATCAGATGAGTCACTGTGAGTTTGTCAGGCTTTTCAAAGTGGCTTGTTTATATTCATTCAGGAAAGAAAATCAAACTAACTCGATTGCTATCCTGATGAGTACGGCGGATTTCACATGGGGTTGATTGGGGATCTGTTAACACTGCATTGAAAGAAAAAAAATTACAAATAATAAGAGTATTACTGCTATATTACTAGTTAATAAAGTTGTTCACCAAAGTGGTTTTAGCTCAGTAAGAGTAGTGGGGTGAGGGTGTATGCCAGCCCCCTTGTTAGCAAAATGACTAAGGGGAATGCATTTAGAAATTAAAATAATTGATAAATCAAGCATGGCGCCAGGCAGATTTGTGATTGCACTCGTCTTTTTCAGCACTGCCCTTGGATCTATAACATTATCTAAACTATATGGTATAAATACTGAATTCTATACCATATTGTAGCATATACTCTTTATAAGTTAAGTAATGTGTCACAGAAGAGTGAGAGGATCATAGAGACACACTGCTGCCTGTAGTATTCCTTTAATATTCCTATCATTTATATCACCATTCAGTAGCGTCTGCTGCTGAACACAAGCCACCTCTGTACCAAAATATTTTAGGGGGGACATGACTACAGATAGAGTTTTTTTTACTGAAGATAATAGGGTTAGGTACTCCCATTGGGTCATTCCTGTTAAAAAATAATATGAAATATGAAAGGTGTCGTAGTGATACACCTAGAGAATTATTACTTGACTCAGTTCCCCTCAGCTCCAGAGGAATGGAGCATCTCTTCGCTAATTATTTTGGTTTTACTGCCACTTTACTGTTTTGGGTCACAGCAGGCAGCTATTTGCAGCACAAAAGCTGTAAAAACTCTGTACGCTACCTGCTCAGAAACCAAATAGCACAATTAGAGAGTAGCCGGTGAACACAGAGCAGCATTAAGCAGCTTTTCCTCAGAAGTTGTTTAAGACCAAAGCCAGAGTTACAATTAGAGTAAATGGACTTACATTCATCAGTGGGACATAAACACAACATTAAATGAATGCTAATGTTGCTCCGTGTCTAATGGATGTGTAAAGAGGCAACTGTTTGCAGGAAACATCACTAAGGTGATAATATGTCACTGTTGTCTTTACAGCTTGTTTCCGCTGCCCCCAAGAAATCAGCAGGCAACTGACAGCAAGCGCATTTACATTCACTTCTGCTTCTTACTCATTTAACGCACTTTAGTTCAGGTTGTGTAGACGTCCATTGACAGAAAAAGCTGCTGAACAATTGAGCCTGAGCCTGTCACAGAAATCCTGCTGTTCATTCTCTTTGGCCACAGGGCTTTTTTGTTCGACAACTGGTTCTTTAGAGTAGCTACTGTATTTAAACTTAAAAGCACATGTTTATGTACAGCCATCCCCGGTAGATGTTGCTAAACTTTAAATAAGTTAAGACTAAGAAAGTAAAACAAATAAAACTAGTCAAAATGAGAAAATTGATTCAACAACAACAAGAAATTCAGGAGCTAAATCACTGCACAGTAGCATACAATTCTGAGCTACATAGACAAAGTGACTTTCCGCTGTCCTCCTAAATATGACCTTGAGCGACTCATCGAACAAACTCTCCAGCGGGAGTTTTCTGCTCTCGGAAACAAGCAGCGTGGTGAAAGGGTGCCTTGTCTGAGCAGTCAGCTGTTCAGTTTCATGAATGTACATGTTATATCCTCAGCCAGGTGAACGTACAATCCATGGGCTGTTACCGGGGAGTTTTCTTTGGCACAGGAGCGACAGACTCAAAGGCATCATACAGCTCTTGTTGGCCACTACCGCCTCTTCACCCTGACGCTTTACCCCCAAACGATGATAGGGAGCAGCTCCATTGGCAATGCTTTGAATTTTTATGGGACATTTATTTTCTTTGGCAAAGAAACAGAGAGCACCAGAGAGGGTTGTTTGTTTAAGGCCGTTCAGTTTGCTCTGCGATTCCTGGCGTGATGTTTGAATAGAGTGTCAGTCATTTTTAATTTGGGTTATGTTAATAAGACTGTGTACCGTTGGTGTGTACTGTAGGTGACCTGTCATGTCATTTTAGATGAAGATTGACAGCACATGCATATTATATTACTACATTGTATCTATTTTGTCTTGTTTATCAATAATGACTAATAATAGCAAACGTTGGGAGTATTTTCTGCAATAAAGCCCAGACTAGATGAACCTATTAGGGGGCAAATTGAGATGTTGGGGTCCAGTTAACTTCCCACTTTCTAAGCTGTGCTGTGTGGTAATTTGATTTCACTCATCTATTTAAAAATATGCAGCCTAGATCACAACACAGGGACCCTCTTCAAGACAGGGTCTCAAAAGCAACTAACACAGCAGGACCCGCTTAAGTGGAGCATATTCCAAAAAAAAAAAAAAAAAAATCACATTAAATTAACAAAAATCTGCAGATTCATTGGAAGTTGAGAGCTTTTTGGGGCCCCTGGAGTTCTTGAGATGGTTCATTAAAGCGGATTAGTTCAGTTTGGTATGCATTAGAACGGTTATTTTTGCATGTTCATTTCTAAAAGTTGTAGATGTTTCTAATAGAACCGCTCTGAGCCACCCTGTTTTTTTTTGTTACCCCTCTGTTAACTTACCTGGCACACTGATCTGATACTAAAACGTGGAGTTAAAATACAGCAGATGCTGTTTGGTCAATCAGAGCAACCAGAGTCTGTGCCGTGCCAACTCTCAACTTGAACAGCAGACAAGTGACCTTGAATACGTACGGAGCAGAGGAAAACGTTAGCTCGTATGTTGTCGATCTGGCAGTAATGAAGCCTACAGTAGGCTATAGACAGCGTGTTAGTGAGTTAATAAATAATGCAGCTTCTCAAGACTAAGAAACGTCGCCTCTGTTGTGGTTCCCCCCGAAGCCTACATAAGAGTACCGTATGCGGTGGAAACGCTAAACAGATCTAGGGTTTAAGCGCTTAATCACGGGTTACATACGGTTACCAAGGGTACTATCCTGAAAGCACATTGGTGGAACCGCGGCTCAAGTTAATTGCTGGGATCTGATCTGGGGACATGGAAAATAGAATTGGGTCAAGAAACACAAGCAGCAAAATGATCGTATAGGTTTCAAACAAACCCCAGGTAAGCAAAACTTATTTGGAAAATAAAACAACGCTGAATGGAAAAATACTACACAAACTGTCCAATGTAATCATCTTCAGCAGTTTACAGACCAGCTTCCCATGGTTCAAGTTTGACTGACCATACTTACTGTAGTTGTCTAGTAAAATGAATGATTATTTACCACTAAATTAAGTGGTTTCTCGTGTTTCCAGATTGTAGAATTTAACTAGATAAGTATAATGAAGTTATAATTCATTAAAAAAAAGATGACCATAACTACAAAAATTAGAAATAATAAGAAAAAAACGTTAACCAGTAATAAACCAGAAGTAACCCTTGAAATAATTTATCTTTAATGACGCGAGTACTTTTTTTGCTTGACACATCTTCCAAATTGGTGGAAATCCCAACTCCCAAATTAATAGAATTATACATAAATATAATTATACTGTCATACTGTGTGATTAATGAGCGCTATTCTGTCTTTGTGCCCTAAACTGTGAAACATAAAGCATAACTGCCACAGGAACTGGACACTGCAGACCCCTGTGTGCATGAACTAAGTAACTAAAGTTACTATCATAAATATTTCATCGAGAAAATTGCTTTCAGTCATAAATACATCATGTAAATGGAGGCTACTGGAACCCAGCCAGACCTCCTGTAACAGGGCAACATGATATGCATCACCTCATAAAAGGCGCCAATTAACCGGGCCCTCGTATATCAGTTCCTAGTCACTTACAAAGTCATTGCCTTCCTTCCTTCTCTCATTATCATCACATACAGGAGTCACCCACAAGAGTGCACTTCACAGGGTAGGAGAAGTATTGTTTTTTTTTGTCAGTCAGGAGTTTCCTCCTGTTTCCTCCAGGGGCTCCAGGGCTGGAGAATGGGGCTGAAGCTTCAGACATGTCCCTGTGTGACATCTCCATTGTGCCGGGAGAAAACACTCACGCAGTGCAGTGCAGACAGCATTCTGAAATGTATGAATATTGACAGTGAGACATAAATCAAAGGACCTATACTCTGCATATCGCAATGTCCAACCCACCAGGGTTTCACTGGTTAGAAACAATGAGATGGGAAGTAACAGGCTTCACTGAGACTGTTTGTGATTTTCATTGACGTATGGGGTCAGACAGTATTTGTGTCAGAGGTTGCAGAGGCCTTGTGCTCTGCAGACATTTAATAGCTTATTGCCTGAATTCTCATCACAGTTTTGAAAAAAAAAAGAAAATTGCACAAACAAAAAGATACGAAATATTAAATTTTTTTATTTTTTTTATACCTCTAATAGCTATCACTGCATTGCCTGTACTACTTTTTGAATTAATACATTATTTAGGAAAATATGCAATGATGGATACCTGGATTTTCGGGAATTATCGGTACCCATTATTGTGTACTTTACTCTTCCATCTATTTTTGTAACCATGCTTGCAATGTGGCTCTAGAAGTAATCAAAACTTTGGACCAGACTGAAGTAACTATTGATGGGTTGCAGTGAAATTTTGTGCAGACATTCATGGTCCCAGCTAGAGTCCTGTTTCATAATGCCACTTTGTACCTCTAGAGGCGATAGTCCGATAGCTCCCCGTAGTTTCAGCTGACAGATGTATACCAATGGCCAGTTCACTAATTTTCACAAGCTCTCTTAGCTTTTAGTCTAATAAGTAAAGAAAACAAACTCATAAAATGTCAAGAAAGTGAATATTTTTACAGAAGCTTGATTGTCTTGTTAAGACTTCATTCAAACAAGACATACAGTAGATGAAATAAAACTCATCAACATCGTCTTGGTTTGTCTTTCCACAATCACCTCTGGTTTTCCCAAAGCAAATCATTAATTCACAGAGTAAGTTGTGAACATTTTCTACCTCTACATCCTGTTTTGGTCGCTGCTAAAGGCCGGACGCTATCTCGCTGCTCTGCCCTTTTTCCTCTCTCATGTCCCCGCCTGCTGTTTCCTCTCGTCCCAAAATTTATTACGTTGTTCCTCATCAAAGCTGCTGTAAATCACCTCCATACCGTATCCACTGTCGCCAAACTTGCCTCCACCCGACTCAGAGGCTGTGTCTTTTCCCAGTTTGGTTTTCAGCTATGTTCAGGCTGCGGTTGAGCTGAGCCCCGCTTCCACCTGTGATTCCCCCTAGGTGGATTTCAGTGAATTGAAGGCCCACTAGCTTTACTGCTAACTAAGCTAACAGTTGCTATACCTACAGCCAAAGATAATTACACAGCTCAAGATAACTAACTTACAACAGACAGTATAGTGACAGCAGTTGGTGGTTACTCTGGTGATATGCTGCCACCTATATTTTTGGAAGTGCCTTTAAATTCTGGCTATATTTTTTACAAATTGCACCTTTAACATACTAAACATGTTGAACACACAACGTTATACCTGTAGTATACCTGTAACAGCATGTTAGCATTGCAATTGTGACCGTGTTAGCATTCAAAAGCAGCACAGACTCACAGAGCTGTTAGCGCGGCTGTAGACTCTCAGTCTTGACTTCTCATGGATTGAATTACTATTTAGTATTGCAGACAGGGCAGCATAAAAAAACATTGAATTCTGAACTAAATTTTAAAGAAGTCTCCTTTGCCTGATATAAAAGTCTTGGACAAAAAAAAAAAAAATAGATCTCACAAAAGTGCAATTTTTTTTGCCAAAAAGCAAAGAAAACATCTTGTTTAAACACATTGAAAATCTGGCGTGCAGAGTGGTGTTTTGCTGAAATGGTGGTGTGGAGGCAAACAGGAAAATGAAGCAGCTCAGATTGAGACAAACGGTGCTGCTGTGTTTTTATAGCCTATATCTCCACACAGCAAACGGTGCTGCACGCCATATCTGCCCCCCCAACATTATTTACACCTTGGTTTTATTAGGGCAATCTTGACATGTGTGCCCAGTGATCGATGGTAGTGCTTTTTTTTTTAATACTAGCCCTGTAGGGTTGCCAAAGTGTGCCAGAAAAAGAGGCTAACTATAGCTGAGGTTTTGACTGCCTTTGTCTAGATTTGTTTTTAACAGGGAGGACATAAGATGGAACATACCTCTTATTGTAGCCTAGTAAATGGGCTGAACTGAGTTAACGTGCATTCAATTATTTCTTAATTTTAACCGCACATAAACCAAATCCTGAATCTGTTATTCATTCATGATACACAATACCTAATTTGCAATGGGTGTGAAGAGTTATTTCAACAGTTCTGAGTCTGAATCACTTCATATGGCTGCATACAATACATGAAATTAACACCGACTTCTGTCACTGAAACAAGAAAAGAAAAACATCTACAAATGCACAAAAAACAAACATGATTCAAGGACCATGCTGCTCAGTTCGGGAGGGGACAAACACTACTCATTATGTGCATATTGCTCGTATTTTGTTACCATCATGATTGACACATCCATACAGTAAAAAGGGAGAGTGGGATTCTGAAAAGCTCACCTTAATAATACATATTTATATTAGCTGCTGTTGAAATGCCATCCAAATAGATCTGACCTTGCCTCAGCTGGGGAACAAAATGAATTATATATAACGTATACAGACTTCACTTGGCAAATAAGGAGGAATAATACATACTATGAAGCGCTGAAGATGCACTTTTCAAGCCGTTAAGCCAGGGGGACATCCACATTGGTGAAATGTCAAAGCCTGAAATCCACAGGAGATACATTCCTGGATTTGTAAAGGGATTTTCTTTGAAGCATTTGCTGGAGAATATTAATGTCCGGGGGAACTGCGGTTGTCAGGCTTTGTGCGGCCCAAAATGGTCATGACAGCATGGAGAGAGGCTGCACAGGTTGTATTCTTAAAATTAATTTGAAACATAACCTTAAAATTAATCTTTAAATGACTTGCTTCCTTACCCGAGGACAAATTTGCTTCCCTGCATTGAATCTACTCTGAACAACAATTTTCTTGGTAAAATCAGCTTATAAAGCTTTAGCAGAGGAAGTAATTGATGATCCTTGGTCCTTCAACTTATTGTTTGCACATTGCAGTTTTGCAATCTTAAGGTTTTACATAATATAAATTTGTATGAAGTACAATGCATCATAGTCCTTGAGATCTAGTGGCCGTAGTAATTATGACAGGGGCGAAGGAGGAAGGTCGGGTACTACAGAGAATCGAAATCTTTGTGAGGAAAGAGGTGGTCGGGGTGAACCAAACATCGGATTTTAACACCGGAGGCTGCTATTTGTTTCCAGCTTCCAACCATTATTAATTTTGTTTATGCATGATCACACACAATCATTCCATATAACCTTAACCAAGTTTTTATTGTTGAGGCCATGATGAAGTTCCCTTCACATAGCACTTAATTTAACCAAATCAATGATCTTTCCCTGAACCAAAAAAAGTTGTTTTTGTGCCTAAACCTAACCAAACCTCATCTATAACATTTCACATCATAAACAGTTATTTGTAACGGCTTTGGGACAGACAAGAAGAACAAAGACCAGACTAATGATGTCATCCTACTGATAAGGGTGTCAGATCAGAAAACCCTTCTACAGTCTGAGTTGTTCTTTGAGGACTTGTTGCAAAATTCACGACCATTGTAGCCCTGTTCTGGTCTTCACCAACATAAGATAAAAACCTGTATGTCTCTGTGTCTTATGTCTTCACTGGCCGATTGCTACCTTAAGCTTAACACACTAAATATGGGCTGAACAGCACAACCAAAACAATGAAGGGAGGATGAAAGGATTGTTTTCCTGAGTTTGTATGTATGGAGTGGACTTTCATTTCACGGAACATCCACTAAACTGTTGTGAAATGTAGTTCAATTATCTGTTGACCTGCATGTAGTTACACAGCGTCTCCTTCTCCATGTACTCTACGAGCAACATGAAGAAAATTAAGGCTGACTCCCACACCTCTATCATTTCAATCGCACGCACTCTGTTCTGTCTCCATCACTTTTAAAGGAAGTCACAAGTTCATGCTGCTGCGAGGATGAAGTCACGACTCCATTTATTTTCAATCACATCTCATTCTTTAGTTTCCACCGATGGTGATGACTCAGCTACAGAGACTCCAAATTACCACACAGCCTCCTGAAAATGTATGATATACATTTTTTCACCATCCTTGTTGCTTTTTATCTGAGGACGAGGGGGGATGAGGATGTTTTCTTTAAGCCTCCCATCCTATGTTTATGTTTCCATGCAGGCTTGCACTTAAACCTAACAATGTACTGACTCGATGTACACAGGTTAGCAAAACAGAATACAGCAAAGGCATTAATAGTCATGGTAAATATCCAAACTTACGATATATCTGTACTTTTTCAATATCTATACAACACAGTGAAAAGGCTTAGCTATGTATGGATTAAATATACATTATATATATTATGTCATAAATATATTTGATGTGATACACTAAACACCAGAACACACAATGTTGTTTTTTGTTGCTACTGTTAGACCAGGAAAGGCTTTTTCCTTTATTTCCTTAGCAAGTTCATTGAGTAGTGCAACAAATGTTGAGCATGGTATGTTATGCTGGTTTGCATTATCTGTGTCCAAAATGACAACACTTTTTCACTGTCACCAATTAATACCAAAACTGACATATGTTATTAGTGACAACTTTGAATGTATTTCGTGGAAGAAGGAAGATATTCAGAGCTGATGAGCAGTTGCAGTTCACCGCAACAATGTATGCAGCCTTCCAAGACATTCTACTTCTTTCCGAAAGGCAGCATCAGTGAAATTTATTTGGGTCTAGTGGGACTGCTCCCTCCTCCATTATACTTGTTCTTGCCACTCTCTGTGTGTTCTTTCTCCTGATTAACTCCGATATGTTTGAACAAATTTGTGGTGCTTCAACTGTAGCATATTAACAGGGTAGACAAGCATCATCTTTGAGGGCCGTGGACTGGATGGCTAATGTCTTTTCTGACAGGTAACAATGTAGTTGTAAATGTAGGAAAAAGAAGAGTTTTTGTTTTCGTGCGAAACCCATTGTTTTCATTCACTCCTATGAGAATCTAAAGTGCTTCAAAATGTTCAGATATTGGATAATCAATACATTTTGTGCTGGTCTACCCATTGCTTATTGTAAACACTTAAAGTCTGGTAGGTATTTGTGGGCAAAACTTATAGAATTATTGGTATTGCTATAGAATAGAATAAGAAGAGATCAGCAACAGCCAACGTGGGTGAACAGAGAAAGAAAAGTGTGCCAACCATACAGAACTTATACCTCAGATTGTATCAAAAATGTATCAAAGAAAAAAAAGACATCACAGGTAGATATACTTTTTAACTGAAAAAGAAAATTTTAAAATTTTAAACAAAACACGAGAGACTCTGCATCATATGTTGCCAGAAAATGAACATTTCAAGGCTTAAGCCAATGAAAAACGAACAGATAGCTTGTCAAGGCTTGAGGTGAATCATAAACTTTTAAATGGATAAGGTATGATAATTAATTCTGCAGTGGTAGACAAAGGTATTTGAAAGTCAAAGCCTGGCAGATATACAGCCTCACTTTTTTTTTTTTGTCTTGAAACTTGAAATAAGACCTTGAGAGCCTCTAATCATCGGCTGGGCACTGCTGCAGAGAAAGAAATAATGATTAAGATGAGTGTCCGCAGACATGAGGACGGTGTACTGCTGCATGCCTGGGCTAATAGCAGGGGAACGGACAGAGAGGAGAGGCTGGGATAAGAATTTCTGTGATTTCATTTCGACTGGGGTATAGCCGAAGAGCACAGTTTGACATAATTGCCTCCATGTGCAGAGAGGCTCTTGAGATAGTGCTGTGTTCCTCTCCCTCCATCAGATACCAGTGTCTAAAAAATCATTTCTGTTGAGCACAGAGAACCAGAGCCTCCTGCCTCTCCCAGCTCTGAGCATGTCATGCTGCCGTGGATAATAATGCTACCATGTGGGCCTGGTTCAGGAAAAACACTTCCATATGTTGTGTGCGCATGCTTCCCTTTCAAGATTTATGAATGAATAAGCTTCAATCGCTCCCGAGTCCATACAGCCGGTGACAGGATCATGTTTGGAATTCCACAATGAAATCCATTCGCTCTTACGCAGCGTGTTTGTTTGTGGTTTCGCCAAACTACTTTCTTTAGCCGCACGCATACGATAATGTAACTGATGTTCTTCCTCTTTTACAATTACCCTAAATATGCGGTCGCACTCTGACCTGGTTCTGATTGTTTATTGCAGTGAATGTGAAGACATGGAAGTGGAAATGCCTCAAGAAACTTTTAAAACACAATGATTTAATATGTTCCTCTGTCTTTTATCTTGTTTATTCAAAATGTTACTTTATATTTTTTTTTCTATATTTTCTTTTTTATCAGGAATAATACACATTGACATCATTATGATGCAATTGTTCTGGAAAACCTGACAAAGTCTCTCTGGCCAAAACTTAAAAAAAAATATTTCAGCTGCCATCAACATTATCCATCCATCCATGCCATCACATTAATTTACTTTCTGCTTCTTCTTGCAAATCCATATGAAGTATATATTTTTTTTTTCTTATCCAAATGAATTCAATTTTTGTTTTTACAGTGTGTGCCATGTGTTTCTACTTGCCAATTACAAATACAAATTGTACAAATGTCTATGTCCTCATGTTCTGTGTCTGAAAATGTAATAAATCAAGCACATAAAACTGACAGTTATGGCACATTAGAACACCTACAGAACTAAATATTTTATGGTCAACACAATATTGTAGTATTACAAGAAAAAATATGCAAAGCAGGCACATAAAAGCACATAAGGACAGAAAGAATAACGAAGGAAGGCAACCAACAGCTTGTTGCATATCAGATGTCAAACTGACTTTACAGACCTGATAGAAACTAAAAAGCCTCTTTTTGCATTCCCTTTTTTAAACAATCCAATCCAAGGTTTAAAAGTCTCTTTTTTGCCCTGTTCTCAAAGATGTAGCCATAACGGGCGCTTCCTCTAAAGGATAAAGACCCACATTATCATTTTGAACCACATCTGAGAAGGAAGTTATTCAGTTCCTGTCTGCCTGTAACCTTTGCTCTTTTGGCTGGACGGCGCTCTGCAGCGTCCTGCTGAACCTCTTGAGGGCAGTGCAAACAGTGAGCTCTGCAGAGAAACGGCCCCAGAGCCACAAGCAGGCTCGCCAGTTTTCTCCAATTGACATTTCCCATCATGCCCACAAAGCCTGCATCAGTATTCACAACCCGAGTGGAGGAGGCCACTGGGGAGAGGAGGAAAGTGAGAATGAGAAAGACGACAACACAGTACAGGAATACAGTGGGGCATTGAGCCTAGCTGGGTCATTTAACTCCCTATCGGTGCAGTCCTTATTCAGGGACTGCCGTTATATCTTTTGGCTGAAGTTTCTAGTTTTTTTCCTTGAATACAAAATGTTAAATGTAAAATATTGCTCGTCGTATCAAACGCAGAAATGGGAGTAAAGGCTTGAGGTTTACAAAAGAGGGAATAAGATAGACAGCAAGACACACAGAGACAAATACAAACAGATCAAGACGAAGAAACAGAGAAGTGGTTTGAACGCTCGAGCACCATCTTGGTCCGGGCCGGCCCCACAGCCCAAGGTCTCAGGAAGTGATTAACCCTCCTCAGATACCACAGGATGATGTGTACATGCACGTGTGTGTTTGTGTGTGTTGGGAGGCGAACTGGTGGGAGTCGAGTGTGGGCAGCCAATCTCTAAGTCCTTATCCTGAGGCTCTCCCTAAAAGTGGGGTCATCACCCTCTGATCTTGAAATTGAATTCCGATGATGCTGGTTTGGGGGGGGGGGGGGGGG